>JASFAX010000084.1:0-500000 GCA_030737875.1 Allium sativum
GGGTTGGGTAGTTCTTTTCGTGCACCTTCAACTGCCTCCCGCCATAAGCTACTACCCTTCCTTCTTGCATTAAGACGACGCCTAGCCCTGTCCCACATGCATCCGTATAAACAGTGAACATCTTGCTCCCATCTGGCAGCGTCAAAACTGGGGCTGTTGTAAGAGCCCTTTTCAGTCGTTGGAAAGCAAATTCGCAATCCAAATCCCAATTGAATACTAGATTCTTCTTGGTCAATTTCGTGAGCGGAGCTGAGATTTTTGCAAAATCCCTTATAAACTTTCGATAGAAACCCGCTAGTCCTAGGAAGCTTCGGACCTCAGTTGCATTCCTTGGTGTCTTCCAATCCTGTACCGCCACTACCTTCGCAGGGTCCACCGCTAACCCTTGTTTGGATACTATGTGCCCAAGGAACCTCACCTCTTCTCTCCAAAAGTGGCATTTGGAGAATTTGGCTTTTAGTTGATGGACTCGCAAAGTTTCCATGATTGCCCTTAAGTGTTGAGCATGTTCCTCTTCACTCTTTGAGAAGATAAGGATATCATCTACGAAGACCACTACGAATTTGTTGAGGAAATCTCTAAATACCCTACTCATCAGGTCCACGAAGTAAGCAGGTGCATTTGTCAAGCCGAAAGGCATGACAAGCCATTCAAAGAAGCCGTTTGGGGTTCTGAACGCCGTTTTATCGATGCTATCTTCAGCCACCCTTAGCTGATGAAAACCGGTTGCTAAATCGAGTTGGGAGAAAACAGACGCCCCTACAAGCTGGTCAAATAAATCGTCAATTCTAGGGAGAGGGTGCCTATTCTTTTTCGTTAGCTTGTTGAGCTCCCTATAGTCAACACATAGACGGAGTGAACCATCCGCCTTTGTAGCGAACACCACCGGAGCGCCCCATTCTGAAATGCTCCTCCTAATGAACCCCTTCTCTAGAAGCTCTTTAATCTGTTTACTGAGCTCTTTCCTTTCTCGTGGAGCCATATGTCTAACGGGCAACGCAACGGGCTTTGCATTATCTACTAGATATATGCGGAAGTATATTTCCCGCTTCGGAGGCAAGCCCTTCACCTCTTCGAAGACATCCGGATATTCCCGGACCACTCTAACTGATTGCAAGTTTTCAACAGAGGCATCTAGCGATTCAAGATAACTAAGCATAACCGCATACGAGGGATTACAAGAAATTTCCAAAGTATTACCGAGCTGGGTTAGGAGCCTAACAACCCTTTTCTCACAATCAAGGATGGCCCCATTACGGGATAGCCAATCCATACCCAAAATCAAACCATACCCCGAAAAGCCCAAAACAAAGGCACTACATTGAAATTCAACACTTAGAATAGAAATTTTCAAATCCAAACAGATCATAGACAAATGAGCTGGGCCCCCAATTGGGTTTGAAACAATTAAGGGGTCCTCTACCATACTAGTTTCTAGGTGTAGAGATTCTACTAAAGCAGACGAGATAAAGGAGTGTGATGCGCCAGAATCAAATAAAGTGCGAACGGGGTGATCATAAAGATAAACTACACTTTCTACAGAAGTATTTATACCTCGTTGTTGCAATGGTGGCGCTTCTAGCACATGAACCTGTGCCCCTGGGGTGGATCCAGCGCCCTGCCCCTGTCCTCGTTTCTTTGGGCAGTCCTTAGCCCTGTGGCCTGTCTGACCGCATGAAAAGCACCCACCATTCTCCTTGGCCTTCTTTTTCCGGCAGTCCTTTACTAAGTGCCCCACTTTGCCACAGAAATTGCACTTCCTCTTCTCTTTGTTGCCTTTCCCGCCCTTCTTAAAGTCTGTCTTCTTGGGCTGCAAACCCTCTTTCTTCTTGCCCTTATCCTCTTCATTCAGCAACGCCATTTGCACCAATCTTTCATACGTGGCTCCCATGGGTATATGGGTCATGGCCAAACTGTGTAATGGCTCATTTAACCCCTTGACGAAACGGAGAGCCTTCTTGTGCGGGGTGTTGACTAGGTCAAGTCCAAACCTAGCCAGCTCATCGAACTGATTCACATATTCTCTGACTGTCTTGTCCCCTTGCTTAAGAAATAAGAATTTTTCCAACTGCAAACTTCTTTCCGCATCTGAGAGAAATTTAGTCTCAAACCTTGCCCTAAAGTCCTCCCATGACTCCACTGGTCTCTCAGCATTAGTGACTTCCCACCAGTAGGAAGCCTCGCCCTTCAATAGCCACACCGCCAGTTGTACTTTTTGTCTATCTTCTACCTCAAAGATGATGAATAGGTCCTCCGTTTCTTTCAGCCAATTTCTAGCTTCTACGAAGGACTCAGTTCCATGGAAATCCCTTCCTCCCATAGCTTTAAAATCTTTGCATATCTAAGCAAAATTGTTTCCCCGAGGAGGAGGTGGAGGAAAAAGTGCCGCTGCAGCTGGATGATTTCCTTCCGCTGGGGGAGGAGGAACGGTAGGACCTGGCTGAGTGGCTCTTGCTTCTAAGAACCGTCTAAACCAACCAGGTATTGGCACCCCTTCCGGCAAGTTAAGATCTTGGTACATGCTGAAACAAAAAGGATAGATTCAAAACGAAGGATAAGAGATAGTTCCTATGGCTTTGGGGAGTGGACTTTGCCTTTTTAAAATAAAATAATATTTTTCTTTTAAAAATGCTTCTTTAAATTTCCTTTTTGAAAATAATTTTCCTTTTAGTGAAACACCCCACCTCCGTTAGGGTCACTCTCAAAGGGAATGCCCTAATTTTGGTGGAGGTTTATAAGTACAAGTCACAGATATACAAGACAGATATAAGAACACATATTTGTAAACAGCGGAAGAACAACAAACTTTTATTTCATAAAGTCAAATATGTGTTACAACAACATCCTTTCCAAAAACATAACATAACACTTTCATAATCTGTCTTGAGTACATTATTTAAAGAAGCATAAATAAAACATAGATAAACTGCAAAAGCCCCATAGTGGATTGTCCAAAGCCATAGTTCAAAACTTTTTATCTTATCTGGTAAACCTGGCTCTGATACCAAGTGAAACACCCCACCTCCGTTAGGGTCACTCTCAAGGGGAATGCCCTAATTTTGGTGGAGGTTTATAAGTACAAGTCACAGATATACAAGACAGATATAAGAACACATATTTGTAAACAGCGGAAGAACAACAAATTTTATTTCATAAAGTCAAATACGTGTTACAACAACATCCTTTCCAAAAACATAACATAACACTTTCATAATCTGTCTTGAGTACATTATTTAAAGAAGCATAAATAAAACATAGGTAAACTGCAAAAGCCCCATAGAGTGTGTCCAAAGCCATAGTTCAAAACAGGAAAGTCCAAGCAGTACATTTCTCTTCTTCAAGCTGGATGTTGAGGCTGATCAAGCTGCCGTGTTCCCTCCCTGAGGACCTGGGGGGGGGGGGAAACGGAAGGAAGAAGACGAAAGAAAAATAGAGTCAGACATAAAGCCTGAGTAAGTCTAGTACTACTTTGTCTATGAATAAAGAACTGGGTATGATAAGTATAAACAAGAAGTGGGCAAGCACTATGAACTTGGTTAAGTTGTCTAGGGTCGAATATACTATCGTACCCCATGTTAATCTCTGAACCCATATACTAGTTTCCAATTTGCACCCCATAATCAGGGTGATGTGATCCATTCTATGATGATCGGCTCCTACTCGCATAGTTACATGTGTCTTACGGCCCCCGATGTCTGTAGTTACCTATGCTGGTCCCACCATGGGGTGTATCAAGTCCCATAGTGGCAAACCGACACAACCTTAGAGTGCACAGGTATGCTACTGGTGTCCAGTGCCTTATTTTTCTACGCCGGAGTGTGTGCACGCCCGCACTCCGTTAGAACCTACACTGCTACACCACCGCCGTCGCTTTGACCTCTTACAATCAGCCCAGTAATCGTGCCCCACCCTGCCTAGTTTCAGGTTATCCTGATACACCTTTTAGGGTAACTGCCGAAAAGGGTCCCCCGTTACTAGGTTTTCTATCTCTAGCCAACATGCTAAGTTGGTTAAGTGTTTCCTAACCTAACCCCACCAGTCCGTTTAGTTTAGCATGTTCCATTTTGATTAAGTCTTAAGTTCACTTAATCCTAACAATCCTGACTCAGCCTTAATTGTCTTATTAAGGCCCTGACCTCTCACATTAGACAGGTATTGTTGTGGCTGCCTGTTGCCGGTTGGTTCCGGGCAGTCTTACGCCACAACTCAGTCTAACCTCGGGTCCTTGCTGGGCTCCATGTTTAACCTCCCACATTGGATAGGTATTGTTGTGACTACTGGACAGCCGGGCGGTTCCGGGCAGGTTTACATCACAACTCAATCCAACCTCGGGTTAAACACATCGTATTTTCTACATTTACATATCTTGTCATTCTGCTTTATTTATATGTAAATATTTGCGGCCCATTATTAAGTTAATGGTGTAAAGATCACACCAATCACGGGCCCAACCCACACTTGAATTTGGGCCCTTCTATTTTATATTTTCATTCATTAATTAATTTTTACCCAACGTTATTTTCCCCCGTTTTACACGTCCGTTCATATATATTGGGCTTAGCCTTTTAAAGCCCAATTTAGCCATGCGAAAAGGGGAGGCTTTTGGCGTATACACAAAGAGGGGAAGGTGAGCGCATGAACTTGCATATGACGTTGGAAATATAAAATAGAAATTGGTGTACTTGCATAGTGGTAACATAGGTGACATGAATCAAAGCATGTGAACTTGCATAGGTTTAACTACCACATGAATCTATATTTTTATTTAGGCATAATGTCAAACATAAGCATGTCATAAATATTCCTCGCATAAGCATAGCATAATGTCAAACATAAGCATGGCATAAATACTTTTGGCATAAACATGGCATAATGTCAAACATAAGCATGGCATAAGTAAAGTTAAATTTTGTTCACGGCATAAACATAAACATGTCATGTTCATAAGGTTTCTACATGTTTACAAAGGGGATACTTTGTTACCAACACAAAAGCATAATTCAACTTAATCATGGTTTAAGTCTAATCACATAACGATGGTATAAACATACTTATGCATAAATATTCCTAAACATGGTGTTTGCTTTAAAACTTGCAAAAAGGGATTTTTGAGTCTAACCTAGCCATGTCTCACATATGTCATCATATAATTCTTTAAACAAGATAGACTTAATCATAGATTTCAATTATGCCAAATATCATTCATAGCCTAGCCATATTCATAAGTTTGCAAATAGGTTTTCTAGTACAAAAGCATGGCTTAATACATGATGCCAAATTCTCAACATAATTTCCTATGGATTATAATAACCAAACTTATTCCAATTACTTGCAAAATGATTTATGCACAAGAATATACATCATGATGGCATAATAACAAAGCCCCAAACTTGCATGAATTTCAATCAACTACATACATGTAGCTTCAACATAGATTACATAATTTGCGCAATATTCCAAACGTATACTTGCATAGAACTACCGCATGTAGTTCTTTATAACATAATACAAGAATATCCAAACGTATATAAATTTATAAGGACGCACAAATATGAATTACTTCCATTGCCACAATTCAAGCATACACATCAACATAGTTGTTTATTTATACCAAAGTAATACTCTACTTACAATGGTTGCGGCGAATTCTCTAATTAAGAGATATGATTCCTTTGTTGAATTGATTGGCTTTAGGTTGCTTGAATTGCTTTAGGCTTTAGAACTTTTCTTTCTAATTCTCTCTCTAGTCGGCGGCTACTCTTAGTCGTTCCTCAGCAACATGGCGGCTATGTTCTCAATTTGAATGAATAGATTAGGGTTTAGTCTAGGGTTGTTTATATAGAGGTTAGGAATTGATTAGGACCATTGATGTTGCTAGGTTAGATCGTAGCCATTCATTAGGAAGAGAGACCAATAAAAACCCGCCACCTAGCCCTAATGACAAAGCAGACCACAGAAATTCGACCACACACCGACCTGGCTAGCCAGGTTGACTGGGCTCGACCAGGTCGATACCCCTGTCGACAGGGCTGTCGACAGCCCTGTCGACATGGGTAGCCCAGGTCGACAGCCCAGTCGACCTGGGTGGCCCAGGCGGGTGTTCTTCCACCCTGGCCCAATGGGCCCCACTTCGGAATATTTAATTATTTAATTCTGCTTGAATTTTAAATTTAATTCAAAACTTCCGAAGGCCATATCTTCTTCATACGGACTCCGTTTTTCGAAAACTCGGACTCTATTTCGCGTATTTTTCCGAGACGAACGCAATGGCGTATCCCGTTTCCCTTAATTCTTTGATTTCAATTTAATTATACTTGAATTTGTGAATTTCATAGTTATAGAATTCTCGGGGTGTTACAGTTAACTTAACCCCGTCCACTAGTCGTATAAAAAAAATGGTTAAGTGTCATTAGGCAAATCAAGTTACTTAACCTACCCAACCTTGTCATGTTTTGTTAAGTATCATTAGCCTAATCAAATTACTTAACACATTTGTCCATGTCATATTTGGTTAAGAGTCATTAATCAAATTAACTTAACCCTATCATGTGGCATTAATTACTTAATGCACCTCAACCTCTCACATTAGACTTTGTTGTGGTTACTAGTTAAGTCGGTCGGTTCCGGGTAGCTTTACACCACAACTTAGTCTAACCTCGGGTTCAAGCACAACATGACCAACTTCTCACATTGGGTCCTATTGTTTGCAACTACTAGTTAGGCCGGTCGGTTCCGGGTAGTTTTACGTTGCAAACTCAACCCAACCTCGAGTTGGTCACTTTCATGTTTAGTCTAGTGTCATGTTCATATTCAAGTTTTTAAGAATATGGGTAGACCTAACTTAATAGGTAAATTCCCAATTCCATAGTATGGGTAGACCTAACTTAATAGGTAAATTCCCAATTTCATATTTTCAAACATACTCACATGTCAACTTCCATGTTATATTTCAAGTCATGTTTTCAAGTTATATTTTCATGTCACTAGAAATTACCCATAACATAACCCAACGCTTTTAAACTCGCATATACGTTCACAACAACGTAATGGATTAAAAGAAGAGACTTGGCAAAGGCATGACAAAAATGGATATTAAGCCACAAGTTAATCATGGTGGCAAATGAGGCACAAATGTGTTCATTAGCTTGCATGTTACATTCTTAAGCCTCAAAAACATGCATAAACCCAAACTTGGCACATAAGCGAATCATGGTGACAAAAGACATGGAATGATGACTAGTAACTCGCATATATCATCATATAAGGGTTATGACTTCATATGCAAGTTGACATAAAGGTTATGAGGGTTCTCATGTTGCATAATGCAACATATCAACATAAAGGTTGTGGCTTTTAGCCCACAAGATCAAGATAATGACTTCATAAACTTGCATGACATGATAGCATGTATCATACTCAATGATCAAACCCAAACTTGCAACATGAACATTTAACTTCATAGTTAATATCTAAGAGTAGGGAAAGGGCTTACATTGCTATGAAGGCACAAATCGATTAAATTAAAGATTGAGACAAAGCCTATGCATGTCATCATTCAAAAACCCAAAGATGAAAGCTCCAAATCAATAAAAAACCCATCTTGATGAACAAAGGTCAAAGCTTTAGCCTTGAAACCAACTTGAGAAGCTCTCATACTAACATAGGGACTCTCTAATACTCACATGATCATGAAACCTCTCATAGAAATGAAGTGGAGGCTAGGATTTTGAGTGGAGGCCATGAGAGGAGCAATTTTGCCATAGTTTAGTTGCATGAATGAATAATGAGGATTTAGGAGAGGGTTAGGGGCTTATTTATAGAGATTAGGATTAGTTAGGACCCTTAGATTAACCCTAGGACCAACCTGAACCATCAGATTTCAAACCAGGCCCAAAAACCTAGCCAAGACAGAAAATAGGTGCACCAGGCAAAACTGCCCGGCCACCATAAGTCGACCCCCAAGTCGACAGGGCTGTCGACTTGGGTCAAGCCATGTCGACTCCCAAGTCGACAGGGCTGTCGACTTGGGGTGCCTGGCGGGAATTTTTCCCGCCTAGCCCTCCAGCCCTAATTTCCGAAATTAGAACTCGTTTTTGAACTTGAATTTTCTGAAAACTTCGTCGGACCATAACTTGATCATATGGACTCCGATTCTCGAAAACTCAGACTCTATTTCGCGTATTTTTCCGAGACGAACGCAATGGCATATCCCGTTTTACTTGATTCAGAATTTAAAATTAAATTCTGCCTTGATTCTCGTCTTAACATGTTATCGAAATACAGGTTGTTACATTAAGCAAGAGAATAAATTCTCCGCCGCCAAACAGATATATATTTAGCAGAGATCAACAAATACAATATAAAGGAATACAATGTCAGACACACCATCCATTTACAAGTCCGTTCTAGGTCTGAACGAAACCAGAGGCACTTTCCTCGCATATCCATCCATCTCCAAGTACGTTTGGACGACCACCAACTATTTCCATCCTCTTGGGTGTACAGCCCAATCAGGATCGTCAGTAATTATCCAAACGATGTGAAGACTTCCGGTCTTCGACCACCGTCTTCATCTTCGACTTATCGTCGAATCGGTTATTCAGAATGGGTGTAAACCCGAACTTTCCGAACAACCCGCGTATATTAAAACAAATGTTACACAAACACAACATACGCCTCATTCGAATTCAGAATATTCTTTTGTTCACAAAAAAACACATTTTTAGGGAAAGGTTCCCATTAATTTTATCCAAGATAAATTCTTTAAAATTTATCCTTTAATCTTCCTTTGGATGTCGTTTCAAACCAAATTATGGTTTTCTGAACTAGTCGAGATTAGCGAACCACACCGAAGTAATTATTTATTTTATTTCCCAATCCCAACCTATTCATCCCATGAAGCAAAACTGGTAATACTCCATATCTAATACTATGGTGTTATCGGTAAGATTAATTACCATTTCACGTTCAAATCTAATTAAAGATTTAACTATCGCTTTGGAGCAAAACTGGCGATACTCCATTCTCGCCCATTTCTAAATTTGATAATTTAGATTATCCATTCACATTTCAATTTAATTGCAGATTCGTTAAAACTCCTTTTACTGGGTTAAAGAACTAGTGTTATTTAAAACACAGTTCACGACAAACCCAAATCACATTCTATTTATTATCGGGTTAAAGAACTAGTGTTATTTAAAACACAGTTCACGATAAATCCATTTCAAATCCAATCAAATATGTTAGTAATTCCGATTATTTAAAACCCCTTTTTAAATCTAATTTACTTATTTAAAAATAATTGGGTTTTAAATTTAGTTCAAAACTAGTTCATTTCGATAAAAATCAATTTTTATCTTTACAAATATGGAGTTTTTCGTCCCAATATTCCCAAATCATTTCTTATGATTTTACACAAATTATTACTATTTTTAATAATTTTATCAAGGCTCGTACAGTCGATTTCCATCAACGGCCATTGAACCGCACTTACAACGACCTTTTTCAAATTTGATTTGGACGTATCTCCAAATCCAACCGTTAGATTTTGAATTTCAAATATTCGTTAGAAAGCCCTTTTCGATACGAACCCAACGGTTCCGGTTTTAGGAGAATTCGACGGTCGGATCACCCGTAATGTCCGTTTGAAATAAATGGTCGAAATTCACGAACTGCCGCGGCGCGGCGCGTTCTATTCAGGCCATTATATTATATATATAATATATATTTCGTCGATTTCTATTTAAAACGAATTATATACATCGTTTTAAATTCGTTTCAAAAACAATTTCAACTTCCATTTCAATTCAAATCAAAATTGAATTTTTCCTTATAAATTCGTTTTAAAATTCATTTCTATTCAATTCAAATTTCAATTCAATTTGAATTCATTTCAATTTGTTTTCAATTCAATTCGAATTCGTTTTCTATTCAATTGAAATCAAATTCGTTATATATTCAATTGAAATTCGTTTTCTAATCAATTTAAATTCAATTCATCTGCTATTCAATTCAAATTCAATTTCATTTCAAAATATTCGATTTCGAAATCACTTTTCAATATTCATTTTAAAATGAATAAAATCGATATAAATATCGTTCACGTCAAAATGGCGTCAATCTAATCAACACGGCTTCATATATTTCTATTTTCAAATATTCTATTTCAAATATTTCTTTTTCAAATATTTCTATTTCAAATATTTCTATTTCAAATATTTCTTTTTCAAATATTTCTATTTCAAATATTTCTTTTTCAAATATTTCTTTTTCAAATATTTCTTTTTCAAATATTTCTATTTCAAATATTTCTTTTTCAAATATTTCTTTTTCAAATATTTCTTTTTCAAATATTTATATTTCAAATATTTCTTTCATTAATATATTTCGTTCAACACATGACTAATCTCAACGGATGAGTACTGTCAACACAAGAACCTTTATTTTATATTGATAAAGATGTAAATTTTATTATTAATATATTTCGTTCAACACATGACTAATCTCAACGGATGAGTACAGTCAACACATGAACCTTTATATTATAATATTCTTTGTTTTCTAAATTGGAATGAGGCCCAATCAATCACCATATAATGTTAATTATATGGATTTTCATACATCACACGTATGTAATAGCATTGAAAAATAATCAACCAACAACCAAAGTGCACTACACTGTATAAGCATCAAATATAGATATCTAACGCTTATAACAGCCTGTCAATCAATCGATCGACATATTCAATCAATCAGGATGAGTGAACTTCAAATTTCATCCCAACACCCGTGTGGGGTTTCAAACAATCAAACACATATTTTTATTTGTGCAGTTGGGCGATGTGTAAAATTTATCGTCCCAATCAATGTCATTCAAATAGGTGTACATAAACAAACCGTCCGGTTTGTAAATGAATATTTTATTTTATTCACATCACGTTAAAAATTATATTTTTAACGATAAAACATTTTATTTTAACACATGAATTTCTATTCAGTTCATTCTTTAAATAAAATGATATTTTCATTTTTCTAACTTATTTTAGAAAATTTCGGCGGCATAACGGCACGATACTAGAAACGGGACGAGGCCTAGCCTTATCCCTGGTCTATTGAAGGCCCACGCCATTCACACATCAATCAAATTCACCAAACAACCAAATTAAAATCTAATCATCTAACTAATTTATGCAACCAAACAAACAAGTCCATGGTCTGTGGACGATTGTGTCGGGTGCTACTAAGCACCGTCTGCATCCTAGTATATATATATAACTAGAAAAGAAATTAAAGAGTGAGAAATTCTCACCGAAAGCTATCCCAACATCTTGACTCTTCTTTTGATAGAAATCTTCATCGTTATCGCATTGTTGTCACCTTCGTTGCCCGTATTCTCTACATATGTAAAAATCGAATTTTCACTTCGCTATTCAATATTTAAAAATCGAATTTTTACTTTGTTATTCAATATATAAAAATCGAATTTTTACTTTGTTATTCAATATATAAAAATCCCATTTTTACTTTGCTATTCAATATATAAAAATCGAATTTTTACTATGTTATTCAATATATAAAAATCGAATTTTTACTATGTTATTCAATATATAAAAATCCCATTTTTACTTTGCTATTCAATATATAAAAATCGAATTTTTACTATGTTATTCAATATATAAAAATCCCATTTTTACTTCGCTATACTCTACATAAAGATTTCGCCTTTTCAAAAATATAGATTTCGCCTTTATAAAAAATATAGATTTCGCCTTTATAAAAAAACCACTTTATTTCAAACGTATATATAATAAAAATCAGATTTTTATTTCGCTACATATACAAAGATGATATTTTTATATTCTCTATCTCATAAATATTACATTTTTATAGTTCCTACTATGTAAAAATCATATTTTTAACCCACAACATATGTAAAAATCACATCTTTCTCCATTTGAAAATATCGTCTTTCTTCCTTTAAAAATCTAATCTTTTTCTATTTCAAAATCTCGTCTTTTCTATTTTAAAAATCTCGTCTTTTCTATTTTTCATATATAAATAATTCGATTTTTATTCTACACATCATATAAAAATTATATTTTATTTTCTACTCTATATAAAAATCGCAGCTTTCACACATTAAAAATCCGATCTTTATATGAATAAAGATCACAACTTTATACCATAAAAAAAATCCGATCTTTCAACGAGGCCCACCGCCTGTCGTCCACAGCATTTTACCCCCATTCCGAACACAATGGGATATGTATCGCAAGCTGATTCGATCGTTACAATCAGTTTCCGTTAAAATCAACATATAACTCTATATATTGAATTTGAACGCGTATTTCAATTTACCGGGGTCACATACTAACTTGAAAAATTCCAAAAAAATATTTTCTAGCTTCGTATTGACGATACGGTCCTAACAAAACTAGTTTCTTCGAATTCTGAGACCGTTTGAAAAATGGCCAATTTCCAGTCGATTAAAATCAACTAAAATTGGTCAAACGCGTTTTCCTTCGCCACGCTCACATATTGATTCGAAAAATTATGAAATTTGGAATCTAGCAATAATTTGACACTGCGGATCCAACAAAAGTGGTTTCGTCGAAATCCGAGGTCGTTCGCAAAATTTCCATATTCAAGGGCCTGAATTCCATAGCGACTATTCAGAATTTTCAACTGGACATATCTTTTGATTCCCTCTATGAAAATTTGATTTTTCGAATTCGTTGGAAAGATATTATCAAATAGATCCTAATGTTTTTGGTTTCACTAAAATCCGGATTGTTTTGCACCCGGTACATCCAATTGAAGTTTGAAATCGAATTATCGAACTACCGCGCAATTTTCAATTCTATTTATAATTATATATAATTATTTATATTCTAACGACGACGTATATAAAAATATACGTTCGAATTACATTCAAAATAAATTTCTCGTCAATATTATTTAAAATAACCTATTTTAAATATTCAAAATTCGCTAAAATTGCCAAAACAAAAATTTTAAACTGGCCCAGATTTTCCGGGTTATTACAGGAAAACACCAACATTACCCCCTTCAAAGACTCATCGACCTAAATCCAAGAATCCATACACCATCACCACCCAGCAATTTGCGTCGAACACCCAGGGCTGTAGCTCCATTACAACTTTCAACACTTTCCAGTAACAAAACAGTAGCTTTCTTTTTCTCTACATATTCTCATGCTCACACTACTCTCTCTCTCTCTTCTCATCTTGGTTAAAAACTGTGTGTACCCCTTTTACTTGAATCACTCCTTTCATTTTTTTGCCCCTCATGTAAGGCACCTCCAACGTAGGAAACTACTCCATGCGCTCCAGTAGAATCATTCCACATTGCACATACTAGCGGCACGAAGGATAGCTCGAACCCAGCTCAAACCCTATGGTAGTGAAGCACCCTTCCGACGTTTGGCCAGTTGAAAACATTTTTTTTATTGTCTTACAACTTCATGATTTCATTTACTTGTTTTTCGTTGGTTTCGTTTCTAGAAAATGGAGAAGTACATAGTGCTGTATATATGTATAGATTTTGAATCCTTCTTGATGAAGTAATAGGTACAGGGTAGATTGAGACAACCTATGAGTTTTCACTTCGGCTCTTTTGATTTGTAATTGAGGGGCAGACTGTTACGAGTTATCTTGTCCAAGTTATGCACATGTACGAAAGGCAGAAGACTTAACTATGAAGAAATTGATTATAATATATATATAAATAAATATACAGGTTGATACTTAAAGCACTATATTTCATTCATTTTGTTACCAGTTATATGCAAGGAGTATATTCAATACTAGTTTCAGTTGAGTTAAAGAAGTACCATTCCTATGTCCATATAGTCTCGACCACTGAAGTGATTTCAACTCGTAACTAACTAAATTGCGATGTATGTTTGTTTTAAAATTATAAAGTTCAGCGTACCTTGATGTGAAAAATTTCCTTCCATGCACGGACTGTCACGGACAAAAATAAAGATACCGTTAAGACGAACAATGTGCCACGATCCCAAAAATATAATAAAATAGACAAGTTAACTTATTTCGTGAAATCCCAAAATACTATTATAGGGTGTAAAATACTCCAAATCAAAAGTTGCTTATTTTACGAATTGAATAATATAGTAAAATTCTAAAAATTAAATTATAACAACGCCTCAAATATCTCGTTCAAATTCGAAATAACTAATTTAAAATAACTAAATTATCGTTAAGGTTTATAAACGATTTTATTGCGATTATTTGAAAATTTTATTTGGACATAACTCACAATCTTATAGACAAAATCTCGATTTTTCACTTCCATTAGAAAGATATAGTTCACCAACTCCGACCGTTTCTTGTTTCACAAAAATCTGACTTAAAATGGATTATGTATGTTCGTTTAAAGTTCAAATCGCCAAATTACGAACTGCCACACCATTTCGAGCTCATTATAATTATATTATAATTTATACATTCAAATGGCATTTAACTTCTTTATTATAATTAAATTCTAAACTGAATTAAATATTATAAATAATTCAATTCACACAATATTGTGAATTCTACTATTCCGGACTATTTTGGAATTTAAATGTATTATTTAATTATTTATATTTGTTAAATATTCTAAATTATTTAATTCAAGTCATTATAAATTACCAAATCAACATTTAAATAATTAAATAAATTAATTATTATACTATAAAAATACGGGTCATTACATTCTTCCCCCCATAATTTCGTCCTCGAAATTGCTAAGGTAGAAAACAAACCCTATTAACCGGGTTAAAAATTATTCGTTTATCTATTATCTTTAGTTTCACAGTACCAATTAATTTCAATTAAATATTAAATCATTTCTATTAACAAAAAAATTCAAAAATCTAGAAAATTTTCTAACATCCGAAATTTCTGAAAAATTTCGCCAGCACCTCCTTTGTATGGCTCAATCGGTACAACTATAACTCGCCTCTATAGGCTATCTCCAATCCAAGAGAAAATCAAATAACCAAGTGGCTTGCCAAACATGCTCATAAAATCACCAAACTCAATAACTTGTACCTTTTTATCTAGCATATCATTCCATCATTTCCATCTATTACTAATTTAACATAAATAAATGTCATCCCAATCAATCTCAAATCAATTTATCCTCCACATAAATATTCGCTTATACCCAAGTCAAATTCAGTCTCAAGTCAAATTTCATTCTCGATTTCGAACTCTTAACTCACCAATCCAATACCATTTCAGATTCTTTGTAACACGCCGTATTTTCTGTGAACATAAGAGTAACAAATCAAAGAATAATTAAATTGTAACAGAATAACTAAGGGAAACGGGTTATGCCATTGCGTTCTTCTCGAAATTTTTCTTGGAATAGAGTCCAAGTTTGCGTAAATCGGACTTCGTATGAAGAAGATATGGCCTTCAGAAGTTTCAGTAAAAACCAGCCCGAAATTCAAAAATCAGATTTCGAAATTCAAAACAGACACCCGGGCTGGGCGGGAAAATTCTTGCCCAGGACCCGAGTCGACACTAGGGTCGATCTGGGGGTCAACCTAGGTAAATAGGTCGACACTAGGGTCGACCTCTCCACCCCACCCCCCATTTCCAGATCTGTGGACAGATGCATTTTTCTGTATTTAGACGCCCGTTCTGACCAGATTCGTGACCCCTATGCTATTTAAACACCCCCAAACCTAGCTTTCTCTCCACACAATTTCATTCTGCCTATACTCTGGCTCTATTCTAATTAAAAATAAAAATGGCGTCGCTACTCTGCTAGAATCAAAACTAGAACTAGTGCATCTTCTTCCAATCTGAATAGAATTAAAAGAGGACAACTATTTTCTAATCTAATCGATAGTCTATGCCAAAGGAGAGCTATTCAGTGTCAGAATACATATTCCAGAATACAAGAATCGTTCCCTTTTTCTGAGTACAGTTATTTTCAGATATGAAATTTAATAATTATCTTGGCATTTTTGTGAATCTGGATCTGAGGTTATGCATACTTTTCTGTGGATCTATCTTGATTGTGACTATTCTGTATCTGTTCCTTCTTTTTTTTGTTTATAGCCAGGCTACCACGAGCATGCGCCAAATCTCATAAGAGATTAACGCACGAACGCAAAATTTTGGGGCAAATAATGGATAATGCATGATTGGACATGACTGATCTTTGACTGATTTGAGAAATGGACATATGTTGTAAATTAGATCTAGATCTGTGTATACTCTGTAATTTGGAAGAAGAGGAATCATTGTATGATAACATATGACTTGAAACTTGGGGACATAATGCATATAAAAGTTAAGATCTGATTTTGAGAGGATATAATTTAAAGATCTAGATTTTTGGATTCATGACTTGAAAAAGGAATATGTTCTTAGGCATAGAGACCTATATTATAATAGGATAACTATCAATGTGAATATGCCTAAAAGTGGATTTTTGGATATTTGGCATTAAAGGTTATAATTTGGCATAATTCATATGGTATATCATGATTTGGGGGCTTTTAGAGAATATTCTCTACTGTGCAAAGTTTAACTAAAAAATTGGGCATATATTGTATTATGAATTATGACCATGATTTAGGCATGTAAGTTTAGGCTTAGTTTATGATTAGGCAAGATATGTAAATAGAATTATAGAAATGTTTAATCTGTTGAATTGCCTAATCTGCTAAATCTGTTATCTGTTGAATAGCCTAAATCTGTTATCTGCTAAATCTGTTGAATCGATTAATCTGCTAAACCTGTTATCTACTAAATCTGTTGAACAGCCTAAATCTGTTATCTGCTAAATCCGCTGAATCGAAAAATCTGCTATCTGCTAAATATGTTGAATCGCCTAATCTGCTAGATCTATTATCTATTGAATTGCCTAATCTGTTGAAAGCTGAATAATTGTAATCTGTGGGGTCGATCAAAAATCGAGCAAAACATGTTAATAGAACTTTGGATAATCTGCCGTAACTTGTAAAGGAGGTAAATCTGCTAAATGGACATAATTAGTTTGATATTTTCTGTAATGGAATAAATTGGCTATGACACGAGGTTAGACTCTGTTGGCGGTAGAAGCCTGCCCGGAACCAACCGGCTTAACCAGCAACCACAAACTTTCAGCCTAATGTGAGAGGTCGTAGGCATAACTAAAATATGCTTAGACACGAGGTTTGGTCTGGCTTGTGGTAGAAGTCTGCCCGAAACCGCCCGTCATATCCAGCGGCCACAAGCTACCGACCTAATATGAGAGGTCTGTGCATTAATATTTAATTAATGCAAATCTGAGATAAATATGATGTCTAAAACGTGTTGAGTGGTTAGGGTTAAACCAACTGGACTGATGAATCTAACAAAAACCGTTTTGTGAATCTGTAGGCCCAATACAAAGTTAGAAAATATGTAAGTCTGTAAAATCCGTACATCTGATCTGTTAATCTTAAAACTTGTTAACTTGATTTTCTGATCTGTGAACTAGTAATCTGTACTCTGTCTGAAACTTGTAAACAAGTTAATCTAAAATCTGCTAGTTTGAGGACACAAGGTTAGGAGGGGAAATACTTGTGTCATCTGTTGTTTGGGACCCATATTCGTCAGTAACCCTTTCTGGTATCAAATCTTTGACCCCACTCTATGTAGGGGTCTGGGCACGCTTACTGAACTAATTATAAGCGGTTCATTCTGATAATGGCGAGGGGTGTTGATGGCGCGTTCCAAGCGGGTCATGTGCGTGCATGGATCCGGTCTTCTCTGAGGATGTAAGACACCGTGACATATGTAAATAGGTCTGTTCCAATAGGTTTCCACTTTATGGAGTGATACACCCTACTGTGGGGTCGACACAGGGTGTTTATGTATTAGGGAGTTGATCGCTTGTGGGTAGGACTTAGGATACACTTAGTTCTATCTGTTTCTGTGGGTACCGTCTGTTTCTGTTGGGTGGTAACCCCTGTCTGTTTCTGCGTGGTACCGTCTGTTCGGGTGGTAAAGGCCCATTACTAGTGTACACCTAATTCTAGCGTTCTGTTTCTCTAGAGATTATTCTGCTTCCGTTTCTGTTTCAGTTTAGACATTAGGGTATACCTAGTTCTGTCTGTTTTGTGGGTACCGTCTGTTTCTGTTGGGTGGTTACACCTGTCTGTTTCTGCGTGGTACCGTCTGTTCGGGTAGTAAAGGCCCATTACTAGTGTACACCTAATTCTAACATTCTGCTTCCGTAGGGATTATTCTGTTTCTGTCTCTGATTTCGTTTCCGATTCTGTTTCTGTACCTTCTGTCTGTTTGGGTGGTAAAGGCCCATTAGTAGCACTCTGTTTCTGTACCATCTGCCTCTGCTCGGGTGGTAAATGCTCATTACTAGCATTCTATTTCTGTAGAGATTATTCTGTTTCCATTTCTGTTTCAGTTTAGACATTAGGGTAACACCTAATCCTGTTATACTAGTATTAGTGTAGAGAAGTAAAAACTAAGTAAGAAGCTTAGCTTAACCTATATCATTCTGTTTCTTCTGTTAGCTTGCTATTCTTTTTATGGTTATCTCCCATCCAATTTTATTTACATGTCATGATACTATTATTTGTTTATATGCTGAAAGTCACTGGACTCACCAGACTTATGTCTGACCTAGTTTGTTTCACCTCTTTTCTTCCGTCCCCCCCCCCCCCCAGGTTCCTAGGGTGGAAACATAGGAGCTTGATTCTGATTCTCTCTGCTTGAAGTGTTTGAAGTATTTCTTGGCTTTGGCTCTATCTTTCCATGGCAGTTTATATTAGGGATTATGGCTTTAAAAACTATGCATTCTGAAGGCTTTTGTACAAGACCGATATTGATGTACTTGAATTCCGATATTGTGATTTTGAAAGATGTAACTAAACTCATTTCTGTTTCAGTTGTAATAAAGTCATAAATCTTTCAAGTACTACTTTACATGTCTTGTAAATTTCTGTTCTGTCTACTAAAAACGCTCCACCAAAGTTGAGGCATTCCCTTTGCGAGTGACCTTAACAGAGGTGGGGTGTTACATTCTTATTTCAACAATCCAATTTTTAATCGATATTGTTTTATTTCAATTCCATTTCCACTTAACTGGTCTTTAACTAATTTCAGTTTGCTTTTTTCAAATCCCTTTTTTTAATTCAAACTATCTCTACTTGGGAGTTTTTAAACAACTTAGCTTTTTAAAATCAAATATCCCTTTTTCAGAATCAAAACAACTTATTTTCTCAAAACATTTCCAAAAGTAAAAAATTTGGTAGTAATCCATCACTTAGGAACTCGAAAATGAACATCGATGATGTCCGGATCATCATCGGAATTATTTCCCAGTAAGCGAAGTGAGTTCAATACTATATCACTTTCAAAAACTCATTTTTAAACACTTCCGTTTTGAAATATATTTCAAAATACCATTCAAAATGCTTGTAAAACAATTTAAAATCTCCTAGGATTTTAAAATTCCCATATATTTAATCCAAATCGATTTACAACCACTTTTCCAAATCTCCAGGTTTTTAATTTCAATTCTGATTTAAATTCAGATTTAATTCATTTCGTAACACTTATACGAATTTTGATTGGTTATTTACATAACCGTTTCAATTATAATCTTATCTGATTATAATCACAACCAACACATATAATATACGATAATACTTCAAATATTAATCATCCTTTTATATCAAAATATATTTTGCATAAAATTATTTCATTTACCCTCTTTTCAAAATATACAGTGTCAGTTCATCATATTCGAGTGTTTATAAACCACTACGATACAGTGTATCATACTGATCGACCAGAACCCATAAACAACTCAACTAATAAATCTCCACAACATAAAACAAATTTGATAAAATCTACAAATACGTTCACTCGTATATATATACTCAACTCAATCTTGGGCATTACTAACCCCATCTCTACCGAGTAACGCCACAAAGCCAAGGGAATTACTTAATCTGGCTCTGATGCCACCGTAACGGCCCAGGAAATTTTCAACTTCGGTAATTGACATAAAACCCATGCCGATTACCCAAACATCGAAAATACCGGAACGTCAATAGAAAGAAGTTAGAGGATGAGAATAGCTAAATAGAAAATTAGAATAGAAGAAGAAGAACATAACAACACACCAGAGTAACACGAATCTCAGAACAAAACAAATGAAATATATAACATAATATTTGAAATATAAAACTTATAACTGTAACAACCCGTATTTTAATAACGTGTTATAACCATAAATCAAGGCAGAATTAATTTTTAAAATAAGAACCAAGGGCAATGGGTTACTACATTGCGTTCGTCTCGAAATTCTGCTTGGAAACGAGTCCGAGTTTTCGAAAATCCGAGTCCGTATGACCAAGTTTTGACCCTTCGAAGTTTTCAGAAATTTTCAAGTTCAAAACAGCTCAAAATTCGAATTCAAATTTCGAATTCAAACCCAGAACGGACTGGGCAGGAAATTTCCCGCCCAAGACCAGGTCGACCTGCCTAGGACCAAGTCGACCATAGAGTCGACCTGGGAGTCGACCTGGTTGCCGAGTCCATTTTTGAGTTAGAATTCACTCTGATGTATCTAGTCCGATTTCTGTCTAAATTTGTTGGCCTGACCCTATATAAACAGCCCCTAACTCTAGTCTCTCTACACAAATTCTCTCTGTTCTTATGCTGCTAAAACTCTGGTTTAAAGATTAAAGAAAAGGAATTGCTTCTTCTCTAACGAGGCTACGTGTAGAGTATTGATGTTTGGGGGATTTCTGTTAGACTCGAGATTCAACATCGCCTCTTTGTTTTCTAATTCTCAAACCACGATCTGTAAGCCCCAATTACTTTTAGATCTAAACTTTAAACTTAATATGGACATGTTGTAAATTTAAATTGAACATAAGTATGACAATCATCTTGGACCTATCATTGTATATCTTGGACCTATCATTGTTCATTTTGAATATAGTATTTTGGATCCTCTATTTGTTCACCTTGGATCTATTCATCTTGAATCTTGATTTGTGGTAATATTTATATGAAACTGGTTTGGGGCCTAAACATGTTGTAAACCTAAACCCTTCATGTCCATGATGTTAACATGCCCGTGATGTTGAATTAGTTGTTATTCACAAGTTTGAGGTTATTATCTTATGTCAACTGTTACCATGACTAGCACTCTATTTTGCTAAGTTAGATATTTGAGTCCACTATTCCATATGCCAGTATTGTTGTAGTAATTTACCTCAAGTTTACCATGCTTGACTTGTAATCACTTTTGCCACCTTATGCCCGTTCTTTCTATGTTATTCCCTAATTAGATTTGTTTGTATCGATTCGAATTCACATGCGATGGGAATACGATTTGGGTAGTTTAGGCAAACCTGAATTTACTATAAACTTGAAACGTGCACATTGTTATAACTTGAACCTGGATATGGACATGAACTTGACACGATTTGACATGAAACATGACATGAAAACTTGACATGAATTTAGACTCGAAACTTGAACCGGGACATGACACTTAGAATGAATTTGAAAATGGCCAACTCGAGGTTGGGTTGAGTTTGCAGTGTAAATCTGCCCGGAACCGCCCGGCGAATCCAGTGACTGCAAACAATAGGATCCAATGTGGGTAGTTGGTCATATCGTGCTTAAGACCCGAGGTTAGACTAGGTTGTGGTGTAAATCTGCCCGGAACCGCCCAGCGAATCCACTGACCACAACAACTAGTCTAATGTAAGAGGTTGGGGTGCATTAATGTAACAACCCGTAAAATGCGAGCCAGTTTGAAAATTTTAAATTGGCAATTTTAGCGGATTTTGAATATTTAAAATGAATTATTTTAAATAATATCGACGAGAAATTTATTTTGAATAGAATTCGAACGTATATATTTATTCGCGTCGTCGTTAGAATATAAATATTTATATATAATTATAAAAGGAATTGAAAATGGCGCGGTAGTTCGATAATTCGATTTCAAACTTCAATTGGATGTACCGGGTGCAAAACAATCCGGATTTTAGTGAAACCAAAAATCATAGGATCTAATTGATAGTATCTTTCCAATGAATCTGACCAATCGAAATTTGATAGCGGGAATCAAAAGATATGTCCAGTTTAAAATTAGAAATAGTCGCTGTGGAATTTATATATATTTTTATATATATAAGGCCCTTAAAAATAGCAATTTTGTAAACGACCTCGGATTCCGACGAAACCAGTTTTGTTGGGTCCGTGGTGTTACGTTATTGCTAGATTTCAAATTTCATAATTTTTCGAATCAATATGTGAGCGTGGCAAAGGAAAACGCGTTTGACCAGTTTCAGTTGATTTTAATCGACTGGAAATTGGCCATTTTTCAAACGGTCTCAGAATTCGACGAAACTAGTTTTGTTAGGACCGTATCGTCAATACGAAGCTAGAAAATATTTTTCAGGAATTTTTAAAGTTCGTATGTGACCCCGGTAATTTGAAATTTACGTTTAAAATTCAATATAAGGATTTAAAATGTAATTTCAACGGAAACTGATTGTAACGATCAAACCAGCTTACGACACATATCCCATTGTGCTCGGAATGGGGGTAAAACGCTATGGACGACGGGCGGTGGGCCTCGTTTCGAGGCCATATGTAAAAGTCAACTTATTTGCGAAATTTAATAATTAAATAATAAAAAAAAAAAAAAAAAAAAAAAACTTCCCTTAACTACCAGGCCCCCCCCCCCGACTAAAATCATAAATCAGAAGGAAAAAAAAAAAAAAAAAAAGCCCAGATCTCGAGCCTGCGCCGCCTCCCTCCCCGCCACCTCGCGCGCCCCCAGCGGCGCCGCAGCCTCCACCGCGAGACCCCCCCCCCTTCTCCTTCTCCTCCCTTCTCCCTCCACCCACCGAACTCGAGCAAAACCCGAACCCCAACCCACCGCGCCACCCACTTCCAGCGCCGCCACCGTTGAAGCCACCGCCCCTGTCTGGCGCCACCGTTCCTTCACTGCGAAGCCCCCCTCTCGACTGTAAGTATTTTATCGTATTTTGTTTTATTTTAATTTTAATTCGTTAAACTAATTTCGATTTTAAGATAATAAAAACTGATTTATAAAAGAAGATAAAAAAAAAAGATTTTTGAAAAGATAATAAAAACTGGTTTATAAAAGAAGATAAAAAAAACAGATTTTTAAAAAGAAAAAATTGGATTTTTTAAAAAAAGAAAAAGATTAGATTTTTATGATTATAAAAAAAAATGTGGTTTTTTATATAGGAAGTGGCGAAGTAATAATAAGATCTTTGTTATAAAAAGGTCGATATAAAAGTATAATGTTTTTATGATGAAGAAGCGAATATAAAAATAGGATTTTTATATATTGAACTTTGAACTAAAAATTCGATTTTTATATATTGAACTTTGAACTAAAAATAGGATTTTTATATATTGAACTTTGAACTAAAAATTCGATTTTTATTTATTGAACTTCGAACTAAAAAAATTCGATTTTTATTTATTGAACTTCGAACTAAAAATTCGATTTTTATTTATTGAACTTCGAACTAAAAATTCGATTTTTATATATTGAACTTTGAACTAAAAATTCGATTTTTATATATTGAACTTTGAAATAAAAATTCGATTTTTATATATATAGTGACTACGGGCAACGAAGATGACGAAGAGGCGATAACGAGGAAGACTTCTGCAAATGAAGAGCCGTGGAGCAGGATAGCTATATGTGAGAATTTCTCACCTTTCAATTCTTTTTTCTAGTTATATATATATACTAGGATGCAGACGGTGCTTAGTAGCACCCGACACAATCGTCCACAGACCATGGACTTGTTTGTTTGGTTGCATAGATTAGTTGAATTATTTGTTTGAATTGAATTGTTGGGTGAGATGAAATTGATTTGATTGATGTGTGAATGGCGTGGGCCTTCACTAGACCGGGGATAAGGCGAGGCCTTGTCCCGTTTCTAGTATCGTGCCGTTATGCCGCCGAAATTTTCTAAAATATGTTAGAAAAATAAAAATATCATTTTATTTAAAGAATGAACTGAATAGAAATTCATATGTTGGAATAAAATGTTTTATCGTTAAAAATATAATTTTTAACGTGAAAGTGAATAAAATAGAATAGTCATTTACAAACCAGACGGTTTGTTTATGTACACCTATTTGAAGGACGTTGATTGGGTCGATAAATTTTACACATCGCCTAACTGCACAAATAAAATATGTGTTTGATTGTTTGAAACCCCACACGGGTGTTGGGATGAAATTTGAAGTTCACTCATCCTGATTGAGTAAATATGTCGATCGATTGATTGACAGGCTGTTATAAGCGTTGAATGTCTATATTTGATGCTTATACAGTGTAGTGCACTTTGGTTGATGGTTGATTATTTTCAATGCTATTATATACATGTGTTGTATGAAAATCCATATAATTAATTTTATATGGTAATTGATTGGGCCTCATTCCAGTTCTGAAAAAGAAATATTTGAAAAAGAAATATTTGAAATAGAATATTTGAAAATAAAGGAATATATGAAGCCGTGTTGATTAGATTGACGCCATTTTGACGTGAACGATATTTATATCGATTTTAAAAACGATTTCGAAATGAATTGAATTGAAAACGATTTCGAAATGAATTGAACTGAAAACGAATTCAAAATGAATAGAAAACGATTTCGAAATGAAATGAATTGAAAACGATTTCGAAATGAATTGAATTGAAAACGATTTCGAAATGAATTGAATTGAAAACGATTTCGAAATGAATTGAATTGAAAACGAATTCGAATTGAATTGAAAACGATTTCGAAATGAATTGAATTGAAAACGAATTCGAATTGAATTGAAAACGATTTCGAAATGAATTGAATTGAAAACGAATTCGAATTGAATTGAAAACGATTTCGAAATGAATTGAATTGAAAACGATTTCGAAATGAATTGAATTGAAAACGAATTCGAATTGAATTGAAAACGATTTCGAAATGAATTGAATTGAAAACGAATTCGAATTGAATTGAAAGCGAATTGAAATGAATTCAAATTGAATTGAAATTTGAATTGAATAGAAATGGATTTTAAAACGAATTTATAAAGAAGAATTCAATTTTGATTTGAATTGAAAAGAAAGTTGAAATAGCTTTTGAAATGATTTTAAAACTATTTATATAATTCGTTTTGAATAGAAATCGACGAAATATATATTATATATATTATATATATAATATAATGGCCTGAATAGAACGCGCCGCGCCGCGGCAGTTCGCGAATTTCGACCATTTATTTCAAACGGACATTGCGGGAGATCCGACCGTCGGATCCTCCTAAAACTGGAACCGTTGGGTTCGTATCGAAAAGAGCTTTCTAACGAATATTAGAAATTTGAAATCTAACGGTTGGATTTGGAGATACGTCCAAATCAAATTCGAAAAAGGTCGCTGTAAGTGCAGTTCGATGGCCATTGATGGAAATCGACTGTACGGGCCTTGATAAAATTATTAAAAATAGTAATAATTTGTGTAAAATCATAAGAAATGATTTGTGAAGATTTGGGATGAAAAACTCCATATTTGAAAAGATAAAAATAGTTTTTTATCGAAATGAACTAGTTTTGAACTAGAATTATAATTCTATTTATTTTTAAATAAATAAATTGAATTCGAAAAGGGTTTTAAAAAGTAACCAAAATTCCAATGATTGCATTGGAGTGGATTTGAATCGAAATTGTCTTCGGAATATTTCGATGTTGGAATTCGTGATTATACAGGTGTTGTTATGGAAATTTGAAAGATATATATGTATATCGCTATTTCCAATACGACATTTGTTAGTCGTAGAATTCGATATTGAATATAAGCCGATATATTTTCTATTCAGAGCCTTGTATTGAATATCGAATGTGATTTGGGTTTGTCGTGAATGGTGTCTTCATTAACACTGTTCTTGAACCCAGTTGAGAAATGATTAAATCTTTTTATTTAGATTTAATGAAGTGTACCAATTAAATAATATTTAATTGGAATTGAATTGATATTGATTTTTGGGTTTATCGTGAACAGTGTTTTAAATAACACTTGTTCTTTAACCCGATAATTAATGAATGTGATTTGGGTTTGTCGTGAATGGTGTCTTCACTAACACTGTTCTTGAACCCAGTTGAGAAAAGATTAAATCTTTTTATTTAGATTTAATGAAGTGTACCAATTAAATGATATTTAATTGGAATTGAATGGATATTGATTTTTGGGTTTATCGTGAACAGTGTTTTAGATAACACTTGTTCTTTAACCCGATAATTAATGGGATGTGACTTTGGGTTTATCGTGAACCGTGTTTTAAATGACCCTGATTCTTTAACCCAGTCACAGATTAAAACTAAGTGGAGTTTTAATGAATCTTTAATTAGATTGAAAAGATCGAGAATGGAGTATCACCAGTTTTGCTCCAGGCGATAGTTAAATCTTTAATTAGATTTGAACGTGAAATTTAGAAACTAACTGTCGGTTAGCCAAGTAGAATGGTTTTCTGGATATTGATCTGATGTTGGTTTCGGCCTTCGGGGTTAATATTTGGGGAATTATTCTCTTGATTAATTTACGGTTAGTGACTAATGAATTGGAATGAGGCGTATGTTGTGTTTGTGTAACACTTTTATAATATATACGCGAGTTATTCGGAAAGACCGGGTTTATCCCATTCTGAATAACTGATACGACGATAAGTCGAAGATGAAGACGATGGTCGAAGACCGGAGGTCTTCACGTCGTTTGGGTGATAACTGATGATCTTGATTGGGCTGTACACCCAAGAAGATGGAAACAGTTAGTGATCGTCCAGACGTACTTGGAGATCGATGGATATGCGGGGTACTAGGTGCCTCCGGTTTCGTTCAGACCCAGAACGGACTTGTAAATGGACTGTGTGTCTGACATCGGATTTCATTCTGTGTGACTGATATCGGTTGCATAGGATGGTTTGCCTGTGTGGCATGCTAAGATGCAAATGATCAAGGCTTCTGTTGAAAAGCAAAGTCTTGTGGTTGATGATCAAAGCACGGCCTTTGTGGCGTAGCTTTGTGTAACGTTTACCTCGCGTGTTTCACACCAGGTATGAACCAAAAACGGGAGACGGACCTCAGGGAGGACTTGCGTTTCTTTCTAGCTAGAAGTGGCGTCAGTGGTTTTACACGCCCTGACGAGTTTGACTTATGTGGTTGTTGCTGTTGCGAGGCGCCTCGGATTGATCGGTCGTTCTCGAACCGATGGAGTCATTTGTTGGCTCGTTTACGCCCCATAGGGCGGAGAGACGTATTGTTCAGGCACTATAATCCACATCGGTGGACCGGCCCTGACGATCCAAGGGGCAGTTGCGGCTGCTCCGGAGACATGGGCTAGATTGTCTCGAATCGGTTGAGGACTATCTTTTGCCTCGGTTCATAGATGGAAATCCAATTTCCAAATACGTGACATTTGCGGTTTTATTTGTAAACCTATATATGGCGACATAGTGGCATGGGACGCTCATGTCGCCTATGATCGATACTTATGATTTGAAGTTGTTTTATACACTATGCACTTATAATAGTATCAAAAGATTTGTTTTAGACGTATCAAGCATGCTTTGGCTGTTATAAGGGAAAACCCTATCCCCCGGCTTGCGATTGCATTGTGTGATAGGACCTGGGTCTTATAACAGCTTCATTTTTCTTTATTTAGCATTGCGCTGTTTGTTTTAAGCACTGGTATTCTTGGGAGGAAACCCGTTCCGTGTTATACGGCGTGGTCCCTTGATTTACCTAACTTTCAAAATAAAGATTAACTGTTTTAGTTCTCACACCAGTCACATGACTGACCTGGAGTTTATTGTTTTTAACCTAAACTCTGGGTGCCCTTATTTTCGACACGGGCAGCTAGTAGTTTTGGTTTTGCAGATTTATATTCACAGGTTCCTGGTTTACAGCTGGAACGATATCCGGAAAGCTTTGTATCCGTATATCTCATTCTAGTTGTGTATTGTATTATCTTCCGCTGCTATGTATTTAAATGTAATTTAAATCTCTGATATTTCTGTGTAATATTCATTTATACTCTGTATATTCTTGTAATCTGATGCATTGTTGTAATATACAATGAAATGTTCTTCTGTATGCGTTCTGTTGTGGTTTGTTCTCGAACTATCCGACGCTTTCCTTTACGGGGAGGTTGCGGGTCGTCACAGTTGGTATCAGAGCTTTGGTTTACAAAGCTTAGAGAACAAGACACATTAGAAACATACGAAAGAATTCATCAGATATTGGATTAGTAAAATCCAATGAGGATGACTCGTTAGAGATGGGATCAGTAGTATCCTAGAACGAGTGTGAAGAGTATTTTTAAAATGAAAACAAATTTTGTTTTGAAAATTTAAATCAATTATTCGTAGTTGATTATTTATTTATATTGATTTGGACAATCCAGTATATATAGATTTTGCGTATACGTCTGATCCGCGTATATTCGAAGTTTTAATATACCGGGTAGATATAGAACCGCACTCTAGTAGCCCGACAAGGTTCTGATGGTGGTTCGAAACATCATCAGCATTTATTTTCGAGTGACGAAGGTGTGATTTCTATATATTTCCATTAGACTGGTGTGAGAACCAAATCTTATATAGTTAGGAACACATTGTTGTGAATTGGCATCAAAACATGATTTTTGTATATGTATCAAAATTATGAATTTTAAACGTTAAATTCACTAATTGATTGATGTTTGAGTTGTTTGTTTAAATTGTTTGATAATTTTGAACTATTATGCCTAATTGAATCAAATATTGACTTGTATTGAAAATTGGTCGCATCTGCTTGCATATACATATATATCATTGAACAGGTCATAGCAAGGAGGCTAGAGCCGAGAATAAAATTTGTTTGCCCGACAAATAGGTACATGTTTACTACATAATTTCCTGTTTTGTTTGGGTGATGATGATTTTATGAGCCTATTGGCTAGCCGCTTGGCTTTTCCTTTTTCTTTTTGAGATCTGAAGGACCGGGAACGCTATTTGCAATTTCCCGATGCTCCCATTGCAGGGGAGGTTATGGCGAAATTTTTCGAAAATTTAGGGTGTTAGCCAAATTTTTGAATTTTTGAAAATTCTCAGAAACTGAAAAGTTGGAGAATGGAAGCCAAATCGAATGTAGAGCTGAATAATCAAACCACTTTCGACTTTGTTCCTTTTCGGGGACGAAAAGTTTTAAGTGGGGGAGATTGTAACAACCCGTAAAATGCGAGCCAGTTTGAAAATTTTAAATTGGCAATTTTAGCGGATTTTGAATATTTAAAATGAATTATTTTAAATAATATCGACGAGAAATTTATTTTGAATAGAATTCGAACGTATATATTTATTCGCGTCGTCGTTAGAATATAAATATTTATATATAATTATAAAAGGAATTGAAAATGGCGCGGTAGTTCGATAATTCGATTTCAAACTTCAATTGGATGTACCGGGTGCAAAACAATCCGGATTTTAGTGAAACCAAAAATCATAGGATCTAATTGATAGTATCTTTCCAATGAATCTGACCAATCGAAATTTGATAGCGGGAATCAAAAGATATGTCCAGTTTAAAATTAGAAATAGTCGCTGTGGAATTTATATATATTTTTATATATATAAGGCCCTTAAAAATAGCAATTTTGTAAACGACCTCGGATTCCGACGAAACCAGTTTTGTTGGGTCCGTGGTGTTACGTTATTGCTAGATTTCAAATTTCATAATTTTTCGAATCAATATGTGAGCGTGGCAAAGGAAAACGCGTTTGACCAGTTTCAGTTGATTTTAATCGACTGGAAATTGGCCATTTTTCAAACGGTCTCAGAATTCGACGAAACTAGTTTTGTTAGGACCGTATCGTCAATACGAAGCTAGAAAATATTTTTCAGGAATTTTTAAAGTTCGTATGTGACCCCGGTAATTTGAAATTTACGTTTAAAATTCAATATAAGGATTTAAAATGTAATTTCAACGGAAACTGATTGTAACGATCAAACCAGCTTACGACACATATCCCATTGTGCTCGGAATGGGGGTAAAACGCTATGGACGACGGGCGGTGGGCCTCGTTTCGAGGCCATATGTAAAAGTCAACTTATTTGCGAAATTTAATAATTAAATAATAAAAAAAAAAAAAAAAAAAAAACTTCCCTTAACTACCAGGCCCCCCCCCCCGACTAAAATCATAAATCAGAAGGAAAAAAAAAAAAAAAAAAAGCCCAGATCTCGAGCCTGCGCCGCCTCCCTCCCCGCCACCTCGCGCGCCGCAGCCTCCACCGCGAGACCCCCCCCCCCCCCTTCTCCTTCTCCTCCCTTCTCCCTCCACCCACCGAACTCGAGCAAAACCCGAACCCCAACCCACCGCGCCACCCACTTCCAGCGCCGCCACCGTTGAAGCCACCGCCCCTGTCTGGCGCCACCGTTCCTTCACTGCGAAGCCCCCCTCTCGACTGTAAGTATTTTATCGTATTTTGTTTTATTTTAATTTTAATTCGTTAAACTAATTTCGATTTTAAGATAATAAAAACTGATTTATAAAAGAAGATAAAAAAAACAGATTTTTGAAAAGATAATAAAAACTGGTTTATAAAAGAAGATAAAAAAAACAGATTTTTAAAAAGAAAAAATTGGATTTTTTAAAAAAAGAAAAAGATTAGATTTTTATGATTATAAAAAAAAAATGTGGTTTTTTATATAGGAAGTGGCGAAGTAATAATAAGATCTTTGTTATAAAAAGGTCGATATAAAAGTATAATGTTTTTATGATGAAGAAGCGAATATAAAAATAGGATTTTTATATATTGAACTTTGAACTAAAAATTCGATTTTTATATATTGAACTTTGAACTAAAAATAGGATTTTTATATATTGAACTTTGAACTAAAAATTCGATTTTTATTTATTGAACTTCGAACTAAAAAAATTCGATTTTTATTTATTGAACTTCGAACTAAAAATTCGATTTTTATTTATTGAACTTCGAACTAAAAATTCGATTTTTATATATTGAACTTTGAACTAAAAATTCGATTTTTATATATTGAACTTTGAAATAAAAATTCGATTTTTATATATATAGTGACTACGGGCAACGAAGATGACGAAGAGGCGATAACGAGGAAGACTTCTGCAAATGAAGAGCCGTGGAGCAGGATAGCTATATGTGAGAATTTCTCACCTTTCAATTCTTTTTTCTAGTTATATATATATACTAGGATGCAGACGGTGCTTAGTAGCACCCGACACAATCGTCCACAGACCATGGACTTGTTTGTTTGGTTGCATAGATTAGTTGAATTATTTGTTTGAATTGAATTGTTGGGTGAGATGAAATTGATTTGATTGATGTGTGAATGGCGTGGGCCTTCACTAGACCGGGGATAAGGCGAGGCCTTGTCCCGTTTCTAGTATCGTGCCGTTATGCCGCCGAAATTTTCTAAAATATGTTAGAAAAATAAAAATATCATTTTATTTAAAGAATGAACTGAATAGAAATTCATATGTTGGAATAAAATGTTTTATCGTTAAAAATATAATTTTTAACGTGAAAGTGAATAAAATAGAATAGTCATTTACAAACCAGACGGTTTGTTTATGTACACCTATTTGAAGGACGTTGATTGGGTCGATAAATTTTACACATCGCCTAACTGCACAAATAAAATATGTGTTTGATTGTTTGAAACCCCACACGGGTGTTGGGATGAAATTTGAAGTTCACTCATCCTGATTGAGTAAATATGTCGATCGATTGATTGACAGGCTGTTATAAGCGTTGAATGTCTATATTTGATGCTTATACAGTGTAGTGCACTTTGGTTGATGGTTGATTATTTTCAATGCTATTATATACATGTGTTGTATGAAAATCCATATAATTAATTTTATATGGTAATTGATTGGGCCTCATTCCAGTTCTGAAAAAGAAATATTTGAAAAAGAAATATTTGAAATAGAATATTTGAAAATAAAGGAATATATGAAGCCGTGTTGATTAGATTGACGCCATTTTGACGTGAACGATATTTATATCGATTTTAAAAACGATTTCGAAATGAATTGAATTGAAAACGATTTCGAAATGAATTGAATTGAAAACGAATTCAAAATGAATAGAAAACGATTTCGAAATGAAATGAATTGAAAACGATTTCGAAATGAATTGAATTGAAAACGATTTCGAAATGAATTGAATTGAAAACGATTTCGAAATGAATTGAATTGAAAACGAATTCGAATTGAATTGAAAACGATTTCGAAATGAATTGAATTGAAAACGAATTCGAATTGAATTGAAAACGATTTCGAAATGAATTGAATTGAAAACGAATTCGAATTGAATTGAAAACGATTTCGAAATGAATTGAATTGAAAACGATTTCGAAATGAATTGAATTGAAAACGAATTCGAATTGAATTGAAAACGATTTCGAAATGAATTGAATTGAAAACGAATTCGAATTGAATTGAAAGCGAATTGAAATGAATTCAAATTGAATTGAAATTTGAATTGAATAGAAATGGATTTTAAAACGAATTTATAAAGAAGAATTCAATTTTGATTTGAATTGAAAAGAAAGTTGAAATAGCTTTTGAAACGATTTTAAAACTATTTATATAATTCGTTTTGAATAGAAATCGACGAAATATATATTATATATATAATATATATAATATAATGGCCTGAATAGAACGCGCCGCGCCGCGGCAGTTCGCGAATTTCGACCATTTATTTCAAACGGACATTGCGGGAGATCCGACCGTCGGATCCTCCTAAAACTGGAACCGTTGGGTTCGTATCGAAAAGAGCTTTCTAACGAATATTAGAAATTTGAAATCTAACGGTTGGATTTGGAGATACGTCCAAATCAAATTCGAAAAAGGTCGCTGTAAGTGCAGTTCCATGGCCATTGATGGAAATCGACTGTACGGGCCTTGATAAAATTATTAAAAATAGTAATAATTTGTGTAAAATCATAAGAAATGATTTGTGAAGATTTGGGATGAAAAACTCCATATTTGAAAAGATAAAAATAGTTTTTTATCGAAATGAACTAGTTTTGAACTAGAATTATAATTCTATTTATTTTTAAATAAATAAATTGAATTCGAAAAGGGTTTTAAAAAGTAACCAAAATTCCAATGATTGCATTGGAGTGGATTTGAATCGAAATTGTCTTCGGAATATTTCGATGTTGGAATTCGTGATTATACAGGTGTTGTTATGGAAATTTGAAAGATATATATGTATATCGCTATTTCCAATACGACATTTGTTAGTCGTAGAATTCGATATTGAATATAAGCCGATATATTTTCTATTCAGAGCCTTGTATTGAATATCGAATGTGATTTGGGTTTGTCGTGAATGGTGTCTTCATTAACACTGTTCTTGAACCCAGTTGAGAAATGATTAAATCTTTTTATTTAGATTTAATGAAGTGTACCAATTAAATAATATTTAATTGGAATTGAATTGATATTGATTTTTGGGTTTATCGTGAACAGTGTTTTAAATAACACTTGTTCTTTAACCCGATAATTAATGAATGTGATTTGGGTTTGTCGTGAATGGTGTCTTCACTAACACTGTTCTTGAACCCAGTTGAGAAAAGATTAAATCTTTTTATTTAGATTTAATGAAGTGTACCAATTAAATGATATTTAATTGGAATTGAATGGATATTGATTTTTGGGTTTATCGTGAACAGTGTTTTAGATAACACTTGTTCTTTAACCCGATAATTAATGGGATGTGACTTTGGGTTTATCGTGAACCGTGTTTTAAATGACCCTGATTCTTTAACCCAGTCACAGATTAAAACTAAGTGGAGTTTTAATGAATCTTTAATTAGATTGAAAAGATCGAGAATGGAGTATCACCAGTTTTGCTCCAGGCGATAGTTAAATCTTTAATTAGATTTGAACGTGAAATTTAGAAACTAACTGTCGGTTAGCCAAGTAGAATGGTTTTCTGGATATTGATCTGATGTTGGTTTCGGCCTTCGGGGTTAATATTTGGGGAATTATTCTCTTGATTAATTTACGGTTAGTGACTAATGAATTGGAATGAGGCGTATGTTGTGTTTGTGTAACACTTTTATAATATATACGCGAGTTATTCGGAAAGACCGGGTTTATCCCATTCTGAATAACTGATACGACGATAAGTCGAAGATGAAGACGATGGTCGAAGACCGGAGGTCTTCACGTCGTTTGGGTGATAACTGATGATCTTGATTGGGCTGTACACCCAAGAAGATGGAAACAGTTAGTGATCGTCCAGACGTACTTGGAGATCGATGGATATGCGGGGTACTAGGTGCCTCCGGTTTCGTTCAGACCCAGAACGGACTTGTAAATGGACTGTGTGTCTGACATCGGATTTCATTCTGTGTGACTGATATCGGTTGCATAGGATGGTTTGCCTGTGTGGCATGCTAAGATGCAAATGATCAAGGCTTCTGTTGAAAAGCAAAGTCTTGTGGTTGATGATCAAAGCACGGCCTTTGTGGCGTAGCTTTGTGTAACGTTTACCTCGCGTGTTTCACACCAGGTATGAACCAAAAACGGGAGACGGACCTCAGGGAGGACTTGCGTTTCTTTCTAGCTAGAAGTGGCGTCAGTGGTTTTACACGCCCTGACGAGTTTGACTTATGTGGTTGTTGCTGTTGCGAGGCGCCTCGGATTGATCGGTCGTTCTCGAACCGATGGAGTCATTTGTTGGCTCGTTTACGCCCCATAGGGCGGAGAGACGTATTGTTCAGGCACTATAATCCACATCGGTGGACCGGCCCTGACGATCCAAGGGGCAGTTGCGGCTGCTCCGGAGACATGGGCTAGATTGTCTCGAATCGGTTGAGGACTATCTTTTGCCTCGGTTCATAGATGGAAATCCAATTTCCAAATACGTGACATTTGCGGTTTTATTTGTAAACCTATATATGGCGACATAGTGGCATGGGACGCTCATGTCGCCTATGATCGATACTTATGATTTGAAGTTGTTTTATACACTATGCACTTATAATAGTATCAAAAGATTTGTTTTAGACGTATCAAGCATGCTTTGGCTGTTATAAGGGAAAACCCTATCCCCCGGCTTGCGATTGCATTGTGTGATAGGACCTGGGTCTTATAACAGCTTCATTTTTCTTTATTTAGCATTGCGCTGTTTGTTTTAAGCACTGGTATTCTTGGGAGGAAACCCGTTCCGTGTTATACGGCGTGGTCCCTTGATTTACCTAACTTTCAAAATAAAGATTAACTGTTTTAGTTCTCACACCAGTCACATGACTGACCTGGAGTTTATTGTTTTTAACCTAAACTCTGGGTGCCCTTATTTTCGACACGGGCAGCTAGTAGTTTTGGTTTTGCAGATTTATATTCACAGGTTCCTGGTTTACAGCTGGAACGATATCCGGAAAGCTTTGTATCCGTATATCTCATTCTAGTTGTGTATTGTATTATCTTCCGCTGCTATGTATTTAAATGTAATTTAAATCTCTGATATTTCTGTGTAATATTCATTTATACTCTGTATATTCTTGTAATCTGATGCATTGTTGTAATATACAATGAAATGTTCTTCTGTATGCGTTCTGTTGTGGTTTGTTCTCGAACTATCCGACGCTTTCCTTTACGGGGAGGTTGCGGGTCGTCACAATTAATGAATTAATGCCACATGATAGGGTTAAGTCATGAACCGCTTGAATACACTTAACCAATTTGACACGATGACTTGATAGGGTTAATTCATGAACCGCTTGAATATACTTAACCAATTTGACACGATGACTTGATAGGGTTAAGTCATGAACCGCTTGAATATACTTAACTAATTTGACATGATGACTTGATAGGGTTAAGTCATGAACCGCTTGAATATACTTAACCAATTTGACACGATGACTTGATAGGGTTAAGTCATGAACCACTTGAATATACTCAACCAATTTTACACGATGACTCGATAGGGTTAAATCATGAACAGCTTGAATATACTTAACCAATTTGACACGATGACTTGATAGGGTTAAGTCATGAACCGCTTGAATATACTTAACCAATTTGATTGGGTTAAGTCATGAACCGCTTGAATATACTTAACCAATTTGACACTGTGATTTAATAGGGTTAAGTCATGAACCGCTTGAATATACTTAACCAATTTGACACGATGATTTGATAGGGTTAAGTCATGAACCGCTTGAATATACTTAACCAACTTGACACATGATTCGTAGGGCTAAGTCATGAACTTGAATGACAACACGTAGCCAATTTGACATGACATGTAGGCGGGTTAAGTCACAAACTTGAATGACAACACTTAACCAACTTGACATGCTAGACTGATGGTGTTAAGTCTCGAATTTAAATGACAACACTTAACCTACTGGACGGAAACCCTAGTTATGCGGCCCTTTTCAGCAGTAACCCACTAGATGTATCACGGTACCCTAGAACTAGGCAGGGTGGGGCACGATTATTGGGCTGATTGTAAGCGACCAGAACGACGGCTGAGTTGGTGCGCCATTGTAGGTTCAGGCGGACTATGGTCGTGCACGTAGTCCGGAGTTGAAAAAGCATGCATTGGGCACCGGTAGGTTTACACTGTGCGTGCTTGATTCGTGTCGGTGGTTGGCACCCTAGGGCTTGATACATCCTATGGTGGACCTAGCACAGGTGACTACATTTCGTGATTGGTCCATATGACACAGACACATGAACGAGCTAGGACTTGTAGGGAGCCGATCGATTAACAAATCATTACATGGAAAAAGGGTGGTGTTCGTTAAGTAGCATAATCCCTAGTTGTCCTAGGTGGCATAAACCCTAATCGAATCTAGAAAACGTTCAATAGGTAGCATAATCCCTAGTGGTCCTAGGTGGCATAAACCCTAATCGAATCTAGAAAACATTCAATAGGTAGCATAATCCCTAGTGGTCCTAGGTGGCATAAACCCTAATCGAATCTAGAAAACGTTCAATAGGTAGCATAATCCCTAGTGGTCCTAGGTGGCATAAATCCTAGTTGAAAACACGATAGTTCAGGATAAGGAAACCTAGCCAGAACAAGGGTGGCAGTCCAAACGATTTCAAGAATGGTGGCACTACGATGAAGTAGTATAGAAATATGTGATGAAACTCGTATGATATACGGCAAGGGACTGTACATATACATGGAAAGGATGATACGGGTTGGGGTACTAGTACAGTTGGTGTAGAGAATGTTAAACGTGCAATGCTATACGTAGTTTATCTGGTTAGCATAGTTCATCTTGTTACCGTAGTTTATCTGGTTAGCATAGTTTATCTTGTTACCGTAGTTTATCTGGTTAGTATAGTTTATCTTGTCATCTTAGTTTAACTTTCCTATCTTCTCATCATCCTTATGTTTACTTTCAGTTTATGCATGTTATGTTATCTTTACTTGTTTCTGTGCTGAAAGTCACTAGGACTTACCAGTCTTTATGACTGACCCGTTTTCTTTCGCCTCTTTTTCTTTCGTTTCCCCCTCAAGGTTCTCAGAGAGGAAAACACTACTACTTAGTTTGGACTTCTTTCTGCTTCAAGATCATCATATATGGCTTGGACCTTTCTTGGCTATGGCTGCTTTACTGTTTTACTTGGGGAATGATTTATGGCTATGGTTTTATGCTTCTTTACTATTGCAAGACAGATCTCGATGTAATGGATTTAATGGCATTTTGATGTAACAAGGCTTTAGACCTTTCTAGATTTTAAAGCAATGAAATTTGGTTCTTCTTCCGCTGTTTTATATGTTTTGTCTTGTAATATTTCTGTGTATGCTTACCTAGATAATGCTCCACCAAAGCTAGTGCATTCCCTTTGTGAGTGACCCTAGCAGAGGTGGGGTGTTACATTTGGCATCAGAGCAGAAGGTTACCAGACTGGGCAAAAGTTTTTAAAACCTTTTGAAATTATTTTCAAAACCATTTACAAAGAAGCATTTTTCAAGAAAAGATTTATTTTTAAAGGCTATTCCCCAAATGCCATTAGCATTATCCTTTGTTTCCTTGTTTGAATCCCTTTTCCTTTCTTTCCTCCATCTGTAGTCACATTAGTTCCATTTGCGACTAATCTTATTTCAAGCTTTGAAGGGTTGCCAAGCGATGGAGGTAGTTCTCGAGAGACCTGTTAACACGTTAAATAAGAGGGGATAAAAGTGGTTAAGGCGAATGAGGCTCAGAACAAGAAGGTAGAAATGTTTCTGTAGGAAAGCCTAGTTTATCTTTCTATCCCGTCTGTACCCTTTTTGATTATGGTACATCGCATCCTTTTTATTTCTGCTTCGATAGTTGAGTCTCTGCACCTTAGTACTAGCGTAGTAGAGGATCCCATTTTTTTTTCTCAAATCCTGTCGGGGAATCAGCTCATTTATTCATGACTTGTTTGGATTTGAGAATGTCTATGCTAAGCGTTGAGTTTAGAAGAAATGCTTATGTTTTTTGGGCTACGGGTCGATTCTGGGGATGGAATGGTTATCCAGTACTGGTGCCATTCTTGAGTATGAAAAGAGGGTAGTTAGACTCTTGACTTGCCATGGTAATACCCTCGAATTCTAGTGTAACCCTGAGGATTCTTCCATGCTTAGTTACCTAGAATCTCTTGATACATTTGTTGATCTCGAGTAGTGTTCGCCACTAAGGTGGATGGTTCATTTCGCTTAGGCACGAGTTATAGGAAATCACCTTAGTAAGTACATTTGGCAACATGGCTGACATCTGTTTATTTGCAAGAGATAATTCTTCTGCGTGGAATACCCTATAGTGAGTAAACGAGATCCAGGATTCACTAGTGAATTTTGGAGAGCTTGCATGAAACCATGAGTACGTAGTTATGTTTGAGCCGAGTATACTAGAATGAGGATAAGGGAAAGTGGGACGAGAGGCAACAGTGAAATGAGTTCCAACTCATATTTTGGAAACAATAATTAAGAAGCTACGAAATTATGAAGTTAAAGGCGGACAAAGCACAATGGAGTTAAGCTCAAGGAAATGCGACTTAGAAGATTGAAGACTAGATACGCGCATCATATCTCTTTTTAAGAGTATATCCTTGATCCCTCTTTTCCTGTAGATCTTACTTGCATGCTATCTTTTATGTATATCCTCTCGGTCCTATTCTCAATCTTATTTCGGTTGCAAACCCCATAAGGAGTATGACTCATCGGGTTGTGACATATGTTGGGATTTGAGGGTGTCCGTTGGGTTGACTAAACTTTTTGGGCTTTATAGGATATGGGTTGGTTTTAGGAAGCGATTTTTTTTTGCGACCTAAAAAGGAGTTTATCATGCTTGGTTTCCTAGGATCATATATATTGGTTGGGTTGAGTAATTCTCTGTGTGTCAGTCTGATGTTGATTTCGGTCTTCGGGGCTGGTGTTTAGGGGAGTTATTCTCCTAATAAATATATATGTGAGGAAGATTTCCAGTTTTTACATTGCCTAATGGGTACAAAGTTTTTCTTTACTTGCTTCTATAATTCAACTATACCTTTAGGTAGGAACTAATGGATGTAAACATGTGTTTGAGACATGTTGTGGTTGATATTTGCAAATGGTTGCAAGTGGTTGCAAGTTGTTGCTCGTGGTTGCATAACACACATTAGGCACTAGACCGACTCAGTCACATTTTCATATTGCATATGCATGAGTGCTTATACTTGTACATGGATGGAAACTTGATATGCTATCATTTGGATGTTGCATATGAATGAATGTTTGTGCACTCATGTAGAGATTATAAAGTATGTTAGGAATTTGCATACATGTTGGACTCATTACACTAACATATTTTGCATTAAGGAGGTCTACTGAATCAGTAACCGCCAGATCTTTTGCATTAGATAAGTACATATACACACACTTACGGCATATGTTCATACAACACTAGAAAGCTTTTAAGGACAATGGTTGCTTGTGGATGATGTTCTGAGTAGATGGATGATTGGATGGTAGGATATATTCTTCCTAACTTAGAGATTTCGGGGACGAAATCCTTTAAGGGGGGAGAATGTAACAACCCGTATTTTAATAACGTGTTATAACCATAAATCAAGGCAGAATTAATTTTTAAAATAAGAATCAAGGGCAACGGGTTACGCCATTGCGTTCGTCTCGAAATTCTGCTTGGAAACGAGTCCGAGTTTTCGAAAATCGGAGTCCGTATGACCAAGTTATGACCCTTCGAAGTTTTCAGAAATTTTCAAGTTCAAAACAGCTCAGAATTCGAATTCAAATTTCGAATTCAAACCCAGAACGGATTGGGCGGGAAATTTCCCGCCCAAGACCAGGTCGACCTGGGGTCGACCATAGAGTCGACCTACCCAGGACCAGGTCTACCATAGAGTCGACCTGGGTATCGACCTGGGAGTCGACCTGGTTGCCTAGTCCATTTTTGAGTCAGAATTCACTCTGATGTATCTAGTCCGATTTTTGTCTAAATTCGTTGGCCTGACCCTATATAAAAAGCCCCTAACTCTAGTCTCTCTACACAAATTCTCTATGTTCTTATGCTGCTAAAACTCTGGTTGAAAGATTAAAGAAAAGGAATTGCTTCTTCTCCAACGAGGCTACGTGTAGAGTATTGCTGTTTGGGGGATTTTGTTAGACTCGAGATTCAACATCGCCTCTTTGTTTTCTAATTCTCAAACCACGATCTGTAAGCCCCAGTAACTTTTAGATCTAAATTTAAACTTAATATGGACATGTTGTAAATTGAAATTGAACATAAGTATGACAATCATCTTGGACCTATCATTGTATATCTTGGACCTATCAATGTTCATTTTGAATCTAGTATTTTGGATCCACTATTTGTTCACCTTGGATCTATTCATCTTGAATCTTGACTTGTGGTAATATTTATATGAAACTGATTTGGGGCCTAAACATGTTTTAAACCTAAACCCTTCATGTCCATGATGTTAACATGCCTATGATGTTGAATTAGTTGTTATTCACAAGTTTGAGGTTATTATCTTATATCAACTGTTACCATGACTAGCACTCTATTTTGCTAAGTTAGATTTTTGAGACCACTATTCCGTATGCCAGTATTGATGTAGTAATTTACCTCAAGTTATACCATGCTTGACTTGTAATCACTTTTGCCACCTTATGCCCGTTCTTTCTATGTTATTCCCTAATTAGATTTGTTTGTATCGATTCGAATTCACGTGCGTTGGGAATACGATTTGGGTACTTTAGGCAAACCTGAATTTACTATAAACTTGAAATGTGAACATTGTTATAACTTGAACCTGGATATGGACATGAACTTGACACGATTTGACATGAAACACGACATGAAAACTTGACATGAATTTAGACTCGAAACTAGAACCAGGACATGACACTTAGAATGAATTTGAAAATGGCCCACTCGAGGTTGGGTTGAGTTTGCAGTGTAAATCTGCCCGGAACCGCCCGACGAATCCAATGACTGCAAACAATAGGATCCAATGTGGGTAGTTGGTCATATCGCGCTTAAGACCCGAGGTTAGACAAGGTTGTGGTGTAAATCTGCCCGAAACTGCCCGGCGAATCCAGTAACCACAACAACTAGTCTAATGTGAGAGGTTGGGGTGCATTTATGAATTAATGCCACATGATAGGGTTAATTCATGAACCGCTTGAATATACTTAACCAATTTGACACGATGACTTGATAGGGTTAAGTCTTGAACCGCTTGAATATACTTAACCAATTTGACACGATGACTCGATAGGGTTAAGTCATGAACCGCTTGAATATACTTAACCAATTTGACATGATGACTCGATAGGGTTAAGTCATGAACCGCTTGAATATACTTAACCAATTTGACACGGTGACTTGATAGGGTTAAGTCATGAACCGCTTGAATATACTTAACCAATTTGACACGATGTTTTGATAGGGTTAAGTCATGAACCGCTTGAATATACTTAACCAACTTGACACATGATTCGTAGGGCTAAGTCATGAACTTGAACGACAACACTTGGCCAATTTGACATGACACGTAGGCGTGTTAAGTCACGAACTTGAATGATAACACTTAACCAACTTGACATGCTAGACTAATGGGGATAAGTCTCGAATTTAAATGACAACACTTAACCTACTGGACGGAAACCCTAGTTACGCGGTCCTTTTTAGTAGTAACCCACTAGATGTATCACGGTACCCTAGAACTATGCAGGGTGGGGCACGATTACTCGGCTGATTGTAAGAGACCAGAACGACGGCTGAGTTGGTGCGCCATTGTAGGTTCAGGCGGACTATGGTCGTGCACGTAGTCCGGAGTTGAAAAAGTAGGCATTGGGCACCGGTAGGATTACACTGTGCGTGCTTGATTCGTGTCGGTGGTTGGCACTCTAGGGCTTGATACACCCTATGGTGGACCTAGCACAGGTGACTACATTTCATGATTGGGCTGTATGACATAGACACATGAACGAGCTAGGACTTGTAGGGAGCCGATTGATTAACAGATCGTTACGTGGAAAAAGGGTGTTGTTCGTTAGGTAGCATAATCCCTAGTGGTCCTAGGTGGCATAAACCCTAATCGAATCTAGAAAACGTTCAATAGGTAGCATAATCCCTAGTGGTCCTAGGTGGCATAAACCCTAATCGAATCTAGAAAACATTCAATAGTTAGCATAATCCCTAGTGGTCCTAGGTGGCATAAACCCTAATCGAATCTAGAAAACGTTCAATAGGTAGCGTAATCCCTAGTGGTCCTAGGTGGCATAAATCCTAGTTGAACACACGATAGTTCATGATAAGGAAACCTAGCCAGAACAAGGTTGGAAGTCCAAACGATTTCAAGAACGGTGGCACTACGTTGAAATAGTATAGAAATACGTGATGAAACCTGAAGCGACCCGAACTTCCCCGGTCTCCGAAGAGATGAGAAAAAACGAATTACTGTGAGGACAAGACAAAATAGAACGCAGACGGAAGAACATTTCATTGTTATTACAACAATTCCATCAGATACAAGAATATACAGAGTATAATGAATAAATAACTTCGATAAATATCAGAGATTACAATAAATTACAAAGCAGCGGAAAATAATACAAAACACAACTGAAAGTAATACACGGATACAGAGCTTTCCGAGCATCGTTCCAGCTGTAAATCAGGATCCTGTGAATATAAATCTACAAAACCAAAACTACTAGCTACCCGTGTAGGAAATAGGGGCACCCAGAGTTTAGGTTAAAACAATAAACTCCAGGTCAATCATGTGAATGGTGTGAGAACTAAAACAGTTATTTAAAACTTTACTTTAAAAGAGAGTAATTCAAGGGACCACCCGTATAACACGGAACGGGTTTCCTCCCAAGAATACCAGTGCATAGAATAAACAGCGCAATGCTTTTTCGAAAAATGAAGCTATTATAAGACCCAGGTCCCATCACACAATGCAACGCAAACCGGAGGATAGGGTTTTCCCTTATAATAGCCAAACATGCTTAGTACGTTTAAAACAAATCATTTGATACTATAATAAGTGTATAGTGTCAAAACATTTCAATCATAAATATCAATCATAGGCGGCATGGGTACCATCTATCATGTCGCCATACTAGTTCTACAATTAAAACCGCAATACACGTATTGGGAATTGGATTTCCGTCATGAGTCGAGGCAAGGGGCAAGCTCCTCTCCGCGTTCGAGACACTCTAGCAAATGTCTCAGGACTACACACTCTGGGCAATCTTGGATGCTTCAGGGTCGGTCCTCACTTACGTTAGAGGATTGGCAATTCCTGAACACACGTTTCCCGGTCCTTACAGACTTAAAATCGAGGCGCCTCATCCAACAACCACATAGGTGAAAAGTATATGAATGTCAGGGCTGGTAAGTCACTGACACCACCAAAGCTAGAAAGAAACGTCGTGCTCTCCCTATAGTCCGTATCCCGTTTTTAACTTATACCGAGGTGTGAGGCTCGCGAATTCATGCTATACACAAAGCTACGCCACAAAGGCCGTGCTTTGATCATCAACCACAAGACTTTGCTTTTCAACAGAAGCCTTGATCATTGCATCTTAGCGTGCCACACAGGCAATTCATGCCATTCGACTGATGTCCATCGATATACAACCTCTGAGCTCGTACGTCTCAGAGAAGGGCGTTGAGCAAAAGAATAAATTCTCCGCCGCCAAACAGATGTATATTTAACAGAAATCAATCAACATAGAATAAAGTCCAATGTCAGACACACAATCCATTTACAAGTCCGTTCTGGGTTTGAACGCAACCGGAGGCACTTTCCTTGCATATCCATCCATCTCCAAGTACGTCTGGACGACCACCAACTATTTCCATCCTCTTGGGTGTACAGCCCAATCAGGATCGTCAGTAATTACCCAAACGATGTGAAGACTTCCGGTCTTCGACCACCGTCTTCATCTTTGACTTATCGTCGAATCGATTATTCAGAATGGGTGTAAACCCGGCCTTTCCGAACAACCCGCGTATATTAAAAACAAATGTTACACAAACACAACATACGCCTCATTCCAATTCTGAATATTCTGTTATTTAAATATCCACATCTTTTGGGAAAAGTTCCCATTAATTTTATCCAAGATAAATTCTTTAAAATTTATCCTTTACTTTTCCTTTGGATGTCGTTTCAAACCAAATTATGGTTTTCGAAACTAGTCGAGATTAGCGAACCACACCGACGTAATTATTTATTTTATTTCCCAATCCCAACCTATTCATCCCATGAAGCAAAACTGGTAATACTCCATATCTAATACTATGGTGTTATCGGTAAGATTAATTACCATTTCACGTTCACATCTAATTAAAGATTTAACTATCGCTTTGGAGCAAAACTGGTGATACTCCATTCTCGCTCGTTTTCTAAATTTGATAATTTAGATTGTAAATTCACATTTCAATCTAATTGTAGATTCGTTAAAACTCCTTTTATTGGGTTAAAGAACTAATGTCATTTAAAACACCGTTCACGACAAACCCAAATCACATTCTATTTACCATCGGGTTAAAGAACTAGTGTTGTTTAAAACACAGTTCACGATAAACCCACAAATCAATTCTATTTAAAAATAAAAACCCGGGTTTTAAATTGAGTTCAAATTAGTTCATTTCGATAAAAATCTATTTTTATCTTTTCAATTATGGAGTTTTTCATCCCAAATTTTCCCAAATCATTTCTTTTGATTTTACACAAATTATTACTATTTTTAATAATTTTATCAAGGCCCGTACAGTCGATTTCCATCAACGGCCATCGAACTGCACTTACAGCGACCTTTTTCAAATTTGATTTGGACGTATCTCCAAATCCAACCGTTAGATTTCAAATTTCTAATATTCGTTAGGAAGCTCTTTTCGATACGAACCCAACGGTTCCGGTTTTAGGAGAATCCGACGTTAGGATCTCCCGTAATGTCCGTTTGAAATAAATGGTCGAAATTCACGAACTGCCGCAGCGCGACGCGTTCTATTCAGGCCATTATATTATATATATAATATATATTTCGTCGATTTCTATTTAAAACGAATTTTATAAATAGATTTGAATTCGTTTCAAAAACAATTTCCACTTTTCTTTCAAATTCAAATCAAAATTGAATTTTTCCTTATAAATTAGTTTCAAAATTCATTTCTATTCAATTCAAATTGGTTTTCTATTCGATTCAAATTCATTCTCTATTCAAATCAAATTCGTTTCGTTTTCTATTTGAATCAAATTCATTATATATTCAATTGAAATCAAATCCGTTATATATTCAATTCGTTATATATTTAATTCGAATTCGTTTTCTATTTGAATCAAATTCATTTCGTTTTCTATTTGAATCAAATTCATTTCCTTTTCTATTGAAATCAAATTCATTTCGTTTTCTATTGAAATCAAATTCATTTCGTTTTCTATTGAAATCAAATTCATTTCCTTTTCTATTGAAATCAAATTCATTTCGTTTTCTATTTGAATCAAATTCATTTCGTTTTCTATTGAAATCAAATTCATTTCGTTTTCTATTGAAATCAAATTCATTTCGTTTTCTATTTGAAATCAAATTCATTTCGTTTCCTATTGAAATCAAATTCATTTCGTTTTCTATTTGAATCAAATTCATTTCCTTTTCTATTGAAATCAAATTCATTTCGTTTTCTATTGAAATCAAATTCATTTCGTTTTCTATTGAAATCAAATTCATTTCCTTTTCTATTTGAATCAAATTCATTTCATATTCAATAGAAATCAAATTCGTTTTATATTCAATTCGAATTCAATTCGTTATATATTCAATTCGAATTCATTTTCTATTCAATTTAATTCAAATTTCATTTCAAAATATTCGATTTCGAAATCACTTTTCAATATTCATTTTAAAATGAATAAAATCGATATAAATATCGTTCACGTCTAAATGGCGTCAATCTAATCGACACGGCTTCATATATTTCTATTTTCAAATATTCTATTTCAAATATTTCTTATTATCAAAATATTTCTTATTTCAAATATTTCGTTCAACACATGAATAATCTCAACGGATGAGTACTGTCAACACATGAACCTTTATTTTATATTGATAAAGATGTAAATTTTATTATTAAAATATTTCGTTCAACACATGACTAACCTCAACGGATGAGTACTGTCAACACATGAACCTTTATTTTATATTGATAATTTTCTAAATTTTATTATTAAAATATTTCGTTCAACACATGACTAATCTCAACGGATGAGTACTGTCAACACATGAACCTTTATTATATATTGATAATTTTCTAAATTGGAATGAGGCCCAATCAATCACCATATAAAATTAATTATATGGATTTTCATACAACACATGCATATAATAGCAACGATAAACAATCAACCATCATCCAAAGTGCACTATACTGTATAAGCATCAAATATAGATATCTAACGCTTATAACAGCCTGTCAATCAATCGATCGACATATTTAATCAATCAGGATGAGTGAACTTCATATTTCATCCCAACACCCGTGTGGGGTTTTCAAACAATCAAACACAGATTTTATTTGTGCAGTTGGGCGATGTGTAAAATTTATCGTCCCAATCAATGTCCTTCAAATAGGTGTGCATAAACAAACCGTCGGTTTGTAAATGAATATTTTAGTTTATTCACTTCACGTTAAAAATTATATTTTTAACGATAAAACATTTTATTTTAACATATGAATTTCTATTCAGTTCATTCTTCAAATAAAATGATATTTTTATTTTTCTAACTTATTTTAGAAAATTTCAGCGGCATAATGGCACGATACTAGAAACGGGACGAGGCCTAGCCTTATCCCCGGTCTAGTGAAGGCCCACGCCATTCACACATCAATCATATCCATTCATTTCACCAAACAATTCAATTTCAATCAAATAATCTAACTTATTTTTGCAATCAAACAAACAAGTCCATGGTCTGTGGACGATTGTGTCGGGTGCTACTAAGCACCGTCTGCATCCTAGTATATATATATATATAACTAGAAAAAGAAATTGAAAGGTGAGAAATTCTCACCAATAGCTATCCAATCATCTTGACTCTTCTTTAATAGAAATCTTCATCTTTATCGCATTTTTGTCATCTTTGTTGCCTGTAGCCACTACATATGTAAAAATCGAATTTTTACTTCGCTATTCAATATATAAAAATCGAATTTTTACCTTGTTATTCAATATATAAAAATCGAATTTTTACCTTGTTATTCAATATATAAAAATCGAATTTTTACCTTGTTATTCAATATATAAAAATCGAATTTTCACCTTGTTATTCAATATATAAAAATCGAATTTTTACTACGATGTCATATAGATAAAAATTCCATTTCAAAAATATAGATTTCGCCTTTATAAAAATATAGTCTTTGCCTTTATAAAAATATAGTCTTTTGCCTTTATAAAAATATAGTCTTTTGTATACTAAAAACTGATTTTCCTACTATGTGAATACACACAAAAACTGATTTGAACTAAGTATAAAAACTGATTTGAACTAAGTATAAAAACTGATTTTAACTAAATATAAAAACTGATTTTAACTAAATATAAAAACTGATTTTAACTAAATATAAAAACCGATTTTAACTAAATATAAAAACTGATTTTAATCTACAACTAATTTAATTAAATTAATTTACCTTATCATTTGTGGGGAGGGTTTCAGAGCTCGGTAGTGGGGGTGGCTCCGGCGTCGGAGGGTTGAAGGGGGTTCGTTGGCCAGGTGGAGGCGGTGGGTGGTGCTCGCGGTTAGGGTTTGCGGGGGAAATTGGGTTTGGCGGTTTCAGATGAGGGAGGGGTCGCGTGTGGAGGGAGGAAGCTAGGGGGAGGACGGCGGCGGTGGCGTCAGCTAGGGGGAGGACGGCGCGATGGGTGGCTGAAAGGGGGAAACGTGGATTGACGGAGGGCCTCGCGTTGGGGAGGGCTTCCACCAGAGGTCGGCGGCTCCGACTGGGACGGGCGAGAGGTAGTGGCGGTGGTTCATCCCCCCCCCCCCCCCGTCGCCCGCTTCTGATTTCTTTTTTTTTTTATATATTTCGGGTCTGTTTTGAAATGATACGGGGGGGGGGGGGGTGGGGGGGCTAGGTCTAGGGAGAAGAGTATATATATATTTTTTATTTAATTAATTTATTTTTCGCCAAAAGCAACTTTTATTTTCGACCTCAAAACGAGGCCCACCGCCTGTCGTCTATAGCGTTTTACCCCCATTCCGAACACAATGGGATATGTATCGTACGCTGATTCGATCGTTACGATTAGTTTTCGTCAAAATCAGCATATATCTCTATATATTGAATTTGAACGCGCATTTCAATTTACTGGGGTCACATACGAACTCTAAAAATTCCCGAAAAATATTTTCTAGCTTCGTATTGACGATACGGTCCTAACAAAACTAGTTTCGTCAAATTCTGAGATCATTGGAAAAATGGCCATTTTTCAGTCGATTAAAATCAACTTAAACTGGTCAAACGCGTTTTCCTTTGCCACGCTCACATATTGATTCGAAAAATTATGAAATTTGGAATCTAGCAATAATTTGACACTGCGGATCCAACAAAAGTGGTTTCGTCGAAATCCGAGGTCGTTTGCAAAATTCCCATTTTTAAGGGCATGAATTCCATAGCGACTATTCAGAATTTTCAACTGGACATATCTTTTGATTCCCGCTATGAAATTTTGATTTTTCGGATTCGTTGGAAAGATATTATCAAATAGATCCTAATGTTTTTGGTTTCACTAAAATCCGGATTGTTTTGCACCCGGTACATTCAATTGAAGTTTGAAATCGAATTATCGAACTACCGTGCCATTTTCAATTCCATTTAAAATTATATATATTTATATTCTAACGACGACGTATATAATATATACGTTGAATTATATTCGAAATAAATTTCTCGTCGTTTTTATTTAAAATAATCTATTTTAAATATTCAAAATTCGCTAAAATTGCCAAAATAAAAATTTTAAACTGGCCCAGATTTTCTGGGTTATTACAATCTCCCCCACTTATAACTTTTCGTCCCCGAAAAGGAACAAAGTCGAAAGTGGTTTGATTAATCAACTCTACGTTCGATCTGGCTTCCATTCTCCAACTTTTCAGTTTCTGAGAATTTTCAAATTTTCAAAAATTTGGCTAACACCCTAAATTTTCGAAAAATTTCGCCATAACCTCCCCTGCACCGGGAGCCACGGGAAAATCCCGAAATTGCCATACAGGCCTTCTAATCTCAAAAAGAAAAAGAAAACGCCAAGCGGCTAGCCAATAGGCTCATAAAATCATCATCACCCAAACAAAACAGTAAATTATGTAGTAAACATGTACCTATTTGTCGGGCAAACAAATTTTATTCTTCGGCTCTAGCCTCCTTGCTATGACCTGTTCAATGTAAGTATATGTATATGCAAGCAAATGCGACCAATTTTCAATACAGTTCAAAATTTGATACAATTAGGCATAAATGGTTCAAAATTATCAAACAAACAAACAAACAACACAAACATCAATCAATTAGTGGATTTAACGTTTCAAATTCATAATTTTGATATATATACTGAAAATCTTGTTTTGATGCCAATTCACAACAAAGTGTTCTAGCTATATTAGTTTTGGTTCTCACACCAGTCTAATGGAAATATATAGAAATTCACACCTTCGAAACTCGAACACACACTACTGATGCTATATAGTCATCAGTAGAATCATCTCCGGGCGACTAGAGTGTGACTCTATATCTATCTAATATATTAAAACTTCGAATATACGTTCATGACGCGTATATGCAAAACCTTTATATACTAGATTGTCCAAATTCAAAATAAATAAATATTCAAATACGTATAAAACGATTTAAATTTTCAAAACAAAATTGTTTTCATTTGAAAAATATACTCTTCGCACTCGTTCTAGGATACTACTGATCCTATCTCAAACGAGTCATTCTAATTGGATATTGCTAATCCAATATCTGATGAATTCTTTCGTATGGTTCTAATGTGTCTTGTTCTCGAGCTCTGTAAACCAAAGCTCTGATACCAAATGAAGCGACCCGAACTTCCCCGGTCTCCGAAGAGATGAGAAAGAACGAATTACTGTGAGGACAAGACAAAATAGAACGCAGACGGAAGAACATTTCATTGTTATTACAACAATTCCATCAGATACAAGAATGTATAGAGTATAATGAATAAATAAATTCGATAAATATCAGAGATTACAATAAATTACATAGCAGGGGAAAATAATACAAAACACAACTGAAAGTAATACACGGATACAGAGCTTTCCGAGCATCGTTCCAGCTGTAAATCAGGATCCTGTGAATATAAATTTGCAAAACCAAAACTACTAGCTGCCCGTGTAGAAAATAGGGGCACCCAGAGTTTAGGTTAAAACAATAAGCTCCAGGTCAGTTATGTGACTGGTGTGAGAACTAAAACAGTTATTTAAAACTTTACTTTAAAAGAGAGTAATTCAAGGGACCACGCCGTATAACACGGAACGGGTTTCCTCCCAAGAATACCAGTGCATAGAATAAACAGCGCAATGCTTTTTTGAAAAATGAAGCTATTATAAGACCCAGGTCCCATCACACAATGCAACGCAAACCGGAGGATAGGGTTTTCCCTTATAATAGCCAAACATGCTTAGTACGTTTAAAACAAATCATTTGATACTATAATAAGTGTATAGTGTCAAAACATTTCAATCATAAATATATCAATCATAGGCGGCATGGGTACCATTTATCATGTCGCCATACTAGTTCTACAATTAAAACCGCAATACACGTATTGGGAATTGGATTTCCGTCATGAGTCGAGGCAAGGGGCAAGCTCCTCTCCTCGTTCGAGACACTTTAGCAAATGTCTCAGGACTACACACTCTGGGCAATCTTGGATGCTTCAGGGCCGGTCCTCACTTACGTTAGAGGATTGGCAATTCCTGAACACACGTTTCCCGGTCATTACAGACCTAAAATCGAGGCGCCTCATCCAACAACCACATAGGTGAAAAGTATATGAATGTCAGGGCTGGTAAGTCACTGACACCACCAAAGCTAGAAAGAAACGTCGTGCTCTCCCTATAGTCTGTATCCCGTTTTTAACTCATACCGAGGTGTGAGGCTCGCGAATTCACGCTATACACAAAGCTACGCCACAAAGGCCGTGCTTTGATCATCAACCACAAGACTTTGCTTTTCAACAGAAGCCTTGATCATTGCATCTTAGCGTTCCACACAGGCAATTCATGCCATGCGACTGATGTCCATCGATATACAACCTCTGAGCTCGTACGTCTCAGAGAAGGGCGTTGAGCAAAAGAATAAATTCTCCGCCGCCAAACAGATGTAAATTTAACAGAAATCAATCAACATAGAATAAAATCCAACGTCAGACACACAATCCATTTACAAGTCCGTTCTAGGTTTGAACGAAACCGGAGGCACTTTCCTCGCATATCCATCCATCTCCAGGTACGTCTGGACGACCACCAACTATTTCCATCCTCTTGGGTGTACAGCCCAATCAGGATCGTCAGTAATTACCCAAACGATGTGAAGACTTCCGGTCTTCGACCACCGTCTTCATCTTCAACTTATCGTCGAATCAATTATTCAGAATGGGTGTAAACCCGGCCTTTCCGAACAACCCGCGTATATTAAAAACAAATGTTACACAAACACAACATACGCCTCATTCCAATTCTGAATATTCTGTTATTAAATATCCACATCTTTTGGGAAAAGTTCCCATTAATTTTATCCAAGATAAATTCTTTAAAATTTATCCTTTACATTTCCTTTGGATGTCGTTTCAAACTAAATTATGGTTTTCTAAACTAGTCGAGATTAGCGAACCACACCGACGTAATTATTTATTTTTTTTCCCAATCCCAACCTATTCATCCCATGAAGCAAAACTGGTAATACTCCATATCTAATACTATGGTGTTATCGGTAAGATTAATTACCATTTCACGTTCACATCTAATTAAAGATTTAACTATCGCTTTGGAGCAAAACTGGTGATACTCCATTCTTGCTCATTTTCTAAATTTGATAATTTAGATTGTAAATTCACATTTCAATCTAATTGCAGATTCGTTAAAACTCCTTTTATTGGGTTAAAGAACTAATGTCATTTAAAACACCATTCACGACAAACCCAAATCACATTCTATTTACCATCGGGTTAAAGAACTAGTGTTGTTTAAAACACAGTTCACGATAAACCTACAAATCAATTCTAGTTCAATTCAAATCAAATATATTAGGAATTCCGATTATTTAAAACCCCTTTTTAAATCTAATTTATTTATTTAAAAATAAAAACCCGGGTTTTAAATTGAGTTCAAACTAGTTCATTTCGATAAAAATCTATTTTTAACTTTTCAAATATGGAGTTTTTCATCCCAAATTTTCCCAAATCATTTCTTCTGATTTTACACAAATTATTACTATTTTTAATAATTTTATCAAGGCCCGTACAGTCGATTTCCATCAACGACCATCGAACTGCACTTACAGCGACCTTTTTCAAATTTGATTTGGACGTATCTCAAATTCCAACCGTTAGATTTCAAATTTCTAATATTCGTTAGGAAGCTCTTTTCGATACGAACCCAACGGTTCCTGTTTTAGGAGAATCCGACGGTCGGATCTCCCGTAATGTCCGTTTGAAATAAATGGTCGAAATTCACGAACTACCGCGGCGCGGCGCGTTCTATTCAGGCCATTATATTATATATATAATATATATAATATACATTTCGTCGATTTCTATTTAAAACGAATTTTATAAATAGATTTGAATTCGTTTCAAAAACAATTTCCACTTTTCTTTCAAATTCAAATCAAAATTGAATTTTTCCTTATAAATTCGTTTCAAAATTCATTTCTATTCAATTCAAATTGGTTTTCTATTCGATTCAAATTCATTTTCTATTCAAATCAAATTCGTTTCGTTTTCTATTTGAATCAAATTCATTATATATTCAATTGAAATCAAATCCGTTATATATTCAATTCGAATTCAATTCGTTATATATTCAATTCGAATTCGTTTTCTATTTGAATCAAATTCATTTCGTTTTCTATTTGAATCAAATTCATTTCCTTTTCTATTGAAATCAAATTCATTTCATTTTCTATTGAAATAAAATTCATTTCGTTTTCTATTGAAATCAAATTCATTTCGTTTTCTATTGAAATCAAATTCATTTCCTTTTCTATTGAAATCAAATTCATTTCGTTTTCTATTGAAATCGAATTCATTTCGTTTTCTATTTGAAATCAAATTCATTTCGTTTTCTATTGAAATCAAATTCATTTCGTTTTCTATTTGAATCAAATTCATTTCCTTTTCTATTGAAATCAAATTCATTTCGTTTTCTATTGAAATCAAATTCATTTCGTTTTCTATTGAAATCAAATTCATTTCCTTTTCTATTTGAATCAAATTCATTTCATATTCAATAGAAATCAAATTCGTTTTATATTCAATTCGAATTCAATTCGTTATATATTCAATTCGAGTTCATTTTCTATTCAATTTAATTCAAATTTCATTTCAAAATATTCGATTTCGAAATCACTTTTCAATATTCATTTTAAAATGAATAAAATCGATATAAATATCGTTCACGTCTAAATGGCGTCAATCTAATCGACACGGCTTCATATATTTCTATTTTCAAATATTCTATTTCAAATATTTCTTATTATCAAAATATTTCTTATTTCAAATATTTCGTTCAACACATGAATAATCTCAACGGATGAGTACTGTCAACACATGAACCTTTATTTTATATTGATAAAGATGTAAATTTTATTATTAAAATATTTCGTTCAACACATGACTAACCTCAACGGATGAGTACTGTCAACACATGAACCTTTATTTTATATTGATAATTTTCTAAATTTTATTATTAAAATATTTCGTTCAACACATGACTAATCTCAACGGATGAGTACTGTCAACACATGAACCTTTATTATATATTGATAATTTTCTAAATTGGAATGAGGCCCAATCAATCACCATATAAAATTAATTATATGGATTTTCATACAACACATGCATATAATAGCAACGATAAACAATCAACCATCATCCAAAGTGCACTATACTGTATAAGCATCAAATATAGATATCTAACGCTTATAACAGCCTGTCAATCAATCGATCGACATATTTAATCAATCAGGATGAGTGAACTTCATATTTCATCCCAACACCCGTGTGGGGTTTTCAAACAATCAAACACAGATTTTATTTGTGCATTTGGGCGATGTGTAAAATTTATCGTCCCAATCAATGTCCTTCAAATAGGTGTGCATAAACAAACCGTCCGGTTTGTAAATGAATATTTTAGTTTATTCACTTCACGTTAAAAATTATATTTTTAACGATAAAACATTTTATTTTAACATATGAATTTCTATTCAGTTCATTCTTCAAATAAAATGATATTTTTATTTTTCTAACTTAATTTAGAAAATTTCGGCGGCATAACGGCACGATACTAGAAACGGGACGAGGCCTAGCCTTATCCCCGGTCTAGTGAAGGCCCACGCCATTCACACATCAATCATATCCATTCATTTCACCAAACAATTCAATTTCAATCAAATAATCTAACTTATTTTTGCAATGAAACAAACAAGTCCATGGTCTGTGGACGATTGTGTCGGGTGCTACTAAGCACCGTCTGCATCCTAGTATATATATATATATATATATATATATATATATATATATATATAAATAGAAAAAGAAATTGAAAGGTGAGAAATTCTCACCAATAGCTATCCAATCATCTTGACTCTTCTTTAATAGAAATCTTCATCTTTATCGCATTTTTGTCATCTTCGTTGCCCGTAGCCACTACATATGTAAAAATCGAATTTTTACTTCGCTATTCAATATATAAAAATCGAATTTTTACCTTGTTATTCAATATATAAAAATCGAATTTTTACCTTGTTATTCAATATATAAAAATCGAATTTTTACCTTGTTATTCAATATATAAAAATCGAATTTTTACTACGATGTCATATAAATAAAAATTCCATTTCAAAAATATAGATTTCGCCTTTATAAAAATATAGTCTTTGCCTTTATAAAAATATAGTCTTTTGCCTTTATAAAAATATAGTCTTTTGTATACTAAAAACTGATTTTCCTACTATGTGAATACACACAAAAACTGATTTGAACTAAGTATAAAAACTGATTTGAACTAAGTATAAAAACTGATTTTAACTAAATATAAAAACTGATTTTAACTAAATATAAAAACTGATTTTAACTAAATATAAAAACTGATTTTAATCTACAACTAATTTAATTAAATTAATTTACCTTATCATTAGTGGGGAGGGTTTCAGAGCTCGGTAGTGGTGGTGGTGGCTCCGGCGTCGGAGGGTTGAAGGAGGTTTGTTGGCCAGGTGGAGGCGGTGGGTGGTGCTCGCGGTTAGGGTTTGCGGGGGAAATTGGGTTTGGCGGTTTCAGATGTGGGAGGGGTCGCGTGTGGAGGGAGGAAGCTAGGGGGAGGACGGCGGTGGTGGCGTCAGCTAGGGGGAGGATGGCGCGATGGGTAGCTGAAAGGGGGAAACGTGGATTGAGGGAGGGCGTCGCGCTGGGGAGGGCTTCCACCAGAGGTCGGCGGCTCCGAAAGGGAGGGGCGAGAGGTAGTGGCGGCGGCGGCGGTTCATCCCCCCCCCCCCCCCCGTCGCCCGCTTCTGATTTCTTTTTTTTTTATATATATATCGGGTCTGTTTTGAAATGATACGGGGGGGGGGCTAGGTCTAGGGAGAAGAGTATATATTTTTTTTATTATTTAACTAATTTATTTTTCGCCAAAAGCAACTTTTATTTTCGACCTCAAAACGAGGCCCACCGCCTGTCGTCTATAGCGTTTTACCCCCATTCCGAACACAATGGGATATGTATCGTAGGCTGATTCGATCGTTACGATTAGTTTTCGTCAAAATCAACATATAACTCTATATATTGAATTTGAACGCGCATTTCAATTTACTGGGGTCACATACGAACTCTAAAAATTCCCGAAAAATATTTTCTAGCTTCGTATTGACGATACAGTCCTAACAAAACTAGTTTCGTCAAATTCTGAGATCGTTGGAAAAATGGAAATTTTTCAGTCGATTAAAATCAACTAAAACTGGTCAAACGCGTTTTCCTTTGCCACGCTCACATATTGATTCGAAAAATTATGAAATTTGGAATCTAGCAATAATTTTACACTGCGGATCCAACAAAAGTGGTTTCGTCGAAATTCGAGGTCGTTTGCAAAATTCCCATTTTTAAGGGCATGAATTCCATAGCGACTATTCAGAATTTTCAACTGGACGTATCTTTTGATTCCCGCTATGAAATTTTGATTTTTCTGATTCGTTTGAAAGATATTATCAAATAGATCCTAATGTTTTTGGTTTCACTAAAATCCGGATTGTTTTGCACCCGGTACATTCAATTGAAGTTTGAAATCGAATTATCGAACTACCGCGCCATTTTCAATTCCATTTAAAATTATATATATATATTTATATTCTAACGACGACGTATATAATATATACGTCGAATTATATTCGAAATAAATTTCTCGTCATTTTTATTTAAAATAATCTATTTTAAATATTCAAAATTCACTAAAATTGCCAAAATAAAAATTTTAAACTGGCCCAGATTTTCAGGGTTATTACAAAACCCGTACGATATACGGCAAGGGACTGTACATATACATGGAAAGGATGATACGGGTTGGGGTACCAGTACATTTGGTGCAGAGAATGTTAAACATGCAATGCTATACATAGTTTATCTGGTTAGCATAGTTCATCTTGTTACCGTAGTTTATCTGGTTAGCAGAGTTTATATTGTTACCATAGATTATCTGGTTAGTATAGTTTATCTTGTCATCTTAGTTTAACTTGCCTATCTTGTCATCATCCTTATGTTTACTTTCAGTTTATGCATGTCATGTTATCTTTACTTGTTTCTATGCTGAAAGTCACTAGGACTTACCAGTCTTTATGACTGACCCCTTTTCTTTCGCCTCTTTTTCTTCCGTTCCCCCCAGGTTCTCAGGGAGGAAAACACTACTACTTAGTTTGGACTTCTTTCTGCTTCAAGATAATCATATATAGCTTGGACGTTTCTTGGCTATGGCTGCTTTACTGTTTTACTTGGGGAATGATTTATGATTATGGTTTTATGCTTCTTTACTATTGCAAGACAGATCTCGATGTAACATTTTGATGTATAAAGGCTTTAGACCTTTCTAGATTTCAAAGCAATGAAATTTGGTTCTTCTTCAGATGTTTTATATGTTCTGTCTTGTAATATTTCTGTGTATGCTTACCTAGATAATGCTCCACCAAAGCTAGTGCATTCCCTTTGTGAGTGACCCTAGCAGAGGTGGGGTGTTACAATAACAGTATATAGATACCATCTCAGAGTATAACACATAATATCACAGCAGAAATAACAATAGCTATATAATCCTGAAGCCTCCTGCTCCAGCTCTCCAAGTATTTATTAAATCTCAACTACTTGACTGCCCATACAAAATTAGGCACCCAAGAGTTTAGGAGAAAAACTTTGGGTCAGTCATGTGACTGGTGTGAGTAAACTCCAACCATTTGTTTAACTTTTAAAATCCTTTTAAAAAAAAGAACAATCATAAGACCAATCCACATATAAACACGGATGGTTTTAATCTTACAATAACCCAAAACATTCTTTTAAAATCCATACTCTTATTATATTATAATAATGTCTAAATCAAATAAATAGCAATCTTGTGGAACGCTTTCATCTCACGTTCCTCACATATTATATACAATCAAAAACCATGGACTCTTATTGGGTAATGGATTTCCAACTATGACAATGTTTGGAACCACCTTCCGATCAGTGTACTCTAGAATCGATACACTGGAGTTCAACAAGAACATCTTGTAACTCGGCCACACATGACCGGCCATTCATTTCGCTTGAATGTTACGAATATATTATCACCTTGGGGTTGGTATACTAACATAACTGTTCCCGGGACATACAGAACTGAAAGAAGTAACACATATGAATATTCTCTAGATGGTGACAATATACCTGACTTGGGTGCGACCCACTTAGCCATGTTGCCTGCCGATTTCTGTCATTTCCCAGTTGATGAGGCTTGAGGTCATAACGTATCTTTTAACAGATCACTCCTTCATTTACTTTGAATGCCACATCGTCATACCCATCAAATCACAAATTGATTTCCCCAAAAATACCATGGGCATAAGCTAAGAGAAACGAATTCCTCCACCGCCAACATAAATACGTTTGAAATGATCAACTTGCGCGATCTACTAGATATACTCTGTTTGGCATTCGTCCATTCAAGTTATCCTAGGGCTGGACAATTCGAAGGAATTATTCTATAAATCCATCCTAGGTAATTTCAACCTAGGATTTAATGAACAGCCCTTGCATAACTCCATCTTCAATTATCTTCATCGGATTTGATTTGCAACGCTAATGCCATACCAAGTGGTTTTCAGATAATATATCTAATCCCAGTCTCTCCGTATTGACAACGGAAATGGTCAAAATCTTTGATAGTCGGTGATTTAACTATCAAAGGAAAACATGTGTACAAACAATGGTCGTATTCCCAAATGGATACCGATTAATCATTATTTCATTTCCCAATTTCCCATTTATCGTTTCCATATATTCATAAATCCCTTATTTTCTAAAATTAGAAAATATATGTTATTAACTTTAGAAAACATTTCCATTTCTGATTCATGCATCAATATCTTCCCACCCCTATCAGTCTCTAACTGTAAACTAGTAAGAGAACAACTTCCCAAGTATAAACCCCGTAGGCCGAAACCAACATCAGATCAATACCCAGAAAGCCATTTAACTCAACTAATTTCCAGTCAGTTTATAATTCCAGTAATTCCATTTAAATTCCTAATTCATACCCCAAATTCCTTTATAATATTTTATTTGCAAAATATTTACTTTAATCTAATTTTTCACATAGAATGTGAAGAATATTTCTTTATATAGTCAAAACAGTTTGATTTTGTATTTAAAAACAATATCTCAAACCCAAATTCTATTTATATCTTTATTTGCAGAATTATTCATACAAATCTTATTTCATTTCCAACATTTAAAATCTCATTGCAAATTTCCTTTACAACTACTACGTTCACATTCCATTTCAATTATCAGTGTTAAAACTTATTTTACTTCTCTATATAAATTCAAATTTATATATTCAATTTATCAAATGATAAATATTTCCTTAATTTATAAACATCGTTTATAAATTATTCTCCTGAATTTATCTGCTAAAACAGATTCCTATTAAATGTTTACTTTAAATCAATATCATGTTACACCCGTGTGCGAAGCACGAGTCTAAACCTAATGTAAAATTCTCTTTTTATATAATTCTATTCATTTTCCAAATATTTCCTCTTATAATTCTATTTACTTTCCAAATAAATATTCCTTTTATAATTCTATTTACTTTCCAAATAAATATTCCTTTCATAATTATATTTATTTTCCAAATAAATATTCTTTTTATAATTATATTTATTTCCTACAAACATTTCATTTTCAAAATCATATTTATTTCCTATAAATATTTCATTTATAATATCATATTTATTTCCTATAAATATTTCATTTTCAAAATACACTTTGAAAATTCCCGTTTTACATTCCAGTATTTCTTATGGTGTTTAAAATATCAATTAAAACGACTAGTGTCATCATAATCAATCACGGGTGTAATAGCACATCATATATCACAATATATGACAACAAACAGTATTATAAATATCGCGGAACCCAGTCGGATCCCTCCAACCTATTCCCCTACATCCACAGATGTTAAACAATATAACTAACATCGATTTCATTTCAATATGAAATATTCTGATAAACAGAATCAATATTTGATTAACGATATATATATACATATATATATACATATATATACATATATATATATACATATATATATATATATATACATATATACATATATATATATATTATTATCTATAATTTCAACCACTAAATCAGCAATTCAACCAAACAATTATCACATATCAACCAATAATCATTTATCAATACTAGATTATATTTATAAAAATACTTGTTATCTATAATTTCAACCACTAAATCAGCAATTCAACCAAACAATTATCACATATCAACCAATAATCATTTATCAATACTAGATTATATTTATAAAAATACAATCTGACAGAGTTATTGAGTTTTACTCACATTGGACGATCATCGTCAAATAACAATAACTGTCGGTTGATTCAGACAGATAATTTATTTCGCTATAAACTGTCACGAGCTCCAATTCACTCTCAGTCAGTTCCATTGTATAGCCGTCGTCCATACAATCCCAATGGATCTTGTTTTGTCAGATTCTGATATTGTATGCTCAAGTTATGTATTTTACTAGTTCGTATACTATTTAATAAAATTTAAACTCAATTTCTATTTTAAATTTATGGGCCTCACCTTACCATTTCGGGCCAACTCCAATTGAATACCCAACCCCGCTATCTTCTTCTTATCACAAGCCAAAACGTCGGGGTCCAGTATTCCATCTTCTCCCATAGCCGATCTTCATGGTGTTCATTCTTCCCCCACACTCCACGGAAAATCACGATACCTTCTCCAAAATTCACGTCTTGGATTCCTCTTTCTAGTTACATTATTATTATCCAACTCGATCACCAGTTACAAAACGCAATTCCCAGTTGAAACTCATGGACTGCTGAAGCCATTGCCGTGGAATTCAAAAACACATTCTCCCTCCATACACCATAATTACCCAAATTAAATACACCAAAACCCTCCTCGTCCAAGATTCCTCCATCCCATGCACTACTGTTATACCCCCCTTCATTGTTTCATGTTTTTATTCCTTTCACTTCTTCCCATACACGCACTCTTTCCCGAAGTTCCATCAATGGAAAACACCAACATTACCCCCTTCAAAGACTCATCGACCTAAATACAAGAATCCATACACCATCACCACCCAGCAATTTGCGTCGAACACCCAGGGATGCTGCTCCATTATTTCAACACATTCCAGTACCACACCAGTAACTTTCTTTTTCTCTACATGTTCTCATGCTCACACTACTCGCTCTTGTCATCTTGGTTAGAAACTATGCGTCCACCTTTTACGTGAATTACTCTTTCCATTTTTTTGCTCCTCACATAAGGCACCTCTGACATAGGAAACTACTCCATGTGCTCCAGCAGAATCATTCCACATCGCACATACCAGCAGTAAGAAGGATAGCTCAAACCCAGCTCAAACCCTATCGTAGTGAAGCAACCTTCCGACGTTTGACCAGTTGAAGACTTTTTTTATTGTCTTAAAACTTCATGATTTCATTTATTTGCTTTTCATTGGTTTCATTTCCAGAAAATGGAGAAGTACGTAGTGCTATGTATATATATATATAGATTTTGAATCCTTCTTGATGAAGTAATAGTTACAGGGTAGATTGAGACAACCTATGAATTTCCACTTCGGCTCTTTTGATTTGTAATTGAGGGGCAGATTGTTATGAGTTATCTTGTCCAAGTAATGCACATGTACGAAAGGCAGAAGACTTAACTACGAAGAAATTGGTTATATTATATATAAAAATAAATATACAAGTTGATACTTAAAGCACTATATTTCATTCATTTTGTTACTAGCTATACGCAAGGGGTATATTCAATACTAGTTTCAGTTGAGTTAAAGAAGTACCATTCCTGTGTCCATATAGTCTCGACCACTAAAGTGATTTCAACTCGTAACTAACTAAATTGCGATGTATGTTAGTTTTAAAATTATAAAGTTCAGCGTACCTTAATGTGAAAATTTTCCGTCCATGCATGGACTGTCACGAACAAAAATAAAGATACCGTTAAGATGAACAATGTGCCATGTTCTCAGAAATATAATAAAACAGACAAGTTAACTTATTTCATGAAACCCCAAAATACTATTATAGGGTGTAAAATTATCCAAATCAAAAGTTGCTTATTTTACGAATTGAAAATTACAGTATAATTCTAAAAATTAAATTATAACTATGCCTCAAATATCTCGTTTAAATTCGAAATAAATAATTTAAAATAATTAAATTATCATTAAGGTTTATAAACGATTTTATAGCGATTATTTGAAAATTTGATTTGGACATAACTCACAATCTCATAGACGAAATCTCGATTTTTCACTTCCATTAGAAATATATAGTTCATCCGCTCTGTGCATTTCTTGTTTCACAGATATCCGACTTAAAACGGATTCTGTATATTCATTTAAAGTTCGAATTGCCAAATTATGATCTGTCGCGCCATTTCGAGCTCGATTATGATTATAATATAATTTATACGTTCAAATGACATTTGTAAATAACTTCGTCATTATAATTAAATTCTAAACTGAATTAAATATTATAAATAATCCAATTCACACAATATTGTGAATTCTACTATTTTGGACTATTTCAGAATTTAAATATATATTTAATTATTTATATTAATTAAATATTCTAAATTATTTAATTCAAGTCATTATAAATTACCAATTCAACATTTAAATAATTAAATAAATTAATTATTATACTGTAAAAATACGGGTCGTTACATGAAGATGTTTACAGATGTTTTTGAACTAGTTGCAGGATTACATCTAAAGAGAGCTGTAGATTTCAGAATTGATCTTGTACCTTTAGTAGAAACCATGAGCAGACCAACTAGTATAATGTCATCAAACGAGTTGAAAGATCTAAGGGAAGATAATGGACTTAGATGGAAAGCACTTTATCAGACTAAGTAGTTTTTTGGGGAGCCACGTATTGTTCATGAAGAATCCCAACCTACTATTGAGACTATGTATCAACTGCCGAAAGTCGAATGATAATTCGATGAATAATAGGTATCATTTACCGAGAACTAATGACCCCCGATAAATTTAGTGGAATCAAAAAGTTTTCTCAATTGGAACTAGCAACAGGTTTCCATCAATTGAGAGTGGTTGAAGGTAGTATTTCATTAACAACATTTACGACTAGATGTGGGTCTTAAGACTGGTTAATCATGCCATTTGGGTTGACTATGTACCTGCTACCTTTATGGATTTGATAAACTAGATTTTCCAAGGGCCCTTGAATAGAGATGTGCCGGTATTCATCGAAGAACCTTGATATATTATAAGAATGAAAAAGACTGTTAATTTCATCTTAAGATAGTGTTAGAGACCTAGGGACAACATCAAATGAAGGCTACGTTCCCGAAGTGTCACTTTTGGGAGATGGAAATGAAGTTTCTCGATCATGTAGTTTCAGAGAGAGGATTAGCAGTAGATCTTATCATGATAGAAGTTATTATTAATTGAAAGAGACCACGCTTACTAAGATTAAGAGCTTCTTGGATTAGCTGGCTGCTTTAGGCAGCTCATTAAGGATTTCTCTTATATAGCAGCATTGATGACTAAGCTAATCAGAAAGGAAGTAAATTTTGTTTGGATCTACAAATGTGAGGAAGAATTTTAGGGATTGAAACATTTGTTGATCATTACACCTGTGTTAATTATACCTAAAGGGAATCAGAATTTGGATGTTTATGCTAATATTGGATTAGGAGTTGTGTTGATGTAGCAGGGTAAAGTCGTTGGTTACACTTCTCAATAGCTTTGACTGTATGAAATTAGATGTTCAATCCATGATTTGGAGTTTGCTTCAATTATTTTTGCATTGACGATATGGAGATTTTACATTTGCGACTAAGATTCGGGATATTTATGGGTCACAAGTCTTTGAGATACTTATTCTCTCAGAAGAGCTAAGCATAAGACAACACCGATGGTTAGAGTTCATTGCTACATATTATCTTAGAATTGAGTATATACCTGGAAAAAGGAATAAAGTTACAACTGCATTTAGCAGAAAGAACCATAATGCAGTACTTACCATGGTGGAATAATGGAAAGATTGGATGGCATTGACTATCTATGATGTGCAGTTAAGATTAATGGCTAGTTCAAGTCAATTTACTACCACGATGCCACATTTGGAAGTTTGGCCACCTTTGATCGAACGGTTTGGTTCTAAGCAAAGGGAAGTTCTCGTATTAGATGAAAGGATTAGTACGTTTGAAGGGGGAACTGAGTTTGATGATTTCTTCAATCAAGGCCGTTAGAGATGGTTAAGGAAGAAGGGACAAATATGTGCTCACGATGTTAGAAACCGAAGAAAGAAAGTTCTTAGAAAGTGTCATTAGTCAAAGTTTATGATTCATCTGAGTAATTAACATGTATCTGGATATGAAAAGGATTTTTTGAGAACAAATAAAGAAAAATATCGCCATACGGGTTCAAATTGTGCACAAATTCTAGCATTAGAAACTAAGTGGGTTACGTCAAACTTTGGATATTGCAGTTTGTAACTGATATTCGATTTACATGGACTTTATCAATTGGTTGTCGAGGTTAATATGTGGAAACGGTAGTATACGAGTCATAGTGGATAAATTAACCAAGAGTGCTCATTTCATTCATGTTAAATAAACTAGGCCGACACTTGTATTGGCTAAGATATTCGTAAAGAACATAGTAAGATTACATGGAATTCCTAGTAGTATAGTTAATGATAAAGATGCTTTATTCACTATCAAGTTTCGGAAGAGTTTGCAGGATGTTTTAGGTGCGAAGCTCAGAATGATTATTGCCTATCACCTTCAAGCGGATTTGCAAATAGAGAGAGTTCACAAATCTTGGAAGTTTGTCAAGAGCTTATGTGTTGGGTTTTTTGTTATTCATCGGAAGACCACCTAAATCTCGAGGAGTTTTACCATATAAACAAATTTCAAACTTGTATAGGAATGAAAATTTTTGGGCGCACTGTACGGAAGGTCATGCAAATCACCAATTTGTTAGTTAGAGTCAGGAGATGAAGTTATTTTGGTCCAGATATGGTAAGAGAAGGCACAAGAAAGACTAAATTGGTTTGGAATAGAATGACAAAATCTCAATTGGGACTGGAAATTATGCCGATAAACGACGAAAAAGGTTAGAGTTCTTAGTCGGGGATCAAGTTTTCTTTAAGGCATCACTAATGAAAAGTGTAGTCCAATTCGAAAAATCAAGGAAGCTGGTACTAAGGATTGTAGGAACATTTTGAGAGAATCAAAAAGCTCGCTTACATACAAGAAAGAGTTAGCAAGCAAATTAGCTGGGATCTATAATAGATTTCATATTTCTCATCTTAGAAAGTGTGTTCGAAATCCAAATACTACTATAGATTCAAGGCACTGGAAGATTTTGAGGTGGAACTAGATATAATTATGATTAAACATTCAATTAGGATTGTCGATGAAGATGAGAAGAAGTTAAGCGAAAAGTTAGTCAAATTAGTGAAAGTCCAATGGAGTGACGACAATAGAGATTGTTCATGGGAAATTTTGGCCAGAAACATAACCACTTCTCCTGAGTTTTTTGATGATATGTTTAATTTATCCTTGTTTGATTGATACATGTGTTTTATCATAATTTTGAAGATGTAATTATCTACGTAATAAAGGTTGTAACATCCCTAATTTTACTAGACACTATTTAAAATATTTAATTTCGTAAGTTAAAATAAAATAATGTAAATCAATTATGAGAATGAGATTTGACTAGTTAAATGGGTTTAGCCATGATAACATTAGATCAATTAGAATTGGTAAGCAAGAAGGATTATTATGAGAAGGGTAAAGTTGGAAATGCTATTTCCAAACACTTCACCCTGATCAGTACATTTAATATTTTATCTTCACATTCATTTTCAATTGCGAACTAAAGTAAACAAACTTGAGGTCGATTATTACTCTAGACAAGAGAAAGATGAGTTGGAAGAAGAAATCAAGCTTAGGAGCTCTAAGATCAAGTTTTATTACATTTCAATCAAGGTAAATAATGACATTCACTATTTTATAATGCTTGTTGATTTGACTTTAGGTTAGATCGACTTTTTGAAAGTTTATATGTTTATTTATGTTAAGTTTAGATGATAAAAGTTTATATATGCTTGTTGATGATATATGCATTTTCACGAAATTCTCATGTAGGATTTGAGAAACCATCATATACTCCTAATTGAATTAATTTTTTTGGATATCGTAGGGAACATTATTTTGGAAATGGGTTTCAATTTTCATAATTTTCTAAATAAACATGAATATTTATGTATTTACTAGAATATGGTTTTACTTGGATTTAATTATTTAAAGAAATTAAGCAAACATTTTTTTCAAAAATTATATAATATAGATATATATATATATATAGATATATATATATATATATATATATATATATATGAAAATAGTTTTACTATGATTTTTTGAATTTTTCCAATGATTTTTTTAAGTTAATATGAATTTTCTATGCTAGAGAAGCTTAAGTGTTTAACTAGTTTCATTAAATAAACTTAGTTTTAAATCGCGGGGCTGCTTAAATTTTTAAAATTTTAATTCTCATATCTGTGTCACAAATCTAAAAATAAAGTCAATTAACTAATTAGATTTTGCCGAATAGTAAGGGTTTGCTTAAAAGCTTTACTTTAAATAGAGTATTTTCATCTTTTAGGATAATAATGATTTTGCATCCTTTGGACTAATGCTTCGCTTCATTGTCTTCGATTCGATCAACTTTGATTCGTTCATTGGAGAAGCATGTGATACTAAGGCAACTTAGTATAAAGTGCTTTGAACCATGGACGAAGCAAAGGCTTCAAACAGTACTTTGCTTCTAACATTGGGAGCCGCTTCTTTTATAAATGGTTTCAAAACAACTGAATTCTCTTTGTTGCTTCACTTCGAAGCAGTTTGATTCGACCGCTTTTGTTTTTCTTCGAAACCATTTTCTACTAGTTAATTTTATAAATTGATTTCACTTTGAAGCAGTTTTGATCCTCTTGTAAATTGATTCCGATTTGTTTTAAAGGTTTTTGCTGTTGTGTTGACAAGGCAAAATATCTTGGGAACGAAGCGCCCTGGTTTTTGCAATTCGAAGCACCCTAAATTTTTATTTCACTATAAGACCATAAATTTGTGAAGCCAAATGTTCTGATTCAACTCCATAGAGGTGTGAAGCTAAGTTTATTTCTTATGTTTCGAATGGTCTCAAATTGCTTCAAACCAGATTTTATAAAGGGCTATTTTGCTTCGTTTCAATTAGTTTAACTAGGTTCAAAGAATTTCAAAAGAAAGCTTATAAATACTTATTTCAAAATATTTTGGCTTGATTGCTTTATGTTTTGTAGCATGTTTACTTCTAAGAATTTTAGAATATCATCAACAAAGGTTAAAATCATATATTTGGCATAATTGATTTGTTTAACAAAGTTTTGTTTAATTTACTTGTTTTAAAGATAATAATCAAAGGATTGACTTATAAAAACCTATGTTTTCAAGATAGTATATCAATATTTAACCCATTATTTTGCTAAATTGATAACCCCTTCACCAATATTGAATATATGAAAAGAGGATAGATATGACTTAGAAGATTAGAAAACTAGATGAGACTGGTGCAGGGTCGCACTGTATGCTTCAGCTATTTCCCTAAATGAATTTTTCCAATATTCCAATGCATATGGCATATTAAGGTTATAACTAAAAGTACGACATATACATATAAAGGGATGCAATGAGATGGGTTATTGGTTAGCCTGCAAAACCATTGGATTCTTAGTCAGTCAAACAAAACAAAGAGTTAGACAGATAGTCAGATGAGGGTTAAACTTGGAAAGGCTGTTTGGATTGTTTTTGACAGTCAGTTGGATGATTTTGATCAACCTGATAGTCCCGATCAGCCATATGAAGTTGAGGCAGATAACCAGAATTAGACAGATGGTCAGGATTATCTATGAGACAAATAGTTAGATTCCCCTGAGATAGATACTCAAAATTAGAGAAAATTAGTCTGGATTGGCCATAAGTCATGCATATATATAATTATCATCATTGATTAAAGTTTATCATGTTTATTTACCATTGTGATTGCATGAATGACATAAAATGAATGATTGATTTGATTAAGGATATTAGTGAGGGGAAACCCATTCCTCTCAATGACATAGTCTCAATAGATATCTGTTTATTGAGTTAGCATATTATCATTCACACCAAACTATTTTTCTGACATGAAATTTTTATTTTTTCCCTCTAACTATCGGGGCTCGATTGAGAAGTTTGCAAGTAAGATTTCATGTTTTTTTGGTCTCTTGACAAATAAAGCTTACGAAGACCTATAGGATGCAATTAGCTATTTTAGGAAGATTTTGGTGCTTGCTATATTTGTTTTAAATGTTGTCCTGATGCTTATTATTATTATTGTACTCTAATCAATCTAGGGGTAACTTCTTGTGTCACACTTGGAGTATCTATGTATTTATATTTTACCTAAAACCTAAGAAACGACTATGGGATTATAAACGTAGTGAATATGAAATATGAAAAATGTAATGACCCGGATTTTCAGCCATTGAGTTATGAATATTTAAATTTGTTTTAAATATTTTATTTGAATTATATATAGGAATTTGTATGGATTCGTTTTTATTATTAAAACGAAGTTTGAAATTTTAATTTAGAATATAATTTAAAAACGAGCTCAAAATAGTCACGGCAGTTCGTAATTTAACGTTTTGAACTTCAGTTGAATATATAGAAGCCAATATAAGTCGGATTTTCTGAAACAAGAAACGTTAAAATCTATTTGATTTTATTTTTCTAATGGAAGAGAAAAATCGATATTTCGTTTTATATATTGTGAATTACGTTCAAATCAAATTTTAAGAAAGTCGGTGTGGAATCGTATATACATCATAACGATTTATTTAATATAATTATGTATTGGCTTCGATTTTAGACAAGCCCTTTGAGATGTAGTGATAATTTAATTTTTAGAATTTTACTGTAATTTTTAATTAATTAAATACGCAACTTTTTATTTGGAGTATTTTGCACCCTATATCAATATTTTGGGGTTTCATAATATAAATTAAACTACTGATATTATTATATTTTTAGGATCGGGGCTCATCGCTCGACAAGACCGTACTTTTATTTTCATCCATAACAGTTTGTTCATGAATAAAGTAAAATAAGAAAGTAATCTCTAACTATGTTTCTTCCATCACTCTAAAGGAATAGAATATATATTGGCCATATACAAATTTTCATCAGTCCATCTTTCTGTCGACATATTTAGATATATCTTCTCTACCATGTTTTATTCTACCTCGCACCTCTGTTTGTCTTGTTATATCCGAAACAACAATACAACAGTCCAGTCACCATGTTCTATTCACTAAGTTAAAATAAATAAATTATAATACCCTTGCCTGCCACGTTTTCTTTAGTCCGTGTTGCCCAGGCTACTATAAGCCGTGCCTGTCACGTTTTACATCCTGTGAGTACCAAGGTATTGCAGCTCCGTGCCCCTCAAGTCTCCTCTTCCTTTTAAATACCGTTGTTCTCTTTCATTTCTCTTTTTTCTCATATCCATAAACCAAGCACGAGAAGGAAAAATCAATGAATTACTAAAAAGGAAATCCAATTAAAATCATGGTTAGCTCCTCTGTTTAATACAATCCAAATCCCTAATTCCCAATTGTTTACCCATCGTTCTTCTTCCAGTGAGAAAAACGAAATCCAATCCACTTCAAATAAATAAACTAAAAAGCGAAATGAATCTCTTCGATTCCGGATTCCTTGGATGGCTGCTAGTATTCGTTTCAATCTCGTATATGCCTCGATAGGTGCGATGCTGGTTTAAGAAGTTCGAACTGAGCAGCAGCCCTAAGGCTCATTTTTCTGGTGAATTGACACGGGTTTGGAGGCTCCGCCAGTGGGCGTGGGGATGTTTTGATGGCGCGGAGATTCTGACTTAGTGGGAGGGACTCTGGTGATCCCCACGGCTGGCGGCGGTGATGTGAAATTGGGAGGAGCGATGTTCGAATTTGCCTGAAAGAAGGAGATTCAGTTTGCTATTTAAACGAAGGTGGAAGAAATGGTGCGAGCATAGCACGATGGTGTTGGAGTGATGCTACTGTAGAAGGGTCGTGGCCTTTCTTCCACTGGAACGGTGTTCGGTTCTTAAATTTCCAAATTTATGGCAGGATGTGGTTTACTAAAAGATTAGTGAGCCTAAACATGTTTAGTGGGAAAATAAAAATTAATAATGATGGGCGATCTGCTAGTTTAATGGGGATGTTGAAGGAGGAATATTGGTTATGTCAAATGTTGTACAACATATAAAGGTCATAAGGGTAGTTTGGTGCTAGTGTTGGCAAGAAGTTGTGTGAAAAGGGGAAGTATGGGTTGTGTTTGAGAAGCGTGGTTCACACGGGAGGGAAGATGAGTGAAGAAATTAAAAGTTTAACTGATAATTATTATATAAAAGCAGTAAGGATATTGGTTATGGTGAGCAAGTGGTATCGGTTCAGGAATATACATAGGAATGAGCGGTTGCTTATGGTTTAAAGGAGGTTGTGCTGTTTTTTGGGGGGGGGGGGGAGGGGGAGTACACGGGTTCATGTTAAAAACCCGAACTTTTTAGAAAGGGTCATTGAAGATTTAAAGAAGGTCAGTGGTATTTTCAACAAGGGAAGTTAAGTTTTTGCGTATTGGCAAACTGGATCAGATATCGAAGGGTTAGAGAGGCTCAATCACGTTATTTAAAAGGCTTATGCTGAAAAATGATATGAGTTAAAGGCATCGGGTTACGGGAATAAATTGAAAAGGTAACGGGGTAATCACATGATTTGCGAATTAGAGTTATAATTAGATATTTATTAAATTAAGTAGGATTCAAACTAAGTTAAATAAATACAAAAGTTATAATGTTTGAAATTGTTTCATTCATGGACAGAATCTGACGGAACCATTTACATTAGATTCGTAATGACAAGACCGTCATTTTGGAACTGATGTGGCTGAGAACAAGAACAATGGAAAATTTTGTGATAAAATCAAATGATGTTTGATTTTAAAACAAAAAAAAGGCAGATTCGTCAACTGCAAAACAAGGTGAGTAAACTCACTAACTCTGACTCGTTTATATTTTTATATAAACGAGTTTTTAAATTTATTTTATACTGTGTGATGATTGCTTGGTTGAATAGTTGATAAAATTGGTTGATATGTTTACATGGTTGATCGGTTATTAGTTCTGGTATTTCATATTGATGTGAAATAATATTATTAATGTTAATTAACATTTGTGGATGCAGGGATACAGGTTGGAGGGACCCAACTGGGTTCCTCAACATTTATATTATTGTTTTCATATATTTGCGTTGTATGATGTGATATGCATTCTATAATTAATTTTGTTGTCACTGGCCCTAGAATTTTAGTATTTAAATACCATAAAATATTTTCGAATATAGGAAAAGTAGTTTGGGATTTAACCAGAAAATTTATTTTCAAAAATAGAAATTTAGTTTCAAATAAATTTGAAAGTAGAAATCTGTTTAAATGAATAAACATAAAGTTGTTTATAAATGAGTTGTATCTTAAGTGAATTGTTTATCCTTGGATAAACTGAAATTATAATTTCAAATTAAATTTACATAAGGGTGGAAATGGGTTTTTAAACCAATATTTGAAATGAAATTCGAACTTGGGAATTATAAAGGAAATTATATAGGGAATTATAAGTGGTTGTAATAAAATGAGATTCGATAAGAATAATTCTGAATAAAGGTTATAAATAGAGTTTGGATTTAAGAGATGTTTACAAGTATGAAATCAAATTATATATAAAGGAATTATATTCACGATTAGAGTGAATAATGGTTTAAAGGAAATATTTTGCAAATGAAATATCGATAAAGGAAATTTAGATTTGAAATATAAAGCCAAATCGAAACTTGAATGGAAAAGGAAATTGGATAATCGTTTTAAAATGAAAACGATGAGTTTTATTCCAAAATTTGGAATATGGAATGAACTATGATAACGTTTTGCAAAGTGACATAGTTATAAAGGAATATGGTAACGATTTGAAAAGGGTGAATTCAAAAGTGAATTTGGAATTGGAATTAACCTGAAATGGTAGATAGAATCTGAAGTTCGGAATATAAAACGAATATAAATTATTCGAGAGGAAGTTATTTATCGGAATTCGATTATATCGAATTTAGGGAAGAAATTATTTTACTTTCCGTTTGAAACAAATTTAATAACTAAATTATTTATTTATTTATTTAAATAAATAAATACAAGTTGCATTTTGATAAACCAAATATTTTTAAATAGCGATTTTAAACACTGCCGTTATAATAAATATTTTGGTAAATCTAAATGGAAATTTTAACGCTGTCGTTACAATAACTGTTTTAATAGCGATCTTAACGCTAGTGTTATAGTAAATGTTCTATGATTCTAGACAGCGATTGTAACGCTGTTGTTAAAAGCAATGCTTTATAAATCAAATATTTGGAAACAGCGATTTTAACGCTACCGTTATAATCAATATTTTTCTGTAAAAGAAGTGGATCCTTATATTGAATCCGAGAGTCGCATAAGCGATGTTTTGTTTAAAATTGTGAGCTTTGACCATTTCGAGGTTAGAATTGTTGTTCAGTTAAGGTCTGAGAGGTAATTATAACACAACTCGATTGACTTCAGTTTTAACTAAGGAATGGTTAAGGTTCGGTAGTGAAGATTAGTTAAGTGAATTTAGTTAATAAGTGAAATGGTTTGAGTTGGCATAGCGATGTTTTAGTTAAACATCATTTTAAATCTAATGAAAGCGTTTTGGAAAAGTTTTCCAAATAAGAATCATAGATGTTCTAATATAGAGATTAAGGAATGTGAGCAAATATGGAATTGTTTCCAAATGTTAATAAAGTATATTTTCTAAATTTAGGGAATAATAATTTACGAATATATATAAATGGAAAATAAATAAACTAATTATAAGTGAATTTAAGAGATAAATGAATTATGATTGATCGATAGAATTTCCATCTGGAAATAATATCGTTGTTTGCACACATATTTTTCATTGATAGTTAAATCACCGACTATCGAAGTTTTTGACCATTTTTCCGTCGTCAATACGGAGAGACCGGGACCAGATTCGGTATCTGAAAACCACTCTGTATGGACGTTAGCGTTGCGATCGAATATGATGAAGAAAATTGAAGACAGAGTTATGCAAGGGCTACCCTATTAACGGGATAGTGCCTTCGGTTTGTCCAGTCCCAGGACAACGGGAATGGACGAATGTCTGACATAGTATATCTAACGGATCGCGTAAGTTGATCTCTTCAAACGTACTTATGTTTGGTGGCGGAGGAACTCGTTCCTCTTAGCTTTATACCCATGGTATTTTTGGGGAAATCAATGTGTGATTTGGTGGGTATGACGATGTAGCATTCAAAGTGAATGGTGGCCAGATGTTTTGGAAGATAATTCAAACCTCAAGCCTCACAACCCGGAATTTGACAAAAATCGGGCAGGCAACATGGCTATGTTGGTCGCACCCATTAGGATGTATAATCACCTATCTAGAGAAATTCCATTTGCTTCTTTAATCTATCGATGCTGTCCCTTTCGGGAAACAGTTGCTGATCCCAACCGTCGGTGATATACATTCGATACACTCAAGCGAAATGAGTGGTCAGTCATGCGAGGGCCGGGTTGCAAGACGTTCTTGTTGAACCCAGTGTATTCGTCTCTAGAGATACACTATCGGCAGGTGGTCCCATACCTTGTCATGTTGGAAATCCAATCTCCAATAAGCGCCCTGTGGTTTTTGATTTTATATTATATATGGAGCGTGAGATGAAAGCGTTCCGCTAGATTTTATTTATTTAATGTAGACATTATCATAATATCACCGGATTTTGATATCAAAAATACTTTTGGTTATTGTAAGGTAAAAGCCATCCATGTTTATGTGTGGATCGGTCTTACGATTATCATTTCTTTCGAGAGGATTTTGAAAGTTAAACAAATGGTTGGAGTTTACTCACACCAGTCCCATGACTGACCCAGAGTTTATTTTATTTGTTTCCCTAAACTCTTGGGTGCCCAAATTTGTATGGGCAGTCAAGTAGTCGGGATTTTACAGATTCACTTGAAGAAGCTTGAAGCAGGAGGCTTCACCAGTTAACTGTAGATCATTATATTTTCCGCTGTGTACTATGTTGTATCTGGAAACAAGTGTTATAACTGTTCCAGAGATATCTGTTATGCTCTGATATTGGTATGTATATACAACTACTGATTTATATTTCAAAGTTATGTTATCTAATATATTTTATTCGTTTCCGCTGTGAGTTTGTGATCTTCGTTTTCTTCTATTCTAATATTTCTTTCTTTCTATTTCTCATCCTCTAACTTCTTTCTAAAAATGATTCGTATTTCTGTGTCATTTGGGTTGGACATGTGCTGTTATTAGTCGACCCAAAGGGTACGGGAATTCGGGCCATTACAAAAAATGTTTTGGAAATTGTGTTTATATTCATTTAATATTCACATGTTATTAGTATTGATATCACTAACATAAACGTGTTTGGTCATAGGAAATTAATACTATGTATGAGTTCAACTTCTGTTGTGCTTATTTCCAGCCTCGAAACATGGATATACAGGTCTTGGGTATTATTTTGAAGTCGAAGGAGGATTTGGGTAGAGAATTGATAGAGGAGACATGTAGTGGTGTTTCAACATTGCTTGGTAAAATTCCTATATAGACGGTAATGAACGAGCAGGTAGCAAATATTTAGGGTTCCAAACTATCATTATTTTAAAAAACAACAACAAACAATGTTAAGTATAATTAACATTTGTTACTATGTTAATGAATATCATTTAATTTCCTATTGTTTATTATAACTAACCATTTATTGAAATAAAAATGAGTATAACATACATTACATAATACTTGTTTTGTTTAACATAAATTCGTCAACCCGCTTTTGATCCAGAACACATTTCAACTAGAGTTAGAATATCAAGATTAGGACAAAACGATTCATGAACTTGAGGATACGGTTATAAGGATTAAATAGTGGTACTCTGGAAAGTTGAATGTGTTGGATAATGGAGTTTTTAACGAAAAAACCTTATTTCAATTACCATTGATTGTAAAATATATACTAATGCTTATTGGGACACAACATTGGACACAAATATATGTACACAAAATATGGACCATACGATTTGTTTGTCTGTATGTGTGAGGTGTAATTTAGGGGGAGATCCAATGGCTCAGATTTTATGTGTTTAATTTTGTGTCAATATTTTGTGTTCATTTAGACATTCCCATATATATACACACACACACACACATATATGCAAAAATTATGTACAGGAAATATTACTGAAGACTGTACAGTTTAAAGATGATAGAAATTCAGAATTCAGAGAAATATCAAGACTCATGAGTATTCAAGATTTTAAGAGTTCAAGATTAATGTAGTTATAGAGTCTAGATTTTGTAAGACTCTAAATATCACTCCTGGTTCAATATTCAAATTCTGATTTTCAAATTCTATTTTCTATCCTCAATTCTCTCTGTTTTATTTTTTATCTTTTCTATTTTCTTTTTTCTTTTATCTTTTTTTTCAAACTTAAGTTTTATATATTTATATTCTTATACTTTATATTTATATATTTTAAAACCTTATAATTTTATAAATATGTTTATATAGTTTAATTTTATGTTTTCATATATTTTCTACTTTATAATATTAATTTACAACACTATATTTTTATTCAAGAATTTCTAGAATTATATTTATATCAAAACACTCAAAAAAATGTTTTAAAATTCAAAAATATACTAGAGTATGTCGACATGTAGAAAACACTATGTCGAAATATAACTGTCACAAATTCAAATTTGAAAGGAAGTGTCTTTTCACTATTTGAAACATTTTAGAATTGTTGCAACCTTTCACACGCTATAAAAAGGGCTTGAGTTCGATTTTTTAACCATATCTTCTTCTCCACTTTCACTCTCTTTTATTATATAAATATTCTTAATCATTTTTATGATTTATACACTTATACTCCGCCGAATTCAATTCCGTTTTGATCAAACTTCTTATCTTTACACTCTATTCTCATTTCTCTCTAAATCAAGTGCTATTGAAGAGTTTTAGGGATGTTTGTAATTATTTGGGTTAAGTAAAAGAGGAATCCGTGTTATCCTTGTAGCCGAGAAATCAAGGAAGTAGGAATCAGTGTTTCCTTGTAGCCGAGAAATCAGGGAAGTAGAAATCAACAGTATCCCTTGTAGCCGTGAAATCAATGAGGGTGTACTTGACTATTGATATAGTAATAAAACTCTGCGCAATCCAGCGTTGTGCGGGACTGGACGTAGGAGTAATCCGAACCAGCATAAAATCCGGTGTGTTCTTTCCTTTTCTACATCTTTATTTCTATTTATTTTGTATCTGTGTTTGAATCTGTGTCTGTGATTGTGTTTGTGTTGTTTGATTCATCCTGTAGTTCACATAAGTTTTAGATTTTGTTTAAATTCTCACAAGCACTATTCACCCTCCATTTAGTGTTTGTTTTATCTTAACTATCCATTCCACATTCCCTAGTAGAGTGAAAAATAGAAAAGAACTTAAGTTGACCCCAAATTGTCATTGGTTGGCCCATGTTAAATTTAAAAAATGTTAGAGCATCAAGGCAACGACAGAACCCCGAATTGTCATAGGTTGACCCATGTTAAATTTAAATAATGTTAGAGCATCAAGGAAAAGACAGAATGACTTAAAACTTGGCAAGCATGCTTAAAATAATTAAGGAAAAGGCTATGAGAAACTTCATCAAGTTTGCCAAACTCATAACTTGGCTTTGATTTAAGGCTATAACTTAGTCCTAAGTTATCACATTCAAACCAATCTCCTTCAAAACTCCTACATCTCTTGTTTTACTACAAATGGCTCATGATCAAGTGATTATTAAAGGATAAAAGGAGTTATTATTTAGTGTAACGTACCGCAAATCCGTACTATCTGAGTTGACTAATAACACCACACGTCCAACCCAAATTGCATGAAAATACGAATCAATATTAGAAAGAAGTTAGAGGATGAGAAATAGAAAGAAAGAAATGTTAGAATAGAAGAAGAAAAAAAACCGAAGAACACAAATCTCATAGCAGAACGAATAAAATATATTAAATAACATAACTTTTGAAATACAAATCAGTAACTGTATATACATACCATTATCAGAGCACAACAGTTATTCTTGGAATAGTTATAAACACCTGTTTCCAGATACAACATAGTACATAATGGAAATATGATACTTTATAGCTAACAGGTGAAGCCTCCTGCTTCCAGCTCTTCCATGTGAATCTGTAAAATCATGACTACTTGACTGCCTGTACAAATTTGGGCACCCAAGATTTTAGGGAAAACAAACAAAATAAAACTCTGGGTCAGTCATGGGACTGGTGTAAGTAAACTCCAACCATTTGTTTAACTTTCAAAATCCTTTCGAAAGAAAGGATAATAGTAAGACCAGCCCACACATAAACATGGACGGTTTTCACCTTACTATAACCCAAAACACTTTGATATGAAAATCCCGTGATATTATAATAGTGTCTAAATCAAATAAATAACTATCTAGCGGAACGTTTGCATCTCACGCTCTATATATAATATAAAATCAAAAACCGCAAGGCGCTTATTGGAGATTGGATTTCCAACATGATAAGGTATGGAACCACCTTCCGATAGTGTATCTCTACAAGGGAATACACTGGGTTCAACAAGAAATCTTGCAACCCGGCCCACACATGACCGACCCCTCATTTTTCTTGAGTGTATCGAACGTATATCGCCAACGGTTGGGATCAGCAACCGTTTCCCGAAAAGGGACACCATCGAAAGATTAAAGAAGTAAAAGGAATTTCTCTAGATAGGTGATTAAACACCTGTAACGTCCCAGATTTTTCGGCCATTAAAAATATAATATTTAAATCAGTTTATATATTATATTGAAATTATAATGGATTTTAATCGAATATATTTATTTAAGACAGAGTTCGAATATATATATATTTATATATTAATTAAAACGAGCTCGAAACGACGCGGTAGTTCGTAATTTTCGATTTGAACTTTGACAAAATATACAGGATCTGATATAAGATGGAATTTTGTGAAACAAGAAACGTTTGAACCGATTTGATGATATTTTTCTAAGGGAAGAGAAAAATCGGGATTTCAGCTTATTGATTTCAAGTTACGTCCAATTTAAATTTCTAAATAGTCGCTATGAAATCATTTTTTTTATTTATTACGATTTATTTATTTATATTAAAAGATTTTTATATAAATGGAATATTATTTAAAATCAGAATTTTTAATGTCAATTTTGAATACTATACTAAATGAAACTGAAGTTGTTGTTTTAGTAAATACAATGACATTTATTTATTTATTTATTCTCGTTAAATTTAGTTTGTTTGAATTTAGTGTATATGTATACATTCATTAACGTTTCCATTTGTTCGGGCAAAACAAATGAGGAACCCGAATACATTATACATGTCAAACCAAACAAAAACGTATAATATGAGAAACCGGAACCAAACATGCATTATAAGGATGTCACAGGAGTATGAAAACTGAAAACGTGTGTAATATAAAAACTGGAAAGTGATCAAATACAAGAAGACAACATATATTTATATTTTTGTTGTACAAATGCAAAACAAAATTTGTATTCATATTATTGGTTATACACAACACAAAGAAAAGGAAACAATTCAGGATATTATCTTGTACAATACAAATCCTCGAATACAAAACACAAAGAAAAGAAATCAACACTTGTAAATCAACTTCTTCATGCCTATTTTTCCCGAACCAGTGAATCCGAGTTGTCCCCATCGGGTTTGATCCGCGGAAGAAAAAAAGAAAAAGAAGAAAAAAAAAGAACAGTTAAAACATAAAGATTTTTACATACACAGAAATGTACAGCTAAAAATAGAACCAACAGCATAGGTATATATTTAAAATAACAATCCCATACAGAGAATCAAACAACTATCGTATATAACTATCAATGTGTAAACAATAAATTTTTTCATCCTACTTGAGATGCAAACTCATCTACATATTGATTATTATGGAAACAAAATATCACAGAACTCATTAATTGGCACTTACACTATAAACCACTTCGGTAATTCATTCACAAAAAAAGTAAGTTAAGAATGGTAGTAAGTATCTTCATCTTGTTAACACCTCATGGTCCAAAAGGAATACAATTCTACTAGATATGAGAAAACAATATAGACGCAGGCTACATATTAAATAGATATCCTTCCAATTTCATTGGAGATGGTGGTAAGCACCTACTGTCATGTATTGGAAATTAAAAAAAAACATTCATGACAGCCCTTATGACAAGTTTCTTGTCATTAATATATCTTAATGTCAGCTCTTCTACTAATATTGTTGATACGGATTTCGCAAGTGGCATATAAAATACATATAAAATTTTGCCTTGCTTGCCAAGGGTTGGTAGTACCCCTTTCTTTTCAACCACAGTGAAGTCCCCACTCTGATGAAAGGAGATATATGAAACAAAAATGAGAGTACAATGCATATGGAGAATTCACTGTCTCCATAAATCCGAACAGAAAATCAATAGTACAGCTACAAGAAAAAGGATATAAAAAAAGGATTGAAAATGAAACAGCTAAAACAATAGACAATTCACAGAAGTAAAACAGGTTTGTGTATATATTATATAGCAAATCTGAAATAGCTATAGAAATTAAAGAACAAGGGAAAGAATAGCTCGAAAATAGTACATGTACAACTAAGAAGAACTGATGTGTAGACCAAATCTTTATCGAACAGTTAAGTCACATGTATGTATAGTAATTCTCTGATGCAAAATTCACTGTTTACATATATTAAAATGGAAATAAAATCTATATTTCAGTTTCGAAATCTCAAATTGATGTTAACTATACATAGCCTCACAACTACCTAACCTATACAAAGTTCGATTAGTAATCTATGTGAACTGATCAACATTATTGACAATACTATACAAAATCCAACAAAATCTCGTTTACAACCCATCATGAAATCTATACAGTTCTCATCACATACGAAAAATCTGAAAACCAATGGCCTAAGCTAGAACCTATACTGATAGACGTTGATCTAATCTAAACCAAACCACCACTATAAATACAGTGGTGCTTCAACCATACCAGAACCATTTCGAACAACACAACAAACCAGAAACAACCCCATTCGAAACAAGAAAGAAAAAAAATCACAAACAAAATATACTGAAATTCGAAATCGAATTAAAACACTTAGCTATGTTTTGCACGGTCTTCATTTCGAGGTGCTTCGGATGATTTTCTGGTGAACTGTTTGACGCTAAAGACTAGGGTTCCAATAGCAGCTTCAAGTTTGTTGATTTGTGGTTCTGTAAAGGCTCGGTGGTTGTTTGTCAACATGGTAGTTTGCACGCTGGGGTTCGGAGGATCGGAAGCGAGGGAAGCTCGAGAGGGTAGCGGAGAGAAGCGGTTGCGTCGGAGACCAAATCCGATTTACTGGTGGAAAAAAAAGGGGTTAGGGATTTGATTTGTTCCGGATGTGAAGGAAATAGTGGAGGCGGTGGAAATGAAATACGGTGGTAAGGGTTGCGCGTAGTGGGGTTCGGCCCAAACGATAAAGGTAATGGCCCAATTTTTTTTTAAATATAAATCCATTTTTAAGATCTAATTATAATATAAATTTGTTTATGTGATTCTTGCACATACGATATCAGATTTACGCACGGTCAGTTGCGTTGGGACCCTAAAGACAAGAAATTCAAGATATAAAGGGTTTGGTAAGGGTCAGAAGCAACTGGGAATTCTAGTAAAATCAAACGTCAGTTTAATTTGACTAAAACAGATTGTTTATCGACAAATTCAAATCAAAGGTGAGTAAAACTCACTCAGCTCTCCCCATTTATATTTTATATAAATTGGGTTTTTATTATGCGTGTTCTGATTGTTAGTGGTTGACTGTTTGTTAGTTATATATATATATATATTTATTGTTGATTCAATAAATGAAATGAAACGGTCGTTTAATTTCAGTAAAACACCAATCGTGTTGATTTGACCCAAATAAAGTAATTTCCCTTGATTGGTCACGTTTATAAACGTGTTTGAAATTGTTTGAATCGTGTGAATGATCTGTTAATTGATTGATGATCGTTATAGAAATTATCAGTCAAACAAAAAGGGATGATTGATTATTGTTGATTGTTGAATCTTATTTCAACATTTGTTCTGATAATAACCAATGGGTAGTATGGTTGGGTAATTGGCATCACCTGGCCTATAAATCAATCGATATAGATTTTATCGACAGTGAATCGAAAATATTGAAGTTATAAATATATTTTTGATTTAAAATAGATTTGTAAACTGTTTAAGAAGGAAATAAATATTAAGTATTTGTAACACCCCACGTCCATTAATGTCACTCACAAAGGGAATGCATTAACTTCCATAGAGCATTTTAAGTGTGTATAGAACAGAAACTTAACAATAAGACAGATATAAACAATACTAAAACTTTAAAACTTTATTTCAATACAGCGGAAAATACATAAGTTTGATTACATCATCAAAACCAGAGTCAAAGTACATAGTATCCATCTTGACCAACTCAAAGTACATAAATTTAAAGACATAATCCCTAATACAAAATAGCCATAAATAAAAGAGAGGCTGAACTTTACTTCAGCGATCCAAGCAATCTTCTAAAAGCAAGAAGCATAGCTGTCCAAAATCAAGTTCCATTGGTGCTAGTTCCAACCTGAGCACCTGGGGGGGGGGGGGGTGGAGGAAGAAAAGAGAAGGAAACAAAGGGGGTCAGACATAAAGTCTGGCGAGTGCGATAACTTTAACAATATAATTACCAAAGTAACTAGGCTAAGGCATAAGTTGGAAAATCAGGAAATGACCATGAACCATTGATTATGGCAGAGTAAACAAGGAAACAAAATGAACAATGATATCGCTAAAGCGCACCTAAACCACTATAGGATAATTACTAAACTACACCAACACTATAAGATAATTGCTATACTGCACTACCACTAGTCACCCTAAGGTTGATCCCGCCTACAGACTCAAATAATAATAATGGTAGTTTCGTGCACCCTTAGCTGCCTTCATAGGTGTCGCCTGCCCCTATCTCCACTAGGTGTACCCACTACCCCCAAGCGATCGGCTCCCTAACTCGTAGATACCCGTGCTGGCCCCACAGTGGGGTGTATCACTCCCCAAAGTGGCAACCTGATACCATAAATAATGCACGGCTTATACCTACACGATGCAACAACGTCTTACCTACCAGCCCGGGTCCACACACGCATATGAACCCGTTGGATTTGCGTTGCCACCGCTAACCCAGTTTGGCCTCTTAAAGTCAAGCCCAGTATGTGTGTCCCGTCCTCGACTTGGGTCGAGCCCACAAAGATACGTATGGGTTACTGGTTGAAACGGGCCCCCATGCATGACACAAGCTATCCACCTAAGCTTGGTCCCCTCTAGTACATCCCACTTAACCCTCTTTTTATTCATGTTTCAATTACATGTTTCAATTTTGTTTAAGTATTTCTAATCGTATTTCAAATGCCACCCAAGGCACCCACTAGATTCCACATGCCACCTAAGGCACCCACTTAACCCCCCTCATGTCCCACTACATGTTTATCTGGACAAGTGTTTCTTTATTCATTAAGACCGTAATCTCATAAAGACCGCTCGCATTAGACTGGCATTTGTGGCAGCTGGATTTGTCGGGCGGGTCCGGGAAGTCTTACACCACAAAAGAGCCTAACCTCGTGTCTTTACAAATTTTACGTATTTAATTAATGCCTAAGACCTCCCACATTAGAATGGCATTTGTGACAGCTGGATTTGCCGTGTGGGTCCGTAGTCTTACACCACAAAAGAGCCTAACCTCGTGTCTTAGACGATTAATTACTCCTAATTAATTATTCCCCAATTTGAATTACTTTCCCTTTTCAAATTATCAATTAATTCCAAACTTAACTATGGCCATAATTGACTCAATTATGTCCATCTATTTATGGTATGTAAAATCATACAAATTTTCATCACAAATTTATTTTATGCCTTTTAAGACATCTATGCCAGTTAAATCTTTTAATATTATCCCCTTTTACCCCACGTTGTACATTTATTCGTTTAACGTAAAATATACGTTAGACTCGAATAGTCTAACTCATGGAATAAAGAGAAAACATTACAACATACATATAATTAAAACTAGATCTAAACATAAGGGGTGAACTTGCATGTGTGATTGATGTTCTACATCTAAAACTTGCATAGGCCAAAGTTACAACTTGCATAAAACTACATATGTCATAGACCCAAATCCAAAGGTGTAAACTTGTTGGGATATTGGTCACATACTTGCATAAATCATGTATGTCATAGATCTACATCTAAAGTTGTAAACTTGCATAGGCAGTGACCACAAACTTGCATAACATGATTCATATTCAAACACATGTATACATATAAACTTGCATATGTGATTTATGCAACATAACAATGGTATAAACTTACATCTAAACATGTAAACTAGCATGTAGAATTTTGCATATAACTCACACATGTCATAGCCTAACTTTAGATCTAAAATAGATGTCATGAAGCATGTAAGGTTACATAAAATTTTCCCCAACTTGCATATGATTCATGTCTTAATAAAAATCTAAACTTGCATACATACTTATGATTTATCATATGAATCATCATACCCAAAATAGCATATAAACAACATGGTGATTCGATTATGCATAAGCCAATCATAAAATTACAACATAGATGATCACAACTTTACAAGATAGCATCATAGAATTTACAACATAAACATCACAATTTTACTACATGAATAATTCACATCATATCCAAATAATCCACATCATAACTCAATCCAATTAATTTGCTAATTATTTTATTAAAATTATCGAACTCACAACTCAAAGAAGGTCTTGAGTTCTGAATTATGAGTTCTGAAGTTGTAATAGCTTTCCCTTGAAGAAGATTCGTTGTTTAAGTTGAAAAGAATTGAATCAGATTAGCTTTCTTCCTCTCTAATTGGTGGCGGATATGCTGAGTTGCTAGGTGACGGCATGGAGTCCATGAATCTAATTTTGTTTTGATTTTAGGGTTTGAGTCTAGAGGTATTTTTATAGAGTTAGGAATTAGTTTAAGCCGTCCGATCAACCCAGAATTAATCCCAGCTAATCAGAGCATATCAGAAACCCTAATGAGTCAGCATTTAGTCATCAACAGGTCAAAAAACAAATCTGCCCCGGGGGGGGGGGGGGGAGGGACAGGTCGACCTCCAGGTCGACCCTATGGCCGACCTGGTCAGGGCAGGTCGACCTGGCCCTGGCAGGGATTTTCCCGCGTAACCTGTCTGACTCCGAAATTTGAATTTTCTGAAATCTGTTTTGAATTTTCTGAAACTTCCGATAGCCATAACTTCTTCATACGAAGTCCAATTCACGCAAACTCGGACTCTATCTCAACTAGAATTCCGAGACGAACACAATGGCGCAACCCGTTTCCCTTAATTCTCACGTCTGATACTAGTTATTCTTTAATTTGTGAACATTAGTGTTAACAGGAATACGGGGTGTTACATTCTTCCCTCCTTAAAGGATTTCGCCCCCGAAATCTCCAAGTTAAGGAGAATGCATATCCTACCATAAAAACAACCATCTACTCAACCATCAAACACAGGCATCCATTGTCCTTATAAAATTCCTAATGCTGTATGAACATATGCAAGAAGTGTGTGTATATGTTCCTTATCTAATGCAAAATCAGGCGGTCTACTGATTCAGTTAACCTCCTTAATGCAAACCATGATAGTGCCATGCATCCATTATGTATGCGAAAGAATCCTATCGATACATATTACTTCTAAATGTGTGCATAACCATTCACCAAAATGTCGCATCCACATGATAGCACAACCATTATACATCCACTAGCTTAAATATGCACACACATTTATATGCAATATGCAATATGAAGTGACTGAGCCGATCTAGTGCCTAAAGTGTGTGTATATGCATCCACGAGCAACCACTAGCAAACGCTTGCATCCACATGCATCCATCATACATAACATGTCTCACACACATGTTTCAACCATAGGACTACCCTATCTAATGGTCAAAGGTACTAGCGAGAGGACATACTAAAGATAAGATAAGCACAAGGTAAGCGATAAAGGAGAAATTAAAAGACATACCCTCGAAAAGAAAATGTATAATGAACGCATCTTCTCTTCCGTCTCCCAAGTAGCATTGCTCTTATCATCTCCCCATTGCACTTTGACTAGCTTGACCTCTCGATTCTTCAACTTCTTAATCTCCGATCCAAGAATGCACATAGGACCTCGTCGAATCGTCGCATCACGCTCTATCTCCACCTCTCTAAGCAAGCTCGGCTCTGCCACTTCCGCGGTCTCGTGCAAGCATTTCCTCAAATGTGATACATTGAATACATCGTGTACGCCACTAAGTCACTCGGGAAACTCCACTCTATACGCCATCTGCCCAATCCTCTCCTTAATAGGAAACGGCCCTATGAACCTTGGTGCTAACTTCCCAACGGACCCAAAGCGAACGATGTTCCGTAATGCAGACAACTTGACATAGACCATGTCCCTAATATCAAACTCAAGATCTATCCTCCTCTTGTCCGCATAAAATTTCTTCCTATCTTGCGCCGTCTTCATCCTCCTTCGAATCAAATCGATCTTTTCTGAAGTCTGTCTAATCATATGGAGCCCAAGTAATATCTTATCTGTAGACTTCCACCAACATGTAGGCGAACGACATGGCCGTCCATAAAGAGCCTCGAATGGTGCCATGCCAATGCTAGACTAAAAGCTGTTATTATATGCGAATTCCACCAACGGAAGATGTTCCTCCCATGTACCTCCGAAATCTAAGACACACAACCTAAATAGGTCCTCTAGAATACGATTCACCCTCTCGGTCTGGCCGTCCGTCTGAGGTTGATATGCGGTGCTCAAACATAACCGAGTCCCTACCGCCTCTTGCAAGCTCTTCCAAAACTCGCTAGTAAAGATAGGATCGCAGTCGCTCACTATGCTAGAAGGAACACCGTGCAAACGAACTATCTCTCGAATGTATACGGAGGCTAACCATGGAGCAATCCTCTTACTCTTCACGGGAATGAAATGGGCGCTCTTGGTAAGTCTGTCTACCACGACCCAAATCCCCGTATTACCCTTCCTCGATCTCGGTAACCCATCAACAAAGTCCATCGAGACACTTTCCCACTTCCATTGTGGGACCTCCAATGGGTGAAGCGATCCACCGGGCTTTTTTTGCTCTGCTTTTACTTGTTGGCACACCAAGCATCTCGCGAAAAACTCAACCACATCCCTCTTCATGCCGGCCCAAAAGTAAACTCGTCTCATGTCCATGTAGATCTTGCCCCCGCCGGGATGGATAGTCATCTTCGAACGATGTGCATCATCAAGAATGGTCTTCCCCAAATTCTCGTCCCGTGGTACACAAAGTCTACTGTCTCTACGTAACCAACCCTTATCATCTAGGTTATACCTACTGAGATGGCTCGATGACTCCCTCCTTTGAGATTTTCTACTAACTCAACCAACTGTGCGTCGTTTCGCTGTGCCTCGCCAATCAGTCCCAAAAGCGTAGGTCTGACCTCTGAGGATGCTAGCAAACCGGGTACAAAGTCAATGGAAGGTTTAAAGTCAAATGTAGAGATGAACTCTAAGCTTCGCCGCTCAACAAACAATGGACTCAAGGACAACCTTTTTCTACTTAAGGCGTCCGCCACCACGTTACCCTTGCCAGGTGTATATGCTATCTCCAAGTCGTAGGATGCTAAGAATTCCATCCACCTTTGCTGCCATAAGTTCAAGTCCTTCTGAGAGAATAAGTATTTTAGCGATTTGTGGTCAGTGAATAATTCGAATTTCTCGCCAAGAAGATAACGACACAAAGACTTAAGTGCAAAAACAATAGCGGCCAACTCTAGGTCATGTGTAGGGTAATTTCTCTCATGCACTCTCAACTGCCTTCCACCATAGGCTATTACCCTTCCCTCTTGCATTAAGACTGCGCCTAGTCCTGTCTCACAAGCATCGGTATAAACGGTAAATGGCTTACTCCCATCTGGCAACACTAAGACTGGGGCTGTGGTCAAAGCTCTCTTTAGACGTTGGAACGCATCATCACAATCTACGTCCCATGTGAAAACTAAGTTCTTCTTCGTCAAGCGTGTTAATGGGTCTGATATTTTTGCGAAGTCTTTGATAAACTTCCTATAGTAGCCAGCCAACCCTAAGAAACTCCTCACCTCAGTAGCAATTTTAGGGACCTTCCAATCTTGGATGGCCACTACCTTTGCGGGATCCACGACTATCCCTTCTTTGGAAACCACATGCCCTAAGAATCGCACTTCCTTCCTCCAAAAGTGACATTTAGAAAATTAAGCTTTAATGCTATGCGCTCGAAGAGTCTCCAACACTTCCCTAAGATGTAAGGCATGCTCTTCCTCGTTCTTAGAAAAGATCTAGATGTCGTCCACAAAGACTACCACGAATTTATTAAGGTACTCCCTAAACACCCTACTCATCAAGTCAACAAAGTATGTGGGGGCGTTTGTCAAACCGAAGGGCATCACAAGCCTCTCGAAGAAGCCGTCTAGAGTCCTAAAGGCAGTCTTGTCTAGCTATCCTCAGCCACTCTCAACTGATGGAAACCCGTGGCTAAGTCCAACTGCGAAAACACCGAGGCGCCAACTAACTGATCGAAGAGATCGTCAATCCTCGGCAGTGGGTGTCTATTCTTCTTAGTAAGCTTATTAAGTTCTCTATAGTCCACACAAAGTCTAAGGGACCCATCTGCCTTCGTGGCAAGTACTATTGGAGCACCCCACTCCGATATACTACGTCTGAGGAACCCCTTCTCAAGCAATTCCTTCACTTGCTTACTGAGTTCTCTTCTCTCTCTTGGAGCCATGTGGCGCACTGGTAATGCAACTGGCTTTGCATTATCTACTAAATATATTCGAAAGTCTATCTCACATTTTGGGGGTAAACCCCTTACCTCATCGAAGACATCAACTTATTCACGGACTATGGGAACAGAATGTAAATCATCATCGGATGCGTCAAGGGATTCTAGGTAGCTAAGCATTACTAGAACTATAGGGCCATAAGAAATATCAAGGGTCTTCCCACAACGAGTCAACAATCTAACTACCCTTCTTTCACAATCTAGGATGGCCCCATATCTAGTTAGCCAATCCATACCTAGAATTAAACCGTAGCCCATGAAGCCAAGAACAAAGGCGTTGCATTCAAACTCAACGCCCAAGATAAACACTCTCAAATCCCGACAAATCATAGAAAGATGAGCCAAACCACCAATATGATTTGTGACTACTAAGGGATCCGTAACTAGACTAGTATCTAGGTGTAGTGTTTCAACTAATGATGTAGAGATAAACGAATGTGATGCGCCAGAATCGAATAAAGTATGGACATGATGATCAAACAGAAAAACTAAACTTTCAACGGAAATTGCTCTACCTCGTTCTTGCAGCGGTGGGACCACGAGAGCCTGAACTTGTCCCCTTGCCTGCCCTGGTGCCATAAGAGCCTGCACCTGTCCTCCTTAGGTAGACCCTGCCCTTTCTTTGGGCAGTCCTTAATAAGGTGTCCCGCCTCGCCATAGTGGAAACAACCAGTCTTCTTTTTCTTCCTACAATCTTTGCTTAGATGGTCGGGTGTCCCAGAGTTAAAGCATCTTTACTTTCCCTTACCATTGTTGCCTTTGCCACCTTTCTTGTTCTGTTGTTGCTGTTGCGGCTTCTTTTGATCCCCTTTCTTCTCGGGTGCCTTATTAGCATTGGCGCCCTTCTCTTCTTCATGCATAAGCACCATGTCAACTAGCCTCTCAAAGGTAGCCCCCATAGGGATGTGGGTCATAGCTAACCCATGAAGAGGCTCGTTCAAACCCTTAACAAATCTTAGAGCCTTCTTTTCTGGAGTATTCACCAAGTCCAAGCCAAATCTCACCAACTGGTTGAACTTGTTGACGTATTCTTTCACCGATATATTCTCTTGCTTCAATGCTAGAAACCTTTCCATGTAGAGATTCTCTTCAGGACGTGAGAGAAACTTCGCCTCAAACCTCCGCCTAAAATTTGGCCACGTATCGATTGGACGTCCTCCATTAGTGACCTCCCACCAAAACGAGGCCTCATCCTTCATTAGCCAGGCAGCCAACTGGACCTTCCTTCCATCTTCCACTTCAAAGATTCCAAACAATTCTTCCACCTCCTTTAGCCAGTTTCGAGCTTCAACAAATGTCTCCGTCCCGTGAAAAGGTTTTCCACCCATTGCCCGAAAGTCCTTACATATGTTAGCAAAAGTATCGACGCGAGGAGGAGGAGGAGCATTTGCTGGACCTGCGGTGGCGGCCCTAGCCTCGAGATATTGGCGAAACCAACCGGGTACATGAACACCCTCTGGTATCTCAGATGCTTCAGACCTGCTGAAACAAAAAAGGAAAGATTCAATACAAAAGAACCGAAGGAAAGATATATGGCCCTTGGGGTTATGCTTTCTAAAATAAGCTTTTCTCTTGAAAATACTTTCCTTAAAACATACTTTTGAAGGTACTTCTTTATAAAAATTATTTTTGAAAAATGGCTTTTCAAAATTCATATCAGTTCTGGTAACCTTCAGCTCTGATACCACGTGTAACACCCCACGTCCATTAATGTCACTCACAAAGGGAATGCATTAACTTCCATGGAGCATTTTAAGTGTGTATAGAACAGAAACTTAACAACAAGACAGATATAAACAGTACTAAAACTTTAAAACTTTATTTCAATGTAGCGGAAAATGCATAAGTTTGATTACATCATCAAAACCAGAGTCAAAGTACATAATATCCATCTTGACCAACTCAAAGTACCTAAATTGAAAGACATAATCCCCAATACAAAATAGCCATTAATAAAAGAGAGGCTGAACTTTACTTCAGCGATCCAAGCAATCTTCTAAAAGCAAGAAGCATAGCTGTCCAAAATCAAGCTCCACTAGTGCTAGTTCCAACCTAAGCACCTTGGAGGGGGGGAAGGAAGAAAAAAGGAGGAAACAAAAGGGGTCAGACATAAAGTATGGCGAGTGCGATAACTTTAACAATATAATTACCAAAGTAACTAGGCTAAGGCATAAGTTGGAAAATCAGGAAATGACCATGAACCATTGAGTATGGCAGAGTAAACAAGGAAACAAGATGAACAATGATATCTCTAAAATGCACCTAAACCAGTATAGGATAATTACTAAACTACACCAACACTATAAGATAATTGCTATACTGCATCACCACTAGTCACCCTAAGGTTGATCCCGCCTACAGACATAAATAATAATGATGGTAGTTTCATGCACCCCTAGATGCCTTCATAGGTGCCGCCTGCCCCTATCTCCACTAGGTGTACCCACTACCCCAAGCGATCGTCTCCCTAACTCGTAGATACCCGTGCTGTCCCCAAAGTGGGGTGTATCACTCACCAAAGTGGCAACCCGATACCACAAATAATGCACGTCTTATACCTACACGATGCAACAACGTCTTACCTACCAGCCCGGGTCCACACACGCATATGAACCCGTTGGACTTGCGTTGCCATCGCTAACCCGGGTTGGCCTCTTACAGTCAAGCCCAGTATGCGTGTCCCGTCCTCGACTTGGGTCAAGCCCACAAAGATACGTATGGGTTACTGGTTGAAACGGGCCCCCATGCATGACACAAGCTATCCACCTAAGCTTGGTCCCCTCTAGTACATCCCACTTAACCCTCTTTTTATTCATGATTCAATACATGTTTCAATTTTGGTTAAGTATTTCTAATCGTATTTCAAATGCCAGCCAAGGCACCCACTAGATTCACATGCCACCCAAGGCACCCACTTAACCCCCTCATGTCCCACTACATTTTTATCTGGTTAATTGTTTCTTAATTCTTTAAGGCCGTAACCTCATAAAGACCTCTCACATTAGACTGGCATTTGTGGCAGCTGGATTTGTCGGGCGGGTCCGGGCAGTCTTACACCACAAAAGATCCTAACCTCGTGTCTTTACAATTGTTACGTATTTAATTTATGCCTAAGACCTTCCACATTAGACTGGCATTTGTGGCAGCTGGATTTGCCGGGTGGGTCCGGGCAGTCTTACACCACAAAAGAGCCTAACCTCATGTCTTAGACGATTAATTACTCCTAATTAATCATTCCCCAATTTGAATTACTTTCCCTATTCAAATTATCAATTAATTCCAAATTTAACTATGGCCATAATTGACTCAATTATGTCCATCTATTTATGGTATGTAAAATCATACCAATTTTCATCACAAATTTATTTTATGCCTTTTTAGGCATCTATGCCAATTAAATCTTTTAATATTATCCCCTTTTACCCCACGTTGTACGATTATTCGTTTAACGTAAAATATACGTTATACTCGAATAGTCTAACTCATGGAATAAAAAGAAAACATCACAACATACATATAATTAAAACTAGATCTAAACATATGGGGAGAACTTGCATGTGTGAATGATGTTCTACATCTAAAACTTGCATAGGCCAAAGTTACAACTTGCATAAAACTACATATGTCATAGACCCAAATCTAAAGGCGTTAACTTGTTGGGATATTGGTCACAAACTTGCATAAATCATGTATGTCATAGATCTATATCTAAAGGTGTAAACTTGCATAGGCAGTAACCACAAACTTGCATAACATGATTCATATTCAAACACATGTATTCATATAAACTTGAATATGTGATTAATGCAACATAAAAATGGTATAAACTTACATCTAAACATGTAAACTAGCAAGTAGAATTTTGCATATAACTCACACATGTCATAGCCTAACTTTAGATCTAAAATTGTAACACCCCGTGTATTCTATAACCGTGGAATTCATAAATTAAAGTATAATTAATTTCAAATCAAAGAATTAAGGGAAACGGGATACGCCATTGCGTTCATCTCAGAAAAATACGCGAAATAGAGTCTGAGTTTTCGAAAATCGGAGTCTGTATGACCAAGATATGGCCTCCGGAAGTTTCAGAATTAGGTTTAAAATTCGAACAGACGAAAACAGCTCAGAAAAACTAATTCAAAATTCAAAATCGGGCCCAATTGGCCAAGGCGGGAAAATTCCCGCCTAAAGCACCCAGGTCGACTTGGCAGTCGACCTGGGGCTAGCCAGGTTGACTGGGCAGTCGACCTGGGTAACCCGTGTCGACTGCCAAGTCGACACGGTGTCGACTGGGGTGTCGACCTGGCCCCTGAGCCAGGTCGAACCCAGCCAACCCTGGCTAGCCAGGTCTTTGTTTGGTCGATTTTCTGAGCCTTGCCTTGTCACTAGGGCTAGGTGTCAGCTCCTGGTTGGTCTCTCCTTCAAACGAATGGCTATTATTGAACCAAGCTTCATCGACGGTCTAAATCAACTCACAAACTCTATAAAAAGGACCTAAGGCTAACCCTAATTCCCATAAACTAAAATGGAGATGAGACCGTCATGCTGCTGAGGAGAGACTGAAGATAGACGTCAGAAAATAGAGAGACAACTAGGAGATAATTCAAAGCTTAAAGCAACGCCTACAACAAAAAAATAGCGTCTCCAAATTCAGAATTCAGATTTCTGAATTGAAGATTCGCCATACGCTGTAAGTAGAGTGCTATTCCAGTATGAATTAAATAATTGTGTTGATTTGTGTAATATAAGAAATGGAATTGTGGCGATAATAATCTATATTTGCATGTTGCTTTGATGCAAAACGATTTGGGAATATTATGGTATACGATTGGATATTTGCAAGTACGTAATTTGCGTTGGAAACGAAATGGAATTGTGGCGATAATGACTTATATTTGTATGTTATTTTGATTCTAAACGATTTGGCAATGTTATGGTTTGATTCATACAAGTATGTGGCTTATGTTGACAACCACATGTTGTGGAATTTTGATTGGGACTTATGCAAGCATATGATTCATATTGAAAACTACATGTTTGTGGTAGTTATTTACAACACCCATTTGGTAAATGCCAGTATAAGATTCATGTTGAACAACAACTATATGCTGTAATAGTTTATTTTGAAATTCATGCAAGTCTATGGTCTATTGTTATGACAACATGATGTAAAATTCTATGGTCATCTTTAGTGTAATTTGATTCACCTAAGTATTATGATTCACATGAAGGTTATGTTGAAATTGGCATCATAGTTCAAGTATAAAAATCATGATTTTGTGATAGTGACAAAAGCAAGCGTTGTTGTAAGCTCGTATTAATCTTATGAACATGTCTAAGCTATGTTTGTTATTATGCCTAGTTAAGAACATGTTTTCTAAGCTTATGTTGTTATCTTAATCATATGATAATATATTTTTGGCACATAAGTTACATTAGAAATTTACACTAGAATTGCATCCCCTTACAAGTTACATAGATTGGACAAAAACCCATGATTATATGAATAATAGGATTCATAATCAATTATGTTTATGCCATGACCATATAAGGACTCATGTTCAATTATGATTATGCCATAATTATATGATTAGAGTGGTTCATGTTTAAGTACTATTTATGCCATGACTACATGTTTCGTTTACACCATGATTATGTGAATAGAATGATTCATGTTTAAGTATTGCTTATATTATATGTTGTTACAATTGCAAGTTCACATATGCCTATCTTATGATAATTAGATCGTATGTTGCAAGTTCATGCGTTCACACTCCCCTTTTTATGTCACCTTATAAACACCATGTTATAGCCTCCCCTTTCATATGGCTAAATTGGGTTTAAGTATTAAACCCAACACACCTTACATTGGAACGAACGAATAAAACGGGGGAAATGACGTTTGGGTTAAAAATATAGAACATATGTGTTGGCTTGTTTGACGCACGCCAATAACTTTGAAAAACAATTAAGTGGCATAAATAAATCTTAACCAATAAAGATGAATTTGAATAATGGGACGCAAATATTTACATATAAAAAGAAGAAAGACAAAATATGTAAATGTAGAAAATACGATGTGTTTAACCCGAGGTTGGATTGAGTTGTGATGTAAACCTGCCCGGAACCGCCCGGCTGTCCAGTAGTCACAACAATACCTATCCAATGTGGGTGGTTAAACATGGAGCCTAATAAGGACCCGAGGTTAGACTGAGTTGTGGCGTAAGACTGCCCGGACCCAACCGGCAACAGGCAGCCACAACAATACCTGTCTAATGTGAGAGGTCAAGGCTTTAATAAGACAATTAAGGCTGAGTCAGGATTGATAGGATTAAGTAAATTATATTAATACTTAATCAAGATGGAACATGCTAAACTAAACAGGCGGATTGGGGGTTTGGTTTATAACACACTTAACCAACTTAGCATGTTGGCTAGAAATAGAAAAACCTAGTAGCGGGGGACCCTTTTCAGCAGTAACCCTATAAGGTATCATGATACCCTGAAACTAGGCAGGGTGGGGAACGATTACTGGGCTGACTGTAAGAGGTCAAATCGACGGCGGTGGTGCAGGAGTGTAGGTTCTAATGGGGTGCGGGCGTGCACACACTCCGGCGCAGAAAAATAAGGCACTGGGCACCAGTAGCATACCTGTGCATTCTAGGATTGTGTCGGGCCGCCACCATGGGACTTGATACACCCCATGGTGGGACCAGCATAGGTAACTACAACATCGGGGGCCGTAAGACACATGTAACTATGCGAGTAGGAGCCGATCATCATAAAATGGATCACTTCACCCTGATTATGGGGTGCCTGTTGGGAACTAGTTTATATGGGTACAGAGATTAGTATGGGATACGATAGTATATTCGACCCTAGACAACTTAACTAAGTTTATGGTGCTTTCCCATTTCTAGTTTATACTTATCATACCCAGTTCTTTATTCATAGACTGAATAGTCCTAGACTTACTCAGGCTTTATGTCTGACTCTACTTTTCTTTCGTCTTCTCTTCTTCCGTTCCCCCCCCCCCAGGTCCATAGGGAGGGAATACCGCAGCTTGACCAGCCTTCATATCCAGCTTGAAGAGAAAGAATGTATTGCTTGGATCTTTTCGTTTTGGACTATGTCTTTGGACAACAACTATGGGACTTTTGCAGTTTATTTATGTTTTCTTTATGCTTCTTTAAATAATGTAATCAAGACAGTTATGAAGATGTTATGTTTTTTTGAAGTATTGTAAGACAATTATGGTATGGTTGGTGTAACACGTATTTTATTGAAATAAAAGTTGTTGTTTTCCGCTGTTCAAAAATATGTGTTCTTATATCTGTCTTGTATATCCGTGACTTATACTTATAAACCTCCACCAAAATTAGGGCATTCCCTTTGAGAGTGACCCTAACGGAGGTGGGGTGTTTCACTTGGTATTAGAGCATAGGTTTACCGGATAAGATAAAAAGTTTTGAAAATTTATTTTTCAAAAACAAATTTAAAGAAGCATTTTTAAGATAAAATATTATTTTATTTTAAAAGGCAAAGTCCCCCCAAAGCCATAGGAACTATCTCTTATCCTTCGTTTTGAATCTATCCTTTCTGTTTCAGCATGTCTGGAGACCTTACTCCCCAGCTGCTGACGCTTTCACTCCTCCTCCTCCACGTGAACCAGCAAGCGGAAGAGTCCCAGAGTAGGAAGACGAATAATAGTCCATCAAGAAAGGATCGTAACAGTAATGACAAGAAATGTGAAAAAAGGAAATGTTATTTCTGCGGAATTCTTGGACATCTGGAGGGAGACTGCAGGAAGAAGAAGAGGAGGATGAGTGCTACTTGCTTCCAGTGTAGGGAGACAGGCCACTGGGCTAGGGACTGCCCAAGGAAGAAGGAGACAAAGGCGGAAAGCTCTCAAAGGAAGAAAGAGGGTTTACAGCCTAAGAAATTAGACTTTAAGAAGGGCGGGAAAGACAACATGTCCCAAGAGAAGAGGAAGTGTAAATTCTGTGGCAAAGTGGGGCACTTAGTGAAAGATTGCCGGAAAAAGAAAGCCAAGATGAATGGTGGGTGCTTTTCTTGCGGTGAGACAGGCCACATGGCAAAGGACTGCCCAAGGAAACGAGGACAGGGGCAGAGGGCTGGATCCACCTCAGGGGCACAAGTTCATGTGCTAGAAGCGCCACCTCAGTAACAGCGGGGTATAAATACTTCTGTAGAAAGTGTAGTTTATCTTTATGATCACCCCGTTCGCACTTTATTTGATTCTGGCGCATCACACTCCTTTATCTCGTCTGCTTTAGTAGAATCTCTGCACCTAAAAACTAGTATGGTAGAGGACCCCTTAATTGTTTCAAACCAAATTGGGGGCCCAGCTCATTTGTCTATGATCTGTTTGGGATTGAAAATTTCTATTCTAAGCGTAGAATTTCAATGTAGTGCCTTTGTTTTGGGCTTTTCGGGATATGGTTTGATTTTGGGCATGGATTGGCTATCCAGTAATGGGGCCATCCTTGATTGTGAGAAAAGGGTTGTTAGGCTCCTAACCCAGCTCGGTAATACTTTGGAAATTTCTTGTAATCCCTCGTATGCGGTTATGCTTAGTTACCTTGAATCGCTAGATGCCTCTGTTGAAAATTTGCAATCAGTTAGAGTGGTCAGGGAATATCCGGATGTCTTCGAAGAGGTGAAGGGCTTGCCTCCGAAGCGGGAGATAGACTTCCGCATATACCTTGTAGATAATGCAAAGCCCGTTGCGTTGCCCATTAGACACATGGCTCCACGGGAAAGGAAAGAGCTCAGTAAACAGATTAAAGAGCTTCTAGAAAAGGGGTTCATTAGGAGGAGCATTTCAGAATGGGGCGCTCCAGTGGTGTTCGCTACAAAGGCGGATGGTTCACTCCGTCTATGTGTTGACTATAGGGAGCTCAACAAGCTAACGAAAAAGAATAGGCACCCTCTCCCCAGAATTGACGATTTGTTTGATCAGCTTGTAGGAGCGTCTGTTTTCTCCCAACTTGATTTAACGACCGGTTTTCATCAGCTAAGGGTGGCTGAAGATAGTATCGATAAAACGGCATTCAGAACCCCAAAAGGCTTCTTTGAATGGCTTGTCATGCCTTTCGGCTTGACAAATGCACCTGCTTACTTCGTGGACCTGATGAGTAGGGTATACAGAGATTTCCTCAATAAGTTCGTAGTGGTCTTCGTAGACGATATCCTTATCTTCTCAAAGAGTGAAGAGGAACATGCTCAGCACTTAAGGGAAATCATGGAAACTCTGCGAGTCCATCAGCTAAAAGCCAAATTCTCCAAATGCCACTTTTGGAGAGAAGAAGTGAGGTTCCTTGGGCACATAGTATCCAAACAAGGGTTAGCAGTGGACCCTGCTAAGGTAGTGGCAGAACAGGATTGGAAGACGCCAAGGAATGCAACTGAGGTCCGAAGTTTTCTAGGACTAGTAGGATTCTATCGAAAGTTCATAAAGGATTTTTCGAAAATCTCAGCTCCGCTCACGAAATTGACCAAGAAGAATCTAGCATTCAATTGGGACTTGGATTTCGAGTTTGCTTTCCAGCGACTAAAAAGGGCTCTTACAACAGCCCCAGTTTTGACATTGCCAGATGGAAGCAAGATGTTCACTGTTTATACAGATGCATTTGGGACAGGGCTAGGCGCCGTCTTAATGCAAGAAGGAAGGGTAGTAGCTTATGGCGGGAGGCAGTTGAAAGTGCACGAAAAGAACTACCCGACCCACGATCTTGAGTTAGCTGCCATCGTCTTTGCACTCAAGTCTTGGCGACACTATCTCCTAGGTGAGAAGTTCGAACTTTACACTGACCATAAATCGTTGAAATATCTTTTCTCACAGAAAGATCTTAACTTGAGGCAACATAGGTGGATGGAGTTTCTTGCCTCGTACGATTTCGAGATCTCCTACACTCCGGGCAAAGGCAACGTAGTGGCAGACGCGTTGAGTCGAAAGAAATTGACCCTAAGCCCGCTGTTTGTTGAAAGACAAAGCCTAGAGTTTATAGCCAGCTTCGACTTTAGGCCTTCCTCCGATTTTGTACCAGGCTTGCTAGCATCTCTCGAAGTGCGCCCGACTTTAGTGGACTCAATAGGGACAGTACAACGCGAAGACCCTCAGCTTGTGGAAACGATTGATAGGCTAATTAGGGGTGAGACTTCAAGTCACCTCAACAGATACTCCATCGACGATAAGGGTTGGCTAAGGCGAGACGGAAGACTATGCGTCCCAAAGACAAGGGATTTAGTAAAGAGGGTTCTCGAGGAAGCACATCACTCCAAGATGACGATACACCTAGGCGGAGATAAAATGTACAAGGACATAAAAAGAACTTTCTTCTGGAACGACATGAAAAAGGACGTGGCAGAATTCGTTTCTAAGTGTATGGTGTGCCAACAGGTTAAGGCGGAACAGAAAAAGCCTGGCGGTCTGCTACATCCTCTAGAGGTCCCGCAGTGGAAGTGGGATAGCATCTCAATGGACTTCATCGATGGGCTGCCTAGGTCTAGGAGAGGCAACACTAGCATTTGGGTAATAGTGGATAGGCTTACTAAAAGCGCCCACTTTTTACCTGTCAAAAGTAAAAGAACTGCCTCATCCCTAGCATCTCTTTACCTCAAGGAAATCGTTCAACTCCATGGAATACCATCCAGCATTGTTAGTGACCGAGACCCTATCTTCACCAGTGAGTTTTGGCGGAGTCTGCAAGAAGCAGTAGGAACGCAGTTATGCTTGAGCACAGCCTATCATCCCCAAACCGACGGCCAAACAGAAAGAGTGAACAGAGTTTTGGAGGACCTTTTAAGACTGTGCGTCCTTGACTTCGGAGGGACATGAGAAGACCATCTTCCTTTGGTGGAATTTGCCTACAATAACAGCTATCAAGCAACCATCGGGATGGCGCCCTTCGAAGCTTTATATGGAAGACCGTGCCGATCGCCCACTTGTTGGTGGGAGTCTACTGATAAACTCATACTTGGACTAGATATGATCCGAGAGACTTCAGAAAAAGTAGACTTAATACGAAGAAGGATGAAGACGGCCCAAGACAGACAAAAGTCCTACGCCGACAAGAGGAGGACCGACCTTGAATTTGAGGTTGGAGACAGAGTTTTTCTTAAGGTATCTCCGCTAAGGAACGTTGTCCGTTTTGGAACCACAGGAAAGCTAGCACCAAGGTTCGTAGGGCCATTCCATATCATCGAGAAAATTGGGAAAATGGCCTATAGATTAGAGCTACCCGAAAAGCTGGCCGGAGTTCACAACGTTTTTCATGTTTCACATCTCCGAAAATGTCTACATGAGTCTGCTGAAGTGGTAGAGCCAAATATCCTAGAAGAAGCTGAAGTGGAATGCAAAGCAACCGTGAGGAAAGTTCCAACCCGCATATTAGGAACGGAAGTGAAGAAGCTACGCAACCGCGAAGTCAAGCTCGTCAAAGTTCAGTGGAGCGACGCCGAAGGAGATGCAACTTGGGAGACTGAAGTAGAATACGCGCTGCCTACCCTTTTCTTTTCGAGGGTACATCTTTGATCCTTCCTTTTCCTTAAGTTGCGCTTTTATCTATCTTTTTTTTAGGTATATCTCCTCGACCCTATCTTTTAGGTAGAAACTCTTTGGATGAAAACATGTAGTTGAAACATGTTATGGATGATGGTTGCAAGTGGTTGCAAGTGATTGCTAGTGGTTGCTCGTGGTTGCATATACACACACAATCTAGGTTTTAGATCGGCTCAGTCACTTCATATTGCATATGCATATATGTTTGCATTCGTATATGGTTGAACTTTAATGTGTTGTCATATGGATGTTGCATTTATATGAATGATTGTGCACTCATGTAGAATCATGAATAGGAGGATTTGCATACATAATGGATTCATAGCACTTACATAATTCGCATTAAGGAGGTCAACTGAATCAGTAGACCGCCTGATTTTGCATTAGATAAGTACATGTACGCACACACTTCGCATATGATCATGAAGCATTAGAAGTCTTTTAAGGACAATGGATGCTCGTGTTTGATGGATGAGTAGATGGATGTTTGGATGTTAGGATATACATTCTGCCTAACTTGAATATTTCGGGGACGAAATCCTTTTAAGTGGGGGAGAATGTAACACCCCGTGTATTCTATAACCGTGGAATTCATAAATTAAAGTATAATTAATTTCAAATCAAAGAATTAAGGGAAACGGGATAAGCCATTGCGTTCGTCTCGGAAAAATACGCGAAATAGAGTACGAGTTTTCGAAAATCGGAGTCCGTATGACCAAGATATGGCCTCCGGAAGTTTCAGAATTAGGTTTAAAATTCGAACAGACGAAAACTGCTCAGAAAAACTAATTCAAAATTCAAAATCGGGCCCAATTGGCCAAGGCGGGAAAATTCCCGCCCAAAGCACCCAGGTCGACTTGGCAGTCGACCTGGGGCTAGCCAGGTCGACTGGGCAGTCGACCTGGGTAACCCGTGTCGACTGCCAAGTCGACACGGTGTCGACTGGGGTGTCGACCTGGCCCCTGAGCCAGGTCGAACCCAGCCCACCACGGCTGGCCAGGTCTGTGTTTGGTCGATTTTCTAAGCCTTGCCTTGTCACTAGGGCTAGGTGTCAGCTCCTGGTTGGTCTCTCCTTCAAACGAACGGCTATTATTGAACCAAGCTTCATCTACGGTCTAAATCAACTCACAAACTCTATAAAAAGGACCTAAGGCTAACCCTAATTCACATAAACTAAAATGGAGATGAGACCGTCATGCTGCTGAGGAGAGACTGAAGATAGAAGTCAGAAAATAGAGAGACAACTAGGAGATAATTCAAAGCTTAAAGCAACATCAAATCAATCAAAGCAACCCCTACAACAAAAAAATAGCATCTCCAAATTCAGAATTCAGAATTCAGATTTCTGAATTGAAGATTCGCCATACGCTGTAAGTAGAGTGCTATTCCAGTATGAATTAAATAATTGTGTTGATTTGTGTAATGTAAGAAATGGAATTGTGGCGATAATAATCTATATTTGCATGTTGCTTTGATGCAAAACGATTTGGGAATATTATGGTATACGATTGGATATTTGCAAGTACGCAATTTGCGTTGGAAACGAAATGGAATTGTGGCAATAATGACTTATATTTGTATGTTATTTTGATTCTAAACGATTTGGCAATGCTATGGTTTGATTCATACAAGTATGTGGCTTATGTTGACAACCACATGTTGTGGAATTTTGATTGGGACTTATGCAAGCATATGATTCATATTGAAAACTACATGTTTGTGGTAGTTATTTACAACACCCATTTGGTAAATGCCAGTATAAGATTCATGTTGAACAACAACTATATGTTGTAATAGTTTATTTTGAAATTCATGCAAGTCTATGGTCTATTGTTATGACAACATGATGTAAAATTCTATGGTCATCTTTAGTGTAATTTGATTCACCTAAGTATTATGATTCACATGAAGGTTATGTTGAAATTGGCGTCATAGTTCAAGTATAAAAATCATGATTTTGTGATAGTGACAAAAGCAAGCGTCGTTGTAAGCTTTTATTAATCTTATGAACATGTCTAAGCTATGTTTGTTATTATGCCTAGTTAAGAACATGTTTTCTAAGCTTATGTTGTTATCTTAATCATATGATAATATATTTTTGGCACATAAGTTACATTAGAAATTTACACTAGAATTGCATCCCCTTACAAGTTACATAGATTGGACAAAAACCCATGATTATATGAATAATAGGATTCATAATCAATTATGTTTATGCCATGACCATATAAGGACTCATGTTCAATTATGATTATGCCATAATTATATGATTAGAGTGGTTCATGTTTAAGTACTATTTATGCCATGACTACATGTTTCGTTTACACCATGATTATGTGAATAGAATGATTCATGTTTAAGTATTGCTTATATTATATGTTGTTACAATTGCAAGTTCACATATGCCTATCTTATGATAATTAGATCGTATGTTGCAAGTTCATGCGTTCACACTCCCCTTTTTATGTCACCTTATAAACACCATGTTATAGCCTCCCCTTTCATATGGCTAAATTGGGTTTAAGTATTAAACCCAACACACCTTACATTGGAACGAACGAATAAAACGGGGGAAATGACGTTTGGGTTAAAAATATAGAACATATGTGTTGGCTTGTTTGACGCACGCCAATAACTTTGAAAAACAATTAAGTGGCATAAATAAATCTTAACCAATAAAGATGAATTTGAATAATGGGACGCAAATATTTACATATAAAAAGAAGAAAGACAAAATATGTAAATGTAGAAAATACGATGTGTTTAACCCGAGGTTGGATTGAGTTGTGATGTAAACCTGCCCGGAACCGCCCGGCTGTCCAGTAGTCACAACAATACCTATCCAATGTGGGTGGTTAAACATGGAGCCCAATAAGGACCCGAGGTTAGACTGAGTTGTGGCGTAAGACTGCCCGGACCCAACCGGCAACAGGCAGCCACAACAATACCTGTCTAATGTGAGAGGTTAAGGCTTTAATAAGACAATTAAGGCTGAGTCAGGATTGATAGGATTAAGTAAATTATATTAATACTTAATCAAGATGGAACATGCTAAACTAAACAGGCGGATTGGGGGTTAGGTTTATAACACACTTAACCAACTTAGCATGTTGGCTAGAAATAGAAAAACCTAGTAGCGGGGGACCCTTTTCAGCAGTAACCCTATAAGGTATCATGATACCCTGAAACTAGGCAGGGTGGGGCACGATTCCTGGGCTGACTGTAAGAGGTCAAATCGACGACGGTGGTGCAGCAGTGTAGGTTCTAACGGGGTGCGGGCGTGCACACACTCCTGCGTAGAAAAATAAGGCACTGGGCACCAGTAGCATACCTGTGCATTCTAGGATTGTGTCGGGCCGCCACCATGGGACTTAATACACCTCATGGTGGGACCAGCATAGGTAACTACAACATCGGGGGCCGTAAGACACATGTAACTATGCGAGTAGGAGCCGATCATCATAAAATGGATCACTTCACCCTGATTATGGGGTGCCTGTTGGGAACTAGTTTATATGGGTACAAAGATTAGTATGGGGTACGATAGTATATTCGACCCTAGACAACTTAACTAAGTTTATGGTGCTTTCCCATTTCTAGTTTATACTTATCATACCCAGTTGTTTATTCATAGACTGAATAGTCCTAGACTTACTCAGGCTTTATGTCTGACTCTACTTTTCTTTTGTCTTCTCTTCTTCCGTCCCCCCCCCCCAGGTCCACAGGGAGGGAATACCGCAGCTTGACCAGCCTTCATATCCAGCTTAAAGAGAAAGAATGTATTGCTTGGATCTTTTCGTTTTGGACTATGGCTTTGGACAACAACTATGGGACTTTTGCAGTTTATTTATGTTTTCTTTATGCTTCTTTAAATAATGTAATCAAGACAGTTATGAAGATGTTATGTTTTTTTGAAGTATTGTAAGACAATTATGGTATGGTTGGTGTAACACGTATTTTATTGAAATAAAAGTTGTTGTTTTCCGCTGTTCAAAAATATGTGTTCTTATATCTGTCTTGTATATCCGTGACTTATACTTATAAACCTCCACCAAAATTAGGGCATTCCCTTTGAGAGTGACCCTAACGGAGGTGGGGTGTTTCAAAAATAGATGTCATGAAGCATGTAAGGTTACATATAATTTTCCCCAACTTGCATATGATTCGTTTCTTAATAAAAATCTAAACTTGCATACATACTTATGATTTATCATATGAATCATCATACCCAAACTAGCATATGAACATGGTGATTCGATTATACATAAGCCAATCATAAAATTACAACATAGATGATCACAACTTTACAAGATAGCATCATAGAATTTACAACATAAACATCACAATTTTACTACATGAATAATTCACATCATATCCAAATAATCCACATCATAACTCAATTTAATTAATTTGCTAATTATTTTATTAAAATTTTCAAACTCAAAACTCAAACAAGGTCTTGAGTTCTGATTTCTGAGTTCTGAAGTTGTAATAGCTTTCCCTTGAAGAAGATTTGTTGTTTAAGTTGAAAAGAATTGAATTAGATTAGCTTTCTTCCTCTCTAATTGGTGGCGGCTATGCTGATTTGCTAGGTGACGGCATGGAGGCCATGAATCTAATTTTGTTTTGATTTTAGGGTTTGAGTCTAGAGGTGTTTTTATAGAGTTTAGGATTAGTTTAACCGTCCGATCAACCCAGAATTAGTCCCAGCCAATCAGAAACCCTAATGAGTCAGCATCTAGTCATCAACATGTCATAAAACAAATCTGCCCGAGGGGGGGGGGGGGGGCAGGTCGACCCTATGGTTGACCTGGTCAGGGCAGGTCGACCTGGCCCTGGCGGGAATTTTCCCGCCTAGCCTGTCTGACTCCGAAATTTGAATTTTCTGAAATCTGTTTTGAATTTTCTGAAACTTCCGATGGCCATAACTTCTTCATACGATGTCCAATTCATGCAAACTCGAACTCTATCTCAACCAGAATTCCGAGACGAACACAATGGCGCAACCCGTTTCCCTTAATTCTCACGTCTGAGATTAGTTATTCTTTAATTTGTGAACATTAGTGTTAACAGAAATACGGGGTGTTACAGTATTTATTTAGTAAAATTTATAAGTAATTATGAATTTGTTTTATAAAACAATTTCTTATGTTGATAAGAATTATAAACAAATGAGCAAGTAATAACTTAGTGGTTAAATACTTGATTAATCGCGTCGAATGAACTGTTAAATAAAGTTATTAATTATATTTTAATTAATTTAAAAAGGAAATTAACTTGAATGGGTTGGAGGAGCAATCGTGTTTTGAATTGACCGAGTCAATTGTGTTAACTAAGTTGGGTTTTATAATTAGTTTTTTGATAAACTAAATAAATTCATTTAACAAATGGTTGTTTGAATTCTAAGAAGATTTTAAAGAGATTTTATTATTTATCTTTGTAAATAAAACTGATTTTGTAATAATAAATGAAAAAGTAAATTATTTGTTTTAGTTTAATTAATTACTTCTCAAATGAGATATATTTAAGTAAGTAATTATTTTGGAGATATAAAGGGGTTTAGGTTAAATCTGAGATGTATAAACATAGTTATAAAGGGAATGTGAAATTAAAATGTTGTTTTGAATTGGGAATACGTGAGAATGAAATTAAGTTAAGGGAATTGAAAAGGGATTTCCCGAAAGAAAGGAGATTGGAAAAGGGATTGAAATCGAGCGTGGTAAACGAAGTTGAAAATAGGATTTTGTAATGATAATCCAGTTTGAACCAAAGTTATTTTAAATAAGTCGAGAGTAACAAAAGAAACGTTTAGTAAGCAAATAATTAAAGACTTCCAAAAAGGGTAAGGAGGACTATAAGGCTATATTTTAAATAAACAAGATAAGTGGGATGTGTTTTGATATTAAATTGAATATTGGTTCTTGAATTACAACTCGTATTTATCTGAAGGTAAGAACGTTGTTGATCAAGGTCTGAGCGGTAATTAAAATACCCCAACTTGAACGGCTTCGGGACTATCCAAGGGTAATACTAGTTGGTAATCGCAAGCATGTATGTTAAGATTTCCAAAGTAGTGGAAATGATATGAGATGATATTTTACCTAGTAACGGAATTGAAAGGATAAATTTTAAAAGCTAAGTGATGCTGAGTACCAGACCAGTGAATCTATTTTTATGATTTCATGGATGTTTACTTGATAGTTAAATAACCGACTATCAAGACTGACATTTACGATTGTTGGTATGGGAAGATCGGGATCGAATATATATTCAAAAACCATCCCGACCAACAAATACGAAAATATAGAAGATCAAACGACAATCGAGATGGAGCATGTGAAGACCATAGATCTTCATAAAGCAGAAGAACCACTTAAAAATCTCTGATTCGACCCGGAGATATACTGGGGTTCTGTCATGGTTGAAATCTATGGATTTGCAAGGACTATCGCTACTGATCCATGAGGTGGTTCCTATATTGGAGGCAGTAGGAGAGTACCTTCGGTTCGTCCTGTTCCTGGATGACTTGTATGGATGAATGTCTGACAGAGTATTTCCAATGGACCACGTACGTTGATTTCTTCAAACGTGTCATAGTTGGGTAGCTCCCAACTAGGGTATTTTTGGGGACGTCAATTAGTGATATCCAGAGGATCTGATGATGTGGCATTCAAAGTAAAGGATGGCCAAATGTTCTAGAAGTAAATTCTAGCCTCACGCCTCACAACCGGGAAATGACAAAAATCGGGCAGGCAGCATGGCTATGTGGGTCGCTCCCATTAGGATGTATAATCACCTATCTAGAGAAAATCCATTTCATTCTTTAATCTATTTCGATGCTGTCCCTTTTCGGGAAACGGTGGTTTGAGCCCAACCGTTGGTGATATACATTCGATACACTCAAGTGAAATGAGTGGTCGGTCATGTGAGGGCCGGGTTGCGAGATGTTCTTGTTGAACCCAGTTATAATACGTGGAGCGTGAGATGCAAGCGTTCCACTAGATTGATATTTACTTGTATTTAGACACTATTATAATATCAGAAAAGATATTGATTTCGAAACTGTTTTGGGTTATCGTAAGGTAAAAACCATCCGTATTTATGTATGGATTGGTCTTACGATTATCCTTTCTTTTGAAAGGATTTTAACTTTAAAATCAAGTTGTGTGATACCCTTAATGCTGTGCGAGTTTTTCTCACTCTGGTTCACCAGACTGACCCAGTGTTTCGTAAATGCTCGGGTTAGCCCAGGATGTACAGGTTCAGGTTATCAGGTACTGAGAAGTCCAGGGACGAGCTAGAGATGTTCAGACATATGATTACTATTCCGCTGTGTGATTGTATATGAGGACAGATTATTATAACTGTCCAGAGATGTTGATGTACTCTGATATTGTAAGTATTTTTAAAAGCTCTCAATAAAGATTTATTTTTGTATTATATTTTGTTCCGCTGCGATGTGAGACTCTGTGGTGTGTTGATACTTCTTCTTCTTCTATTCTAACTTTCTTTCTTATCTCACCCTCTAATTTCTTTCTATAAAACGTTCTAGTGTTTTCGGTGGTTGGAAGGTTGACATAAGATACAATAAAGGTACTTATGTCGATTTTCGGGACCGAAAATCTCTGGGTCGTTACAACACCCTAATGGGAGCGACCCACATAGCCATGCTGCCTGCCCGATTTTTGTCATTTCCCGGTTGTTGAGGCCTGAGGCTACGATTTCTTATCATTCATTGATAGAACAATCACTTTGAATGCCACATTTTCAGATCCGTTAATAACTATTTGATTTTCTTAAATATATTCTGGATATTATGCTAAGAGAATAAATTCTCCGCTACCATATATATCTATACAGACCAACATATGCGATCATTGGAAATACTTTGTTAGACATTCGTCCATACACGTCGTTCTGGGAACGAACGAAACCGAAGGCACAATTTCTATTAATAGAAAAAGTCCTTGCACTTTACTCCATCTTCGATTATCTTCATATAATCTGATTTGCAACGCTACTGCCAATACGGAGTGGTTCACGGATAATAATCCAATTAGTCTCTCCATATTGACAACGATATTGGCAAACACTTCGATAGCCGGTTATTTAACTATCGAAGAAAAACAAACATCCATTCAAGACAACAAACAAATCATTGGGCCCTTTAATTAATATTTCATTAATTAAATCACTTCTCCATTTCCTTATCAATATTTGTTAACCAAATATTTTTAATAATCATCTTGGTCCTTTACGGTGTTTGGAAAACATTTCCATATCTCGCCTTCTTTTATTTTCTATACTTAGAAAATATTTTCTATTTATAATTGGAGAACATTCTAATTACTTATCTCTTGCTCGACTCATTTAATTCTACTCTCAGGAAATATATATTTTTATATTTCCAAAATTCCACTTATTTGGGTTAAAATGAATGTTGTGTAAAACATCGTTACAAGCAACCCAAAATATTTCATTCAACTATCTTTTATTCAACCATTGATCTTCGAGACTAGATCTTGCTATTTATCGGTTAAAAATGAAATCAATTGATTTAGGGTAAAATTACCTCTCAGACCTTGACTGAAAACATCCTTAACTTCAAAACAGACAAGACCATTATTCCCGAATAATCAACACCATAAAACCAATTATTCATTTATAAAACATGTATACATTTCTCTTTATAATTTTTATCAGATTTAATTTTAGATTTCCTTTTTGTTTATAATATTCTATTTTTAAGTCCATTTCCTTATCGAATTCTATATATATCGATACACTGATTTCTAACTATCAAATTTTCTAACTCCTTAAATTTCTGGAAAATTTCGCCATAACCTTCTACAATTATCCCGGGGTTCATAACGTGAAATCACAAACCGCTATTTCAACGTAAGGAATGATATTTCAACATTATAACACTATTCTGAACATAACAGAATAGACTATAAAATTTAATTCGAACGTATATATAAAATAACCATATTAAATTGATATAATATAATTTAAATTTAAAACAAATAAATTATTCGACAATAAATTACTATTATCGTCGTTTATGTTCAAATAGAATATATATTGATCATCTGAACCGTTTCGATTCAGTTTTATCTTCGAATTGAATTATTTCAGATTACCATATTGCAATAATTATATATATCAAAAATTAAATCCTATATCGATTATTGATCGATAACTCAATACAAAAATTCTTTTATATTATCAATTCAATATTTAAATAAATATTAAATATTTAAAATTAATCGATAAAAAATCTGGGTCGTTACATTTAGGATACAAAAGAAGATACTAAGTGAAGCAATATCAACAAAAGATAATCATAATCAACTCAAAGTTGATGGTAAAGGGCTTGGAATGGCCCAACCAGAAGATATGAAAAACTAACATGTGGAAGGATTCAACATCGACCAAAATTTTGTAGGTCATTATTAAATTATGATAACTCAGTGTTATGTTATAATTTTAGATCATAGAGTCCTGGTTCTCCTTGTGTGACTTTAGGCCAACATCTGGACTTCTTTACAAGCAGATTTTTGGCCCCATAATACATGTTTCTCTTAAGAACTAACATATCTGCAACTGTAAAGTAATATTCTAAATACTCACTTTGTTAAATTTTCTTCACATCTATTATCTTCTACAAACATTTTTTTGAAAATAGGTACACTTTTATTAACTTATAGAGTAGCAATACATAGATCATATTAGCATATTAACCGATACAATTGAGAACAAATATGGATATAACATTAAATACAAAGAAATATGAAATACAAACATAAATAAAAATATGTCATTCCTATAATTAGGATGCTATCTCCACGCCCGTAATTAGGGTACAATCAGCAAGTGCTTCTGTCTGCACTCTTTTCCAAACCAGGTGTTCCGATGGAGTAATTTCTAGGAAATGTCACCATTAGAGCATCTCCAGCAGTGGCTGGAGATGCTCTAAATGGGGATTTCCCCCATTGGGTTGGTGCTCCCCACGCTCCAGTAGTGGGGCTTTGAGCGTGGGGAGGCGATCCAAACGGGGGAAATCCCATTTGTTTTTTTTGTGGCGATCTATAAATGGATTTTTGAAACCCGTTTATAGTTTAAACGGATTTCACAAATCCGTTTATCTATTGAATGATTCTGTGAAATCCCTTTGGCTATAAACGGGTTTCTTAATTCCGTTTAATTTTTTTCCTTCAATGGTTGTATGTTTAATTTAGATTTTGCGCTTCCCTGAGTTGCACTTCTATTTTAATAATTTGGCCCTTTTAGGAATATATAAATTAAGGATTTTTTGTAATCTTGGCTAATTTTTTTCGTTATTAACTGTTTGTGTAGATTGTTTATTCCGCTGATTCAATTAAAATTGTCTACGTTATTAATTCGGTTGAGTGTTTTCTTGATCTATATTAACCTATTTGTTTGATTTTTCGGTTTAAAATTGCGTAGTATGTCGTATAATATAAGCTTACATTTCTTTAACTCCTTTAAATTATACTTTATATAATAAGCAGAAATAAACTGATTAGATCGCAGTCAATACAATACTTTAGAAACCAATGCAACCCGTGAACTAGAAATAAGCATACATTTTTAAAGCAAATCAAACTAATTCGAAACAAAACTAGACGTGGAATGAAAAGCGAATAGCATAGAAAATAAGATAAACTAAAGAAGTCCCACGTTCTTTAAAACTCTAAACCACCTTCATCAGCCGCATACCGTTGTTTTTGTGCTTTGAGAATGTTACGCTTTTTAGTCAGAACATATTCAAGGTGTTCTCCAGTTAAGTGGGACACGTCCTTCGATAAAAACTATTCTTCCCTCTCTTCAAGTAAACGTCTTTCACGCGACTTAAATAGGTTAGTTCGATCTGCATCTTGTTGAAGTTGGGCTTCCAGGATCTGTAACTTCTGCTCTTTTAACTTTAATCGTTCTTCCCGTTTGGAGTTAGATGAAATTGAAATATCACTTAAAATTGATGTAAGTCGTTCACCTGCTGCCACCAAATCACTAGACTCCTTGTTCCTCAACAATGCTCTTTTACTAGATTTTATTCCCTCTGGTCGTTGTGTTACTCCACCATACAACATTCCAGAACTAGGAGTTACAGGGCTGCTGTTATTACCATCTGCGTCCATTGAGATAGGGGAGTCATTTGAATTTCCAGGAGATGAATCCATCGAAAGTCTCGATGATACATTTCATACATTAATTTCATTGGTATCCCCCATGCTTACATTATCTGCCTCACCAAGTGTAGCCCAACGGGGCCTCAACTTAAGATTTCAAATGCTTCATGAGCCTTGAATTCCGATCTGAATGAATCATGATAGATGTTATCCTAGTCAGATCTCAAGTCTCTCACTGTTTGTCCGCTTCTTAGTATGTCACCTCTTTGTACAATAATACCTTTGTATCTCGTACACATTGTATTTAGATTATACGAAGCCGTTTTCGTGGCCTCAAAACTTCTTCTTTTTTTTTGTCATTCTGGGTCATGATTGTAGTACTCATTTACTTGCAAGTAGAAGTACTTTCCAGTTGAACGGCCATCTAGAACTTCGAAAGCCATGACCCAAGCGTTGGCTAACACTTTATAGTCATGCGCCCTCCATGTCTTTCCACTGTCATTGCCTGTGTCGATTGAACTGTTGATTTGGGAGGCAGTAGGCATTTTTTGGTATAAGTACGCTTTCCTTTACCTCTGACCTTTTCGCTTGAAGTTGGATTGGGAGTTTGAACTGTTGTATGACAATCTAACATATCAGAGGGCTCAGGCGGTTGATTAAACATACCGCTTTGTTGTGCAAAAGCAAACATCTGATTCTGTTGCTGAGCAAGGAACTGCGCCGGCGTCATTGGTGGATTCTCGTACTGCGAAAGTAAACTTGTATAATTCGTAAGACCTTCATCGTACAAGTCCATGTCATTGCTATTTTGGTTATTGGATGAGTTATCCATGGAAAATCAAGTATGTTAGGTACAGAATTTAATTGGAGGAGGGGTGAGGTAAATAAATATTTGTGGTTTTCTATATATGATGACTTGAAATCCAAAAAGGTGGTCTACTATTTTAATATTTATCTTCCGTAGTCAAAAAAGGTGGTCAATACTTTAATGTCTGCCATGTTATACTTTAAAGCCTGCCTTCTCGGGCTTTGGGTCGACAATGTATTGTCGCATCAAACTGGTTCCTGCCCAGTATAGGGAACCTCAGTTTGTCGTACACGTTTGGATGTGTCTATGCAGGATGTAAGAAAATAAAGATGATTGTGCGCTGTCATGTTATACTTTAATGCCCGCCTTCTTGGGTTTTGGCTCGACAATGTATTGTCACATCAAACTGTTTCTTGCAGGGTATAGGGGACCGCATTTTGTCGTATTCGTTTGGATGTGTCCACGCAGCATATAAGACTAGAAAGACAATAGCGCGCTGTCTTGTTTAACTTTATTGCCTGTCTTCAAGGGCTTTGGCTCAATAGTGTAGTGTCACATCAAACTATTTCTTGCAGGGTATAGGGAACCGCAGTTTGTCGTATTCGTTTGGTTGTGTCTACGCATCATTTAAGACTAGAAAGACGACAGCGCGCTATCTTGTTTAACTTTATTGCCTGTCTTCTCGGGTTTGACTTGGGTTTGCTATTGTGATTTCCATTATATATATATATATATATATATATATATATATATATATATATATATATAAGTTGTACCATACTAATTTGAACTAAAGAAGTTTGTAAAAATGGGAACTCAAGCTTGGCTTCCAACAGATTACCTTCCCTTGATAAAAGCGTACATTAAGGCAGGTACTATTCATATGGAAGCAGATGTTGATCAAGATTTTTGGGTCACCCTAAATGAAGAGTTCAACAAGCGAGCAGATTGCAGGGTAGTCCACACGACTCTAGAAACTAGAAGTGAGTTTGTAATGTTTAGTAGGTCCTGCATGTATTACCGCAAAAAATAGCTGAAGTGAAGGAAGATGATATATTTTAGCAAAAACGTTCAAATTACGACTCTCGTTATCACTTCGATCACCACGCACACTTTGTGGGTCACGACGCTTTCGAAATATGGAATAGATATATGTTACAGTCCGAGTAACAAAATCATAAATACCTATGGTTTTGTATCGTATCAACATTGTGTCTCTATGCGTATTAAGTATCATCTGATGAAATGTTTTGAACTACTTTGGAATATATGACTGCCGTCCATGGTTGATTTTATATTTGTGTTTTAGCATTGTATTCATTTCTCATAATAGATGTACACATGTGATTGAAGCTTGTAATGGTTAGTGTTGAGGAATGGACGACCCCGGTGGTTTAACTCCTTTCGTTGAAAACAAGTGTATTACAACAGTACAAATAACATAATATTCAACACGACAAATCAATACATAATAGTTGCCTTAATAATACAATACATATTAGATTCTAAATGGGTGAAAGTAATACTCGATACTAGAAAATAAACACCTGTCCCTAAATGAAATTAAACAATACATAATACATTAATTTGGATGAACATACGCCTATTCACTGATTTCCCTTGATGTGCCAGAGATGTTCAACTAGATCGTCTTGGAGTTTTTCATGCGTGTCTCTAGATCTAATTCGACGTAGCTGCCTCAAAAAAGCTTCAATGGTGTCTGGATCTCTTTCAGCAACAGGTTGGGTTGTGTTCTCTGGGTCGTACCCTAAGTACGATGGAAATGTACCTCATTCTTCCTCGGTAATCATATTATGCAAAATAATACTTTCTCGCATTATGGTGCTCAACGCCTGCAGCTTCCACAGCTTAATTGGGTTTTTAACTATTGCGAAACGTGCTTGTAAAACCCCAAAATCTCTCTCTACGTCTTTCCGTACAGCCTCTTGGTTGTTAGCAAAATGCTTTTCTTTTTCAGATTTAGGATCTGAAATTGTTTGGACTAGGGTTCCCCAGGAAGGATAAATACCATCTGCTAAATAGTATCCCATATCGTATGCATTACCAGCAATACTGAAGTTACAAGCAGGTGCAGTTCCATGTGTTAGATCCTTAAAAAGATGTGATTGGGGTAAAACATTAATGTCGTTCATGGATCTAGGACAACCGAAGTATGCATACCAAAACCAGAAGTCGTGTGAGGCTACAGCTTCAATATCAGAGTGGCTCTTGGGTAATGACCTATAAATTGACCGTGCCAGGCCTTTGGGCAATTCTTCCACTCCCAACGCATGCAATCTAGACTTCCCAACATGCCCGGAAATCCTCTTTTTGCTCCTAAACGTTTAAGTTTATTCACGTCGTTCTGTGCCGGGGATCGCAAGTGTTCTTCCTCATATAATTCAATAATCGCAATGCAGAACTGCTCCAAACTTAAATTAATCTCACCCTACGAACTACTTCATCAAAGGCGTCAGAGGCAATCCCTTACGCCATTACACGTAACGCTCCTATTATTTTTTGATACGATGAACATCCCATCATCCCAGCACAATTACGTTTTTGAACAAAGTAGTTATCATGAGCAACAACTCCATTAAAAATACACATAAACATATTCTTACTCATTCGAAATCGTCGTCGAAAATCATCCAGGCTGTACGTGCAAGGGTTGTCGAAATAGTCTTTCATCGATCTAGCGGTCCCACCTCTATGATCTCGCATTTTCCTTTTATCTGCTCGACCGAATACACTACCTCCATGACTTCCGCTTGTAGATCCTTTATTATGAATCGTTGTACGATTTGGTGATGAACAGTTACTGCTTGCATCATAAGCACTCGTTCATCACTGTCAGTCGTGGTATCTGAAGATAGTTGCACATCGGTTGAGCTGTAAGATAGGTCGTACTCCAGATCAGAGTTGTGTAGACAACCTTCCTCGAAGTAATCAATATTGTTTTCTGAAGCCTCGAACCCTTCAGTTTCAGTGGAGTAAGGGTATGTGAAAAAGTTATTGGATAACATTTTTGCTAATTTGAAATTGTGGAATATTGTATGTGGTGTGATGTTTCTTCCAAGTACATATAAGTCTACATGTTTCTTATAGCCATTGTGAAGTGTGCTAGTGACATATAGCTGTTGTAAAGTATGATGTGATTGGTCCTATTGAATACAACAAAGTATGATGTGGCTGGTTTTATTGAATAAAACAAAGTCGGTATGACAGTGACTGGTCATATTGATTACTTTCGAACAAGTACAGGTGATAAAGATGAGTTGACAGGTCCTAATAGTTAAAGTACTCAACAGTTAAATTACTGAAATGTTCAATGCTTCAAAAATCCATTTCTTCTATTCTTACATTTTCCCTACTAGCCATCCTTCATTCTTTTTTGACTCACATAAGATCTGCAAATCTGGTTTATTTCAAATAGGTGGTAATAAATTTGTTCACGTAATTGCTTTTCTTTTATTCTTATTGTTATCTGGTATATGTTTCATGTATCAACTTTTTGCCAGCTCAAAATGGCAAATTGGGAAATTGATGACGATACCATGGGTCAAATGTACGATGAGTACGAACCTGTTAAACCACCAATCGAAGATATCGAATTTGTTCCAGGAACACAAGTCGGATTCCTAATAGATGATGCAGTGGTCGAGGCCAAATTGTTCAGTGCAACTCAACCAAACGTTGAAGTCCAGTGTATCAGACCGGTTCAAAAATCGCTCCATTCTCAGTTGATGGAGGTGATAGGTCGACAAAACCCCGATCGGTCTAGCTCTAGCGTGACGGGTTGTTCAGTGCAATGTTATTGCTGAGTGGAATGTAATGTGATTGTATCTAAAAGTCAGACAAATGCAAGACATCGATTTTATGGTTGCAAATCGTATGTTGCTGCACAAAATCGACAAGGATTGCAAAGCTGTAATTTTTTTTCTGGATTGACCCACCGTTGACGGAGAAGGGTATCCAGTACGCACAGGAGATGCAGTCTGAGGTTAGTCGATTGGAAAGAATGAATCTGGCAATAAAGAATGAAATGCTTCGTGGGTGTTACAGTTTGCCAAGAAACTAAGAGTCGTTGTTACATGGCTTTGGTTCGTATTTATGTTGTATGCTTCTGTCAAAGTTTTATTGTACTGTTTAGGTCATATGTGTGTTGTACTAAGCCGCAGTTATAAGGCAATGTATTGTATCCTGTAATATGCCGTATTTACCTGAATGAACTATGTAATTTGTACGATCATGTTGTTCTTCTGTTCTACATCATTAGACGTAAGTTAATGTATACATACAAACATATGTTAATATCCACATTAAACTATAAAGTATATAAACTATACGAAGTATAAACTATATAAGGTGTATAAAGCATATAAAGTATATAAGGTGTAAACTACATATACTTATAAATCGTATATTATATGAAGCATTTTAAATATAAGCTATCTAAAGTATATATAGTATATGAAAGTATATAAAGCCTTAAAAATATAAACTATAGAAAGTGTATAAACCGTATACTTCATTTGCAGTGTAGGAGTCCTGCAGTTTTAATGCTTTTTGTAAACTAAATAAATTTGCAAATAGTTTTAATCCTTTATTTAAACTAAACAAATGTATATGAACTAAATAAATTTAAACTATATAAATTATATAAAGCAGTTTAAATTTTAGTATAAACTAAATAATTTTGCAGGACTAGCAATGGAATCAGTTTTAATTTTGCAATGGAATCATTTTTTTTAAACACATAAACAGTGAACAGAAACCCCTTTTAGGTTTAAACGGTGAAATGAAACCCGTTTAAAGGTAAAACGGGTTTCTGTTCACCGTTTATGTGTAAAATTCTGTCATTCACAGACAGAACGTCTACTACCCGAGGACTGAAGCTCAATCAAAGCACATATACACCATCATAGCTACTATAAATTGCTCTAAACACCTTCAGAGCTGCTATATATTGCTCTAACCACATAAACACCATCAAATTGAATCACCATCGATATGCGCATCACATTGAAACACCATTGAGATACAAACACACAACCGTACATTGAACTACTGCTTGTTATATCATACGTAAATTGTTTCTCCACAAAATTAAAACACTAACTTGTTGAAGGAACATTACACAAATGTCTACATTACTTTAATATTTTAGAAGAAGGTCATACGTTCACCAAAACGCCATTGCAAACTAACCTGCAACGTCAAACAAATAGTTCACATTTACAAAATTAGAAAAAGTATGCGGATTGCACTTAAAATCGAATAAAAAATTGTAATGTCGACAACAAATAGAATTCTAACCTGAAACTTCAAACAAATAGTTCACTATGGTCATCGGAAACGCTACTTCGAAATCCGTATATCTTCCAACCCCACAGGACTCTTGCTTTTCCGGCTACCGCTCGACTTCCCTTTGAATACACATGTCAATTTGCTCACAATTCCGCCACTATTAGCCTTTCCTTTTTGTGCAATAGTACCACGCCCGGAGCCTACATAAAATAGGTGATAATTGTAATAAAGACTATGTGTACTTACGTACATAATAAATACTCCGTCAAAGATCAATCAAATCATGGCAGTACATAAAGCAGAATTCATTCAATGTGTGGCAGTACACGTTAAAATGAAAAGCAGATTCGATACAGTGCTACAGGGGTACAATACCTATACTGTCAACATTGCTATAGTTTACTGTCAGTGCTACAGGGGTACAGTACCAATACTTGCAACAGTACCTATACTAGATCACATCATAACTTTACAATTTATTTCGAATTTATGGGGCTATAAATCTTGAAATGGTTCTCTATAATGTTCTCACTCAAACGTTCCAATTTCCTATACCACTTCGTTTGCAAATAAAAATGCCATCATGGCCCTCATCTATGGAATCCGACTTTCCGTGGGGTCAAGCTCCGACAGAAAGTACGAGAATGGATATTGATTGGCTAATAGAGTACCAAGAATGACACTACGAAGAGGTCGAACAAGATTACCCAGATCTTATCCAAATTCGGCTTCAAGAACCTATTGATTATGTCCTAGATTTCTGGTGTGACGTGCTTCAACCACAAGTAGAACCGGAGGTGCTAGCTGCGACAGTTCCTCAACCAACAACGCAAGGCGTGGCAGATCAATTCTCCGCAAATCACTAGCATTCGCACGGGCAAGAGGTCCAACCCGCTTCATCACAGAGCCTCCAAATGAACAGGAGGTTAACTGATTTCCTGTTCGCTGCTATTGTGCGTACGAGGTGGAAGTAGTGGTAAGGGCGGACGGAGAAGACATTGGTCGTCGCCTCATGCTATGCCCAAGATGGCCGAACGGTTGCAATTACTTTGAATGGATTGACGAACGTTTATGTCCAAGGGGTAATTCGTATGCCAACGAGCTAGAACAAGAGAATAGGCGACTTCGAACTCTGAATAATGAACGTAACAACTAGTTTCCTTGCTTGATTAATTTCATATTGTATCTCGGAATTTGTAGCTCTGGATATTTGAATATATGTTGTATCCGTAGTTGAAGTAGCAGTTGCCTAGGTAATAAATGTTGTATCCTTTATTTTTTTTTGATTTACGCTCTGTTTTATCCTACGTTAATATTATTAATTTGGTTGTTAACATCTTGTTTCATGCATACACCAACATATCCAATATGATGTCCATATATGGCGTTTAGAAAAATAGTAAGAAATCTACTTGTAATAATCTATGAAATATAAATCACAATCATTATTACTTGATCCTGGATGAGTCACAATGGCAAGAAAATATCTTTATATAAATTTTTATCAGTTGTTTCCATAAATTAATCATGCCACCATGGTATTCCATTGCACACGATGCACAAGATGTACAAGAAACTATAGATAGTTTTGTTAGCTAAAATATCTTGGGAAATCATTGAATAATTTGATTTCTTATAATCTATACAAGTTGGATTTTATTTGATCGAATTAAATGTACAATTTCATAGTGAATAAAAAGTATAGATTTCCTAAACGATGGACGAAGACTACCATTCAATATTTTAGAACTATAAACATAATACTTTTAAAGAGAAAAATACTCCATATATTACCTATAGAAGTAGAACGTGTTAGAGTCGGTACTCTTATCTTAACACCATATTTATTTGTCGGCACAGCACCATGGTCGGATCCATCATCGTCGTCATCATCATTGTTGCCTCCATCGTCATCATCATCTTCATCGTCTTCGTCGTCTTCCTCTACCTCGGTATCACACTCTTCATCCTCCTCTCCTTCATCTTCAACCTCTTCGACATCATTCTCGATTTCGGATTCCTTTCCTTCTTCGTCCTCCTCTCTTTCTTCTTCATCCTCTTCAATTTGGCGAACGGTTTTCCTTTTTTTATTTTGTTTTGACTGACCGGTTTGTTTTGTCTAAAGACGCAGACAAGGATGCCTTCTAACCTCCATATTCTGCATTAAATAGTGCAAACATAAACGAATGAGCTAAAAGAATAAACAAATGCAATAGTTATTAAAACAAATAGTATAACCCACAAAATCTGATGCAACATCGCCTATCCTTTATAATCCTTCCTCGTAATACCGTGATTCCTGAATGGCTAAGTGTCGCATTCCTAAATTCATCTCCCATAGGCTATCCACTGTATAATGTGGCGGAACTAGCGGCACGTACGGTAAATGCGGAATAGGCACTAGATCATCTCGTCCAGTCCACTGCATAAACCAACCAGGATCATCACCCCATCCGACTTGTTGAGTAGGGGGAGGTGGTTGAAACTATGACGAATAATTAACTTCCAACGATGTCACAACTGGTGCATGAATACCGGACTTCAATGCGGAAGGACCAAAAAAATCCATATTCCCTACCCGGACCGAAGCATCTAGTAACGGTCCAACATCTCTAGCAATCTGGCACCAACACATATCGTAGTCAATGTCCACACCCTGATACAAATATTGCTAACAATCGTCTTAGTACAGAGCTTGTTGCATTTCCGCATAGGTATCGTATGTCATGGTACGTGTCATGAGAAGCGGAGGATCAAAAGGAATAGCAGCCTGTCCGGTCAACTGTCTATAACACCGCTCTCCTAAAAATAACTCATAACAATCACCGGGCGGAATCAGTAAAGGAAAATGCTTCATTGACAAGTTACGGGCAAATACAACTTCATTTTCATCTTTAGCAATGGAGCTGTTCCACAAGTTCCAGTTAATATGGCTAGCATGTCGATGTTCAATATGATAGCATGTAACGGAGAATAAATGTGCTACAGTATCACATGTTCTTGTCCTGTTCTCCTTCTCCCATGCTTTCAATCTTGGATACGCCGACTGCTTTACACTCTCTTTAACAATAAACCTGCCAATAGCCATATACTCAAAGAACCGGTATGCAAAATAAAACATACAATTCGATGAATGATATATTATTTAATAGGGTACCCTACATTAAATTGAAAATTAAAAAGATCGACATACCTGTAATAACTCAACAAATCCAGTAAGATGATGACATTTAGTCACAGCCACGTCCAAACTCTGGTACAGATAGCCCATAATAGCAGAACCCCAATAGTACTCCGTAGATAGTTCTAGATTCAGAACTGCTTCTATGTATCCAAGACTGATTGTGTCATTTGTCGATGTGAAGAAAAGAGTCGCCATCATATATAACAAAAATATCCTTGCGATATGGTAAAGATTGTTCATATTAGATAATGCATACTCCTCTTTAAAATATTTACTCAAGTGAGATATCGCAACTTTACCAATCTTGATATCTTTTTCAACAAGCAAAGGTAAAAATTGACTAGAATTACCAAATTGGCACCAACCCTCATCATATGGTATACTACGCCTATTCATTCCAACGGGTATTGATGTGAGCATGGTAAAATCATATGGTGTAAAACCAATCTCTGCATTCGGAAATAAAAAAGTATGCGTCGTAGGCCACCATCGTTCTGCTATGGCATGTATGCATCTATTATCAGAATTCCGCAACTCTACATCCATAAATTTACCGAATATTTTGATAATTGGATCCCTAATCTGGGGATGAACTTTTAATTTTTCCCACCTTTTTTTCATTGTAGTAAATAAACCATGACATCTCATATTATCGCGATTCTATTCCAAACATGAGTATAACGTAAATTAGTAACATAATAGTTAATAACACTCAAATATAAAATTAAAAGATAACAATTTTTTTTACCGTAAGCTCTTTTCCGGTCATAAATATGTGATGATATCCTTCCCGAAGGCTTGTGATAGACCGAAATGGAAATGTATTCGAGATCAATTTTTCTACGCCGACTCCAAACCCTCCTTCATCACCGCCAATTATGCGCTTGCTTCTCCTACCGGTTTTCCTTCTTCTTATACGGCCGATGGAGCTTGAAGCCTCAACATTAGCCTCTTCCATTTGATAAGCACAAAATACCGAAAACCTTAGATTTTGAGAATGGAAAAAAAAAACCCTTGAATAATAAGCTATTTTGCTTTGAATTTGGTGGAGAGTAAGAAGAAGAGTTGGGAAGGATTGAATTTGTTTTGAGTTTGTTGAAATTGCCATTAGAGCTTCAGATAATGGACTTCGGTTTATGAGCAGAAATGAACGGAGCACCACATTATAAAAAAATTCCTAAATTAAACAGGTTTATGAAAACCGTTTCTACAATAAACGATTTTAATTTAACTATTTAAAGTTGTAAACGGTTTTCAATAACCCGTTTAAACTGATTAAACAAATAAAAAAAAGGCTACAGAACTCCCATTCACTGCTGGGAGAACGGGAATTCTCCACATTTCAAAACAGTCTTTCCCACCTCCAATCACCACAACTGGTGGAGATGCTCTTAACAGTAGCAGTTATATCCAAATATTTAGCATATCTTATTGTCATCTTTCTGAAAACTTACCGCTGCCTTAAAAATCAACTTCTAAGAAGAAACTAATCATCCTCGACCATGTTCCTGGTAGCAAGTAAATACAGACCCAAACCACATCTTAAAAACATCCTATCATCCATAAAAGAAGATGTGGATTTGTTTACACTTTATAGTTGCGTTTAAATGCAAGAGCGACTAATGGTATTTTTATATTTTGCGCGCATGTTTCTTACTGTAAAAATTTGCCGCCTTACCTCGCCTAAACTAATTTGCTTGTTACATTACTCTCAAATTCCCAAACTCTATTTCACTTTTTGTTTCACTTACCCTCCGTCATGTGCTACTCCACCCTAATTCTTTCTCTACTCCTCCCCAATTCTTCAATCTATTGTCGTCTCTACATAAACCTTAAATTCCATCCACTACTCCTTCGGTCTCCCCTTTTTTACTGCGTAGACGCTAATTAAGCATTCAAAACAAATGGAGGTTGCAAAAACCCTAAATTAGCCGAGGTATTTACTTATTTTATGTTGTTTCACATATTTTAGTAAATGTTGCCTCAACTTGATAGATGGTTAATTGTGAATAATGTCTTTTGTTGGTTCCATCATTATTGGATAATTCATCGTTTCTAATTCAAAATGCCTATGTTTTAAAACGTATGTATTTTTTTAATCTGAAATTATTGTTTTATTTTGGTATACCTGCTGTTAATTTACTTAGCTATTGGAAACAATAGAATAAAAAGAACTGATCAATGGATACTCATTTGGTCTATGTATTAAGGAAATTTTTTATTCTGGTTATTGTTCTAATTGATGAAATAAAATCTCAAAGCTGACCTATGATGTGATTATTTAGGTACGATGACATGGCTTTGAAATACAATATTGAGTATATTGTAGGATGTATTGTTCGGTTTTTGTTAAATGATTTAACTCAAAATTCTCATTTTTTTTCTTCTGTTTGTCCTTTTTTAGGCAACAGAAATCGATACAAACTAATATTAAAGACAATGCCTCAACTTCCACGTCGCAATAGCATAAAAGTGCAAATGATAACCAGGAGATGAACCGAAAGCAGAAGAGAGACGAAGAGGGATAGCATCTTCTAACTCTTCTCCTATAATGCGTAGAAACAGTGGCATCCGAATATTTAGTTGAAGTAAACAAATTACTTTTAGAAATTTTGGAGCATTCAACTTCGTACGGCACGTCAGCACAAAGAGTGGTAGCTTATTTTTCCGATGCAATGTCAGCAAGGTTAGTCAATTCGTGTTTGGGGATATCCACAACTCTCCTGATAGTCCCACATTGTCAAAAACTAGCTTCAGCCTTTCAAATTTTCATTGGCATCAGCCCATTGGTAAAGTTTTCGCATTTCACATTGAGAGAGAGGAAGTGTTCATATTATAGATCTGGATATAATGCAGGGCAATCAATGGACTGGACTGTTTCACATACTCGCTTCAAGGCCCGACAGCCCGCCCAAAGTGAGATTTGCAGGTTTGGGGAACTCACTGGAGGCTCTATAAGCCACAGAGAAGAGATTGAGTGATTTTGCAAAGACCTTAGGGTTGAGCTTTGAATATGTCGCTATTAATGGAAAGATTGGGAATTTAGATTCGAAGTGATTAGGGATTAGAAGAAAGGAAGTTGTAGTTGTGCATTGGTTGCATCATTCTTTGTATGATGTTACTGGGTCTGATACTAGTACACTGAAGCTTCTGCAAAGGATAAATCCGAAGGTGATAACAATGGTACAGCAAGACCCAACTCAAACGGGATCATTTCTAAACCGATTTGTAGGAGCAATACACTATTATTCAGCACTATTTGATTCCCTAGAAGCAAGTTGTGGCTAAGACAACAATGACCGACACATTGTTGAACAACAACTCATATCTCGTGAAATATGAAACATGATAGAAGTAGGTGGGCCAGCCCGAATCAGGGAGGAAAAAGTTGGAATGTGGTGTGAAAAGCTCAGCCACTCGGACTTTTGGAGCATTTCTCTAGGGGGTAATGTAGCTGCACAAGCTGCCCTCTTACTAGGCATGTTCCCTTCCAATGGGTGCACCCTTGTTGAGGAGAAAGGTACCCTAAAGCTTGGATGGGAGGACCTTTGTTTGCCCACTGCTTTTTCTTGGAAGCCTATGTATTCTACTCCTAATGCTTATCTTAGTGCAACACATGGTTAACCCTGCATAAATGTGATGAGAAAGCAGTTTCATGGAAACTAGTTTTATATTTGGGTAAGTTTTTTTGGTTGTTGTTTAAGTTGGTGTTTCATTACTTGTTCTTTTGTTAATTAAGTTGGAGTTTCATTAACATTTATGCAAAAAAAAAGGAAATAATATTCATGAACGATCTTGGCTTCGTTTTGCGTTGATTGGTTTCCTTATTAAATTATTTTGTATTATTATTCTATGATGTCAGTATTAACATCTCTTATTTCATTTATTTTCATTGACTGAAATTCAAAGCATTTGTTAGCATGTAGTTTCAAGTGCAATGACAGCCAGGCATTAAATTTCAAGCCTTAAATCCATTTAGGCGTGGAATTTAAATAGCACTGGTCAATGCACTTCAAGTCATTAGATATAAACAAAACATTTCAAGTCAATGATTGAAGCCATAAAATCATGTATACCATTGATTTATGCATCATTAGAGCAAGATGTTTAAAAAAATGCATGCAAATCACACGTAAGCTACATTTAAATTTTTTCAACTATATTTATTGAAGCAATATTTAACCATCATAACGTCAATGGTCATTTAAAAGATAATTTATGCACTAACCCCACACAAACACCAATTTGTTTAAGTACTAGGCTCAAAAGAAACAACTCAAATATAAGCTAACATCACTTCAATTGAACATCTATGCATCCATGTATTCAATTCAAACATCAACTCTGCAAGCATTAGTCAATGGTTTATTAATTTCATACATCAAATTTAAAATAGCATCTCTACGAAGGTGAAGATGTGAAATCAAATAAATATTATACCAAGCAGCACTTAAACTAAAGTTGAACCTAGCTTGCATTATGGAGCAAAAAATTTTCCAATAGTACAAGTCGTTAAGTTGCTTAATTAAATGAAGATGAGATGGAAGTTTGGTAGGGAATTTAGAAGGGTGAACTTTGGGTAAGTTGTCTAGAACTGAACTGTTGTGCTGTTGAACATGTGTAATATATATCCCTGTATTCATTATGTTATTGTATTTGTTAACTCAGGTTCTTACTACTCTTATATGTATTGTGTTATTACTATATATTTGAAGTTGTCATTAATTTACTGGCTCTCTTCATGAAGTTAGCTTTATTATTATTATTATTATTATTTGAATTTTGGTTGATGAGTATGTTATTACTACTCCTATATGTACTGTGATATTACTATATATTTCAAGTTGTCATTAATTTACTGGCCTTCTTTATGAAATTAGCGTTATTATTTTCTGATATAACATTGAAAATCCTCTTTCAAGTAAACCGCGGCTGTAATATAACTCCAAAGGGAAACAAATAAGGGCGGACAAGATGTCTACATATTCTCAAACACTGAATCCCTGGTCTTTGCCTTCACTCTCTGGATCAAGGATATCTCAAAAATCTTTTCTTTGTTCTCCCAAATTTATTCGACTTTCAAAAATCCCAAGTATCAGGTGTATGCACATTGCGCGGCTGAAGAAGCAAAGCCTCAAATGCAAGGAATCATGAATTCCTATCAATTTGATTTCATGCTTCCGTTTGCTAAATACGATGGTTTAGGCAACGATTTTATCATGGTTGATAATAGGTTTTCAGATGAGCCTAGGATTACAACTGAGCAAGTAGTAAAGCTTTGTGATCGTAATTTTGGAGTTGGTGCTGATGGAGTGATTTTTATTATGCCTGTAGTCAATGGCACTGATTACACTATGAGAATATTTAGGTAGTTGTTAACCCTGTTAAAAACACCGGGTCAGCCTCAAAGCATCGGATCAGTCATGTTTACCCAACAGTGGGTCGACCTATTCTGCAAAGCATCGGGTCGGTCGTAAATATGGATCGGCCTCAACAATGCGGGTCGGTCAGTATCAACGAGCAGGGTTGGTCAGTATCGAAGGATCAGATCAGTCAATCTCAATCATAAGGGTCGGTCATATTGCATATTACGGGTCGGCTTCAACACTATAAACAGTGCTATACACAAGGATTTATGTAAGCTGTAGAGAATATGGTGCATTCATGAATGGGAACAGTCCAATAGAATTATGGATCAGACGTAATACGCGTTCAACATAGTAATAGGCATGCAATAGAAAGTCCGTACACATCAGTCCATTGATGAGCATATATGAATTGATTTCTATAAATTGCGTACTGTCTCAATGAAATGCAAAGTAGTACCACATGACCTTGTAACAAGAATATGGGTCAGTGCTTTATTTCATGAATGGGTCGGTACTGTTAGAAACAGTGGACCGGGCATGAAGCATAAAGTGGATCGGTACATTATTTAAGGTGGTGGCAGAACTGTAATATATGGGATATGCCAGCTGTATACAACTGTAAAGTGGACCACTGACATTTCTGTAAATAAGTTTTAGCTCGACCCAAGTTTATGGCCGATCCACATTCTGCACTCCGTAATTACGAGACTGCTACTACCTTCAAACTTCTTCTATAAATTGCCCTTTTCTCCACAATTGAAGGGACAGATTCCACTACCCTGAAGGGCTGCCAAAATCATTCCTCAACCCTTCTAAAGCTTCTAAAAACTCCATTAATGGCCGCCAAAATTCTCTCCTTCTTCCTCCTACATGAAATGGATCTCATCTTCTCCAAGCACCATTAATTCACACTCTGATCCACTCCAAGTGATCTCCAATCGCCATTGCTCCTCTTCAAAGCACGGATCTAACACCGTTTTCATGATGGAGCCAAGGAAAAGTATATAGTTACATGATCCAATCCGTTCCTTCTCGAATCAAAGTGAGATCTAAAGCAGAAAGAGAGCATAAAGTGGAGACTTATCGTAAAAAATGATTAAGTGTAACAAACGAGATGTATGAGATCGTAAACCATGTAAGCCTCCCCATAATGATGAAAAATACTTGAAAAGTGGATGTAGATTCATTTTGAATCGAACCACTATAAAAATCCTGTGTCTCTTATTTGATTTTATCCGTTAATTTTGTGATTGCGGCACTTTTAATTTCTAACCATAATTGGTGAAGTGTGATTTCACACCATTGGTGTTTTTTGAGTCATTTTTGATTCAAACATTTGGTGCCCACCGTAGGGCCGCATTCGCATCTCCTTCCTTCACACTTTTCTCAAGTCTAAAAGCCTTGCATTAAAAGTTCTAAACCGCATCATCTTCCAAAAATCATGGAAAAATCTAAGAAAGCTACTAGTAAAACCGTGGTAGAAGCCGATATTGTTGTCAATGAAGAAACACCGTTTGCTAACCGTTTCGATGTTGGTGAAAACTCGGTAAGTGGAGCTGGTGTGACTAGAAATGAGTTGAATGCCGCTATTGCCAATGTGAATCAAAGAATGGATGCATCTACTAAAGCCATGATGGAAAAATTTGATGCTATCCCTAATGCTCAACCAAATCAAGCCCCTTCGAAAGTCCATGCTGATCTTGAAGAGAATGATAAATTGCCCGCTTCCGATCATAACCGCAATGACAATGTGGAAGATGGTTATGATTGGGCGAGTGACAAGGACGAAGTAATATCGAAGAATTGAAATCAAAATCTAAGAACCATTCCGAAGTGAATGCTCGAAAGGTCACTAATCCTGTCACGGGGGCACCTTCTCGTCGAGAAGGCAAAGGACCAAAACTCTCTAATCAAGATCGTATGCCTAGATGAACATTTGGCAAAGAGCTCAGCTTCACATAGCGCCATAACACTGAAGAATAAATCTCGGATATGGTAGAACGAGTCAAGAAAAGAAATCAAGCTAACAAAGACAATGAAAGAGAATGGGATTTCTCTCCTGACAGGACTCCGTTCACCAAAAGATTCCTTGAAGCAGAATGTCCGAAGAAGTTTAATCCTCTGATTTTGCCTCTGTACAACGGCCTTGTTGATCCCAACTACTTCCTATTCAAATATAAGTGGCATATGAGTGCGGCTAAGGCGACTGATGAAATGAGATGCACATATTTTCCTCTTTACTTAGAGGGTACTGCATCATTATGGTTCACAAAGCTGCCACTCAAATCCATAGACCGTTTCTTTGACCTAACCAAAAAGTTCAAGGAGCAGTTCCGCTTATATGCTACCAAAGCCAAGGACGCTATAACACTCTCATCCATGAAGGAGAAGCCAGGGGAAACTGTCAAAGCCTTCCTCGGTCGATTCAATAATGCCTTGTCTGAAGTAGGGAATCCGGAATCACGCATAGTCCTCATGGCTCTACTCGATGCTATAGATAAAACAGGCGAATTCGGAAGATGGATAAAGATGAAGGAACCAACTACGCTTGACAAGTTCTATAAGAAAGCAGAGAAGTACATGAGAGTGGAAGATAACCCTATACCTCTTCAAATCATTGGTGGTAACCAGCTCCTTGAAGCTCCTAAAAGTGCAACTATTCAATCCAATCAGAAGAATACTCAGGGGCAGAAGCGAGCTAATGACGGAAATGACAGCAAAGCTAATAAAACGTTTTGCCTTCTTGACTCACCTGAGTTGATACCTCTGAATGACACTCCTTAGAACATATACCTTGCCACAAAGGATGCAGAAGATTACCCGGAGCCTCGGCCAATAAAGATGAATGATCATTTGACCAAGTCTGGGAAGTTCTGCCGATTCCAGAATCAGCCAGGCCACAATACCGATGAGTGTAGGCATCTAAGATCATTGATTGAGGAGCTGATCAGGAAGAACCGTCTGCAACAATACGTGAAGAATTCCCAAGACGCAAATCCTTCTGCAACTCCCCAGGGGCAAGTGGCATCAAATGACCAATCCGGTCCAAGCAACATAGCTTCTGCTCAAGCTATTCCAAGGCTGATAATCAACTGATGACCATTGATGATGATCTAATATCTATGGCTCAGAATAAGCGATCTCTATCGCCTTTACTTTACTTCTTGCATTACTTTACTCTTTGTTATGTTCTACTTTCTTGTGAAAAGTTTGTAATGATTTACATGCATTGTACCGAACAATAGCTTTATGAATGAAGTATTACCTACTTGTATAAATCTCTAACTTGCCAAATTTACCTGAAAATTTGCTAACAAACGATTTTTCATTACAAGCTATCCAATGAGCGTCTTCACTCTCTCAAGGCCTGACGAAGTGAGGCAATCTCGACAAACACTGATTAAGATGTAAAGTGCTCTAACCGTCAATACGCACAATACAAGGATGAGAAGCACCGCCTTGAGAAGTGAATAAGGAAAGTCCTGATGAGTCAAAAGGTGAAGAGGGAAGCAAACAGCCATGGATCCGAAACCATAAAGGTTCGCTGGAATCCGTAAGATCAAAACGAAGCGCGGGAGTTCACTATGCGTGAAACGAAGCGTGGGAGTTCGTAAGCGCAGATCGATGCAACCCACCAAAGATCGCAGAATCCGTAAGCATGAAAGAAGCGTGCGAGTTCACTATACGTGAAACGAAGCGTGGGAGTTCGTAAGCGCGGAGTGATGCAACCCACCAACAATTCGCTGGAATCTGCAAGCGCGAAACGAAGCACGGGAGTTCACTATACATGAAACAAAGCGTGGGGGTCCGTAAGCATGGACCGATGCAACCCACCAAAGGTCGTGGGAATTCGTAAGCGCGAAACGATGCGCGGGAGTTCACTATATGTGAAATGAAGCGTGGGACTTCGTAAGCGCGGAGCGATGCAACCCACGAAAGGTTCGTTGGAATCCATAAGCGGGAAATGAAGCGCGGGAGTTCACTATACGTGAAACGAAGCATGGGAGTTCGTAAGCGCGGAGCGATGCAACCCTCCAAGGTCGCTGGAATCCGTAAGCGCGAAACGAAGCGCGGGAGTTCACTATATGTGAAACGAAGCGTGGGAGTTCGTAAGCGCGAAGCGATGCAACCCTCCAAAGTCGCGGGAATCCGTAAGCGCGAAACAAAGTGCGGTAGTTCCCTATACGTGAAACAAAGCATGGGGGTTCGTAAGCGCGAAGCGATGCAACCCACTAAAGGTCGCGGGAATCCGTAAGCACGGAACGAAGCGCGGGGTTCACTTTACATGAAATGAAGCATGGGAGTTCATAAGCGCGGAGTGATGCAACCCACCAAAGGTTCGCTGGAATCCGTAAGCGCGAAATAAAGCGCGGGAGTTCACTATACGTGAAACGAAGCATGGAAGTACGTAAGCACGGAGCGATGCAACCCTCCAAGGTCGTTGGAATCTGTAAGCACGAAAGAAAGCGCGGGAGTTCGTAAGCGTTGAGCGATGCAACCCTCCAAGGTCACGGGAATCCGTAAGCACGAAACGAAGCGTGCGAGTTCACTATACGTGAAACGAAGCGCAGGAGATCGTAAGCGTGCAGCGATGCAACCCTCCAAGGTCGCGAGAATCCATAAGCGTGAAACGAAGCATGGGAGTTCGTAAGCGTGGAGCGATGCCACCCTTCAAGGTCGTGGGAATCCGTAAGCGCGAAACGGAGCACGGGAGTAAACTATACATGAAACGAAGTGTGGGAGTTCGTAAGCACGGAGCGCCCACCAAAGGTTCGCTGGAATCCATAAGCGCGAAATGAAATGCGGGAGTTCAGTATACATGAAATGAAGCGTGGGAGTTCGTGGCACGAAGCGACGCAGCCCTCACCACAAAGATCGTTGGAGTCCACACTGCGAAATAGTACGATAACCAAGAATCATTTTCATAGGGAAAGCAATCTCTCCACAGGAACAATCAACAATGCTTAATAAACTCCATCATGTTGATTCAGTCTACAAGGGAAGACAAAATGTTGGATTAAAATGACCTCTCTTAAATACGTGGCATCCAAATGAGTCTCCAATGTCAAAACTGACCAGCAAAGCAGACAAGTATTGAGCTATAAAAATGTCTTCTCATAATGAAGACTAACAATAACCTCCATAGCCGAGGCACCAATAATCAAACCTTCTCCAAAGAGAGGCAGAGAATAAATTACCAATACGTATTTCTCAAATGTGAAATATTGTACATCTCCGTATAAGTCATTAAAATGATAGCGTTCGAAATCCACGGCTTTAGTCGATTAGTTGATTTTAAGCGTTAATACGAGTTCGAATTAGAATATCATGTCCATACAAACAATATTTGACGAATTTTAAACCACCAGATAAAGCAAGTCCTGTGCGAACACACTATTCAAAGAAACTTCTCATGTACATTGCATTCTCGGGTTTAGACCAATCTTGCACCGTAGCCACCTTCGCAGGGTCCACGGCAATACCATTCTCTAGAACAACATGGCCCAAGAACCTCACGTCCCTCCTCCAAAAGTGACATTTAGAAATTTTCGCTTTTAATTGGTGTTTCCTCAATACCTCCATCACTATCCTCAAATGTTCTAGAACAAGATTCTCTAGAACAACACGGCATACCATCCACTATCGATATGGATAGTCTATGGTGAGTATAAGTCCAAAATTGTGCAGTCGCTTGTTTTAATTATAGAACTGGTGACACGAAGCACATGAATTCAAACTATGGTCTGCCATAGCCGACGGAAAGGTATAACTGGGTTTCAATGCAGAATATATCAACAGCAATGTTTATTTCGAAACCCGCATTACTCGCAAGCAAAAAATACAAGCTTCGAGGGGCAAATGTTACCCTGTTAAAAACACCGGGTCGGCCCCAAAGCTTTGGATCGGTCATGTTTACACTATAGCGGATCGGCCTATTCTGCAAAGCACTGGATCGGTTGCAAATATGGATCAGCCTCAACAATACGGGTCGGTTAGTATCAACGGGCCAGGTCGGTCAGTATCGAAGAACCGGATCAGTCAGTCTCAATCATAAGGGTCGGTCGTATTGCATATTACGAGTCGGCTTCAACACTATAAACGGTGCTATACACAAGGATTTATGTGAGCCATAGACAATATGGTGTATTCATGAATGGGAACAGTCTAATAGAATTATGGATCAGACATAATATGGGTTCAACATGGTAATAGCCATGCAATAGAAGGTCTGTGCACATCAGTCCATTGACGAGTATATATGAATTGATTTCTATAAATTGCGTATTGTCTTAATGAAATGTAAAGTGGTGCCACATGACCTTATAACAAGAATATGGGTCAGTGCTTTATTTCCTGAATAGGCCGGTACTGTTCGAAACAGTGGACCGGGCATGAAGCATAAAGTGGAACGGTACATTATTTAAGGCAATGGCAAAACTGTAATATATGGGATATGCTAGCTTTATATAACTGTAAAGTGGACCAGTGTCATTTCTGTAAATAAGTTTTAGCCCAACCCAAGTTTATGGCCGATCCACATTCTACGCTCCATAATTACGAGACTGCTACTACCTTCAATCTTCTTCTATAAATAGCCCCGTCTCCATAATTGAAGGGACTGATTCCACTACCCCGAAGGGCTGCCAAAGTCGTTCCTCAACCCATCTAAAGCTTCTAAAAACTCCATTAATGGACGCCAAAATTCTCTCCTTCTTCCTCCTACATGAAATGGATCTCATCATCTCCAAGCACCATTAATTCACACTCCGATCCACTCCAAGTGATCTCCAATCGCCATTGCTCCTCTTTAAAGCACAGAACTAACACTGTTTCCATGATGGAGCAAAGGAAAAGTATATAATTGGATGATCCAATCCGTTCCCTCTCGAATCAAATTGAGATCTAAAGTGGAACGAGAGCATAATGTGGAGAATTATCTTAAAAATTTTAACAAACGAGATGTATGAGATCGTAAACTATGTAATCCTCCCCATAATGATGAAAAATACTTGAAAAGTTGACGTACATTCATTTTTAATTGAACCACTGTAAAAATCCCGCGTCTCTTATTTGATTTTATCCATTTATTTTGTGATTGCGGCTCTTTTAATTTATAACCATAATTGGTGAAGTGTGGTTTCACACCATTGGTGTTTGAGTCATTTTTGAATCAAACAGTAGCGAACCTGAGATTTGTGGCAATGGAGTTCATTGCTTTGCTCGATATCTTGGTGAACTAAAATATAATGACAAACTTCCAAGATCTTACAGCTTTAAGATTCATACTGGTGCTGGTTTAGTCGTTCCCGAGGTTCAACTTGATGGAAAGGTAAAAGTTGACATGGGCGAACCTATACTTTCAGCAATCGATATCCCTACAGTTATTCCTGCAAACTATAATGTGGTTGTCGTAAAAGCTGAATTGATTATTGATGGTATAACATGGAATGTGATTGTGTGTTAGCATGGGAAATCCTCATCGTGTAACATTTGGCTCTGAAAAAACGGAGGATTTGCATGTTGATGAAGCTGGAAAAAAATGGTCTAAAATTTAAACACTATGAAATGTTCCCTGCCCGAATGAATACAGAATTTATCCAGGTTATTTTTCGATCACACCTAAAAATGCATGTTTGGGAGCGTGGTGCAAGAGAAACACTTGCTTATGGCATCGGAGCCTGTGCAATTGTGGTTGCAGCATTTCTTGAAGGACAGACAGAAAGGCATGTGTTGTCGACTTACCTGGAGGGCCGCTAGAAATTGAGTGGAGAAAAGAAGACAACCATTTGTATATGACAGGGCTGCAATAAAATCATTCGCTGGAGAAGCATACCTCTAGCTCAAATCATCACAAATTGGTTATCGAGTTAATGGTTTTTATTGTCGTCTCTTGTTGCTTTGTATTTCATGTTTCCTAGAAACTTAACTATTCAAAATATAAATGTTGAGAATTGATTGTATTTTATTATTCTGAACTGAATGAAATGTAATGGGAATGTGTACCCATATTTATAATGTTTGCAAATGAAGCCGTTCATGCAAAACAGAAATAAACTGGATAGCTGGGCTTTGAAATGTAACAACCTATGTAACATAGAATAGGTCAGCCCACTTGTGTTGTATGAGCTAAATAGACCAAAGGGGTACATCAGTGTTCAAACAAAACACTTTATTACGCTCCCCTCACCTGCAAACCCTAGAATTAGAGCTAAGGTTTATGACGATTAAAAATGGCTGCTGCCGATGTTCTTCATGGTCTCCTCTTTACATAATTTCTCTTCTGATTTGTGTTCGCTGCTTATAGTCTTCATTTTGTGGTCTTTGGTTTCATCAGTGAGCTTCTGAGTGACTGATTCTTCGTTGTCGAGGTTGATTTTACTTTTGTGTCTTGACAAAGTGTTATAGTTGATAGATATGTTGTTGTCTTGAGTAATCATAGCAGATCTGGGTTTATTGCCTTCAGATTTGTTGCAATTACTGACTAGGGTTTGAAAGTTGAGATTGGGGTTTCCAGCAGTGGACGATTTGAGATTTTTTGTGCTTACAACCTTGTAATTTCAGCTACGTAGAGCTTTCTCTTCAGATCTTCGAACCTCGGCCTTAAGAGGGGCTTTGTCAAAATGTCAACCGTCTGGTAAGTGGGAGGTATGTGATTCACTTGAAGTTTTTCTTTCTGAACTAATTCTCGCACAAAGTATATGTCTAATTCCAAATGTTTAGTCCTAGAATGTAGAACTAGGTTGATAGTTAATGAAATTGCACTCATGTTATCACACCAAATTATTGCCTTTTTGCTTGTGTTAATACTTAGTTCACTTAACAATGATTGAATCCACGTTATCTCAGCTGTTGTGCTGGTAATAGATCTGTATTCAGTTTCAGTACTTGACCTAGAAACAGTATTTCGTTTCTTTGCACACCAGGATATAGGGTTTTTTTCTAGGAATATGCAGTAACCACTCGTTGACTTTCTATCATCATAATCATTTAGCCAATCTGCATCTGAATATGCATTGATGTATAATTGAGTGCTTGGTTGTAAGATTAACCCATGATTAATGGTTCCCTTTAAATATCTTAATATCCTATTCACAGCTTTCCAGTGATCACTCAATGGTTTTTACATGAATTGACTAGCCTTGTTGACACTATAGGATATTTTAGGTCTTGTGATGGTTACATATTGGAGAGCCCTAATTATTCTTTTGTATAATTTTTCATTACATGTGTGTTCTCCTTTGTCCTTGCTGAGATGTAGTTTAATTACCATCGGTGTAGGCAATGAGTTAGCATTTTCTATTTTTGCTCTAGCTAGAATTTCTGTTATATATTTTCTTTGGCATAATTGAAGCTCATTGTCCTTGGTTCTGTTCACTTCAATTCCCAAGAAATATGATAAATCACCTAGATCTTTTACTAAAAACTCACTATTTAATTTTCTTGTAACGCTTCTGATCTCTGTGTCACTGTTACATGTGATTATGATGTCATCTACATATATCAAAACATAAGTAATAGCATCTTTTGTAAATTTTGTAAATAGTGAGTTATCAGAATTTGTTGACTTATATTCCATCCTTGATAATGTTGCCTTTAGTTTGTTGAACCAGACCCTAAGTGCTTGCTTCAACCCATATATAACCTTTTTTAATTTGCACACCATTCCTTTATTAGCTTTTTCTTTTAGACCTCGGGGTAATTCCATGTACACTTCTCCCTGCAAGTCACCATTTAAGAAAGCATTGCTAACATCAATTTGCTTGATGGTCCAATTTCTGTACAAGGCTATAGTTAGTATAATTCTTACTGTAGTTGGTTTCACAACAGGTGAGAATGTCTCATTAAAATTGATTCCCCACTGTTGTGAATACCCTTTTGCTACTAACCTAGCCTTGTATTTTGAAATTGTGCCATCAGCATGCCTTTTAATTCTGTAAGTCCATTTACACCTAATAATATTCTTGTTTTTGTGTGTTTGAACTAAGTCCCATGTTTGTTTTTTATTTAAGGCATCTAGCTCTTCTTTCATAGCAGATTTCCACTTTTAATTCAGCATGGCCTAATGATAAGTGGTTGGTTTTGTATCATTCAATTCAGTATAGAAAGTTTTTGGTTTGAAAATACCACTTTTTGCCCTTGTTGTCATAGGATGTTGATTCTGAGTTTAAGCAACTTCTTTATTTCTTTTTGGCTGATTGCTTTCTTCATGAACACTTGCACTACTACTTGCATTATTGCTCACACTCTGCTGTTGTGAGTTGTCATTGTCATCATAGGTGCTGATCTCTTTGTTAGAGTCAGAGTTGGTACTAGATGTGTCATGTTGAGATGAACTTGCAGTGTGTGTGTGTTTTGTGTAAGTGTCACTTTATCATTTGATCTTGGTACATATATGATATCACTTAGTTGCTCAGGAATTGGTGGTATAGACAGTCTTGGGTTATAATTTTTTTTAGTAGTTTGATATAAATGACTTTTGAAGGGAATACCTTCTCATTAAATGTCACATGCCTAGATATATAAACCCTTCCATTGCTGTCCAGACATTTAAAACCCTTATGATTTATAGGGTAACCCAAAAAGTTACCTGGTGTTGATCTGTAGTCAAATTTATGCTTATTAAAAGGTCTTACGTGAGGAAAACATAACATCCAAAGACTTTTAAGCCACTACAGTTTGGTTTGATTCAGTACCTCTAGGGGACATTTCAAATCCAGAGCCTTTGTAGGTAATCTATTTATCAAATGCATTGTTGTTGCAAAGGCATCTGGCCAGAATTTTAATGGTAGAGATGCCTGTGCTAACAGTGTTAGCCCTGTTTCAACAATATGTCTGTGTTTTCTCTCAATGAGTCCATTCTTCTCAGATGTGTGTGGATATGTTTGCCTGTGTGTGATACATTTTTTGCCAAAATATGTTTTTAATGGTAGGAATTCTTTACCACCATCACTGTGAAAAACTTCGACTTTGTGATTTAACTGATTTTTAGCATTCATTATAAACTGCATGACTATATTGTAAGTATCAGATTTTAACTAAATATATTCACACATATCTTGAGTAAGCATCAGTAAATGAAATATAATACTTAAACCCATAGTCAGTATCAATTGGTGCTGGACCCCATAGATCAACAACTACTAATTCTAGAGGATTAGAGTATTTAGTTTCAGAATTCTTAAGTGGAAATTTATGGCTCTTTGCCATTTGACAATATGAGCATATATAATTACTGGGAATATTAATTGAAATATCATTCCTATTTAAAATTTCTTTCATGATTTTGATAATTGGATGACCCAATTTACGATGCCACAAATCAAAAGTCACACAGTCATTATTCATATCTAATTCAGTCACACTGCAGAGAATATTCTTTGATTCGGTAATACTGGGATTTCCACAATCAAATCTGTATAGTCCACTTTGTTGTTTACCCTACAATAAAATATTTCTAGTTAGCATGTCCCTAATTGCACAGTGTGTTAGGTAAAATTCAAAAGACACTTTGCTGTCTTTTGCACACTATGACATGCTTATTAAATTCTTTCTGATGTGAGGTGCACATAGTAAATTATTTAAATAAATCTGTTTAGCACCCGTAATACTATCATGTCCAATGTGAGAAATAGCAACTGAATTATCATTACCCATAATTAGGGATTGCTTACCTTTGTATTCCTTATTGCCAAGATTCAGATTACTTAGGTCATTTGTAACATGATGTTTTGCTCCTGAATCCGAGTACCATGCCTCATCTTGTATGTCTTCAATAGTGGAAGAATTTGAGGTTGATTCTTGATTTCCTTTTGAGTCTGTCTGACTATTTACCATATTTACATTTGGGTTATTTTTTCTGCCATTGTTTTTGCTCTGTTGATTAACACTGAAGCTGTTATCAAATTTGAAATAGCATCTGTTAGCTGTGTGACCAAGTTTTTCACAAACTTGGCATTTGGTCGATTGTTTGGGTTCCATCTTCTAGGTCTTCCTCTTCCTCTGTTAAACTTTCCACCTCTCTGGTAAGAATTTTGATTTCTTGAATTAATTTGTTGGTTCTTGTTCTTGCCAGTGGTAGTGTAATTAACAGATAAATTTGCTACTTGTTCCTTCTTTTGTAGTAACCTCCCTTCATAAGCTAACAACATAGAGTAAATACTTTGTAAGGACGGGGTAGGTTCAATAGATGTGATAAAAGCAATAACTGCCTCATATTCATCTTCTAGTCCTCTAACTATATATAGAACTTGTTCTTTTTCCTCTATTTTATTCCAGTGCATGCTAATTGATCACACAGATTTTTGACCTTCATTAGATACTCATTCATGCCAGTGTTGTCCTTTTTTATAGTTTGCAACCGTTTCTTGAAATGTAAAACTCTAGCAGATGACTGATTTGTGAAAGATCTTTCCAATGCTGTCCATACATCATGAGAAATTTTACTGCCTGCTAGTTGTGGCATTAGAGATGAACTTACTCATGACATCAACCACGCACTGACAAGATTGTCTTGCCTTTGATAAGTTGTGAATTCTTCATTAGGAACTAGACTATTATCAGTATTTCTATTGTACTTTGCTGGAACAGTTTTTGTTCCATACAGGAAGTCTCCAAGACTGTAACCTTTTTCAGCTGTTTCTACTTGCAGTTTCCCCAGAAGTCGTTAGATTCATCCAATTGGATTGAGATGATTTGGCTTTGAGGTTTTATAATAGATCTGATGAGATCCTCAGTGCTCGTGGCACTGGTCTGATTGGATCTTGCTGATGATCTTGGTGTTGCTGGAGGGTTAGTTTCAACCATGGCTCTCAGAGGGTATAGAAATGATTCAGAATAATATGTAAAGATTTGAAACTCTTTTTCTTGAATTAGAAATTTCTGGCTGATTTCTTCAAATTTTGAATGTAAGAGCAACTAGATAGTTTGCGTGATGCTTTTGAACTGATTTTTATGAAGTTTGATTTCTCATAGCTTTCCTGGATGGCTCTTATCTACAATTTGATTGATTTCTCCAGAATTTTTTGGTTGAATTAGAGTTTTGCAAATCTTTATCTCTAAGCAGTGATGTTAAGAGCTTATGCAGCCGGTTAACTCTAAGCGAGGAACTTTTCTTTATATTACTGCCTTAACTCTCAGATGACAAGATGGCAATCTTGGATGAGAGGATCCAAGTGATGATAATTCTCTGATGGATAATCTATCTTTAGATAGATTTTTAGAGAAGATTGGATCAAGTGTATTGATGCAGTTAGCACAATGTCTTTGATACCATATTCGAAATATAAATGTTGAGAACAAATTGTATTTTGTTATTCTGAACTTAATGATATGTAATGGGAATGTGTACCCATATTTATAATGTTTGCAAATGAAGCCGTTCAGGCAAAATAGAAATAAACTAGATAGTTATGCTTTGAAATGTAACAGCACATGTAACATAGAATAGGTTAGTCCACTTGTGTTGTATAAGCTAAATAAGACTGAAGGGGTACATCAGTGTTCAAACAAAACACTTTATTAAACATATATGTGAGCTTGTTTTCATTTTATATAAACATGTATGTTTTTAAGTTGTGGTTTTTTTATCCTAAGTTTGTTTTTAGGGAACACTAGATTTTACTGCTATTCTATGTTGTATCATGTATTAGATCTGATTTTGTACCACGAGTTATGGTACTACTGTTCAATCCAGTCTGATGGAAAGATTGATAAAAAAAGAAAAAAAAAGATGATATTACATTGAAAATTTTAGTGGTATTCTAGAATTGTTAACATTAGGATATTTCATCATCATTCTATGTACTCTTTAGCTTTTTTTATTTTATTGTTTGAATTTTGGTTGATGTGTGTGAACTGAGGTTTTGCAGTTTGTTTATGATTTTGCAGACTGTTTTATGATCATATCAGGAGGATGCATATGGACAAGGTTGGAAGTTTAGGGAAAAAGTTAGGGAGTGTACCACCCCACACCCGCTAAGGTCACTCACTAAGGGAATGCCTTAACTTCGGTGGAGCATTTTAAGTGAATATAGAACAGAAAAATTACAAAAAGACAGATATAAATAATACTTGAAAATCTAAAACATCTTTTCATTGCAGCAGAAGGTAAACATGTTTAGTTACAACACCATAAAAGAGTCAAGTACCAAATATCCATCATGATAAAAACATAAGTACATAATCCCACTACATAACTAATAGCCATAATAGAAAAGATAAGCTGGGCTTTACATCACGGTCCAAGCTCCAAAAGATAGATAAAGAAATCTGATCAAAGCCCACTAGTGCTAGGCCCAACCTGAGGACTTGAGGGGGAAAAAGATAAAAACAACGGGGTCAGACATAAGTCTGAGTGAGCCCTATAACTTTAACAATACAATCATTAAAGTAATTAGGGTATGATATAAACTTGGTATGGTGATGACTGGGGATAAATGACTACACTAAGCAGCCAACTAGACATAGGATGAACTAAGATAACGGTAAAGACGCATCTACCCACCCAAGGGTAATTACTAACTGCACCACACCAGTCATTCCTACTTAAAGGTTGATCCCACCCAAGGACTTAGAAAATTTACCCAGTAGTTTCGTGTACCCCTAGCTGACTACATAGGTGCCGTCTGCCTCTATCTCCACTAGTTGTACCCACTACTCCCCAAGCGATCGGCTCCCTACCGTAGATACCCGTGCTGGCCCCACAGTGGGGTGTATCACTCCCCAAAGTGGCAACCCGATACAACCAACGGTGCACGGCTTATACCTACACGATGCAACAACGTCTTACCTACCAGCCCGGGTCCACACACGCATATGAAACCCGTTGGACTTGCGTTGCCACCGCTAACCCGTTTTGGCCTCTTATAGTCAAGCCCAGTACGCGTGTCCCGTCCTCGACATGGGTCGAGCCCAATAAGATACATATGGGTTACTGGTTGAAATGGGCCCCCACAAGCTACCCACCTAAGCTTGTCCCTTTTTCTAGTGCATCCCACTTAACCCTTTAATCATGTTTAATTACATGTTTCCACTTGGTTAAGTATTCTAATCGTATTTTCTATTGCTACCCAAGGCAACCCACTAGATTTCCACATGCCACCCAAGGCACTTACTTGATTTCCACATGCCACCCAAGGCACCCACTTAACCCCTCATGCCCCACTACATGCTTATCTGGTTAAGTGTTTCTTAATTGATTAAGAACGTAACCGTTGTAAAGACCTCTCACATTAGACTATCTTTTATGGCAGCTGGATTTGCCGGTCGGGTCCGGGCAGCCTTACGCCATAACCGAGTCTAACCTCGTGTCTTTACACTTGTCACGTATTTAGTTTATGCCTAAGACCTCTCACATTGGGCCAATCATTTGTAGCCGCTGGATTTGCCGGTCGGTTCCGGGCAGTCTTATGCTACAAAAGGGTCCAACCTCGTGTCTTAGTCGATTAATTACACCTAATTAATCACCCCCATAATTTGTATTAATTATCCCTAATTAATTACAAATTTAACGATGTACATAATTGACTCAATTATGTCCATCCACTTTATGGTATGCATAATCATACCAACTTCACACCATTTCATTAACATGAATGTTAACCCCATCGTTCCCCACGTAATTCGCTAACATGACATACTTAAAAGGGGAGATTCATCACACATACAATGGGTTCAACTTGCATAACATTAGCATCAACATGGGTTTTAAAGATGTCAACATGCATATAGCATCAAACCCAACTAGCATAAATAATCAACCCAAACTTGCATGAATCACATATGTCATAAAGAGGGTAACTTGCATAAGCTACTTATGTCATACAAAGGGGTAAACTTGCATATGTATGTATGACATACAAAGGGGTTAACTTGCATATGTATGCATATCATACAAAGGTGTAAACTTGCACATGTTACTTGCATATAATCAAACACCAAACTTGCATAACATGTCATATATGAACTTGCATATAATCAAACACCAAACTTGCATAACATATCATATATGAACTTGCATATAATCATACACCAAACTTGCATAATCATGGTGTCATAATGGATCAATGTTTATCATAGCGATTTGCATAACTAGCATCATGAACACATAGCCTAAAACTTGCATAACTTGCATAACATCATGATCATATAGCATATAACTTGCATAACTTGCATAACATCATGAACATATAGAATATGACTTGCATAACTTGCATAACATCATGAACATATAGCATATGACTTGCATAACTTGCATAACATCATGAACATATAGCATATGACTTGCATAACTTGCATAACATCATGAACACATAGCATATGATAACATAACTTGCATTGATCCACATTCATAGCCATAACCTTATTATATCCTATCATAATCATTTCAACAATTGGTCATTAAGGCTATAGTACTCACAACTTGTTGATTAGCACTCCTATGATGAAGATTAAGTTGCTAGAGTTGATTAGAAGTTGATTTGAGAAGCTATCTTCCTCTTTAATTTGATGGAGGCTCCTTCAAGTTGCATTTTGACGGCATAACGACATTGTATCTATTTTTAGTATGAATTAGGGTAGTCTTAGGGTGTATTTATAGATTAGTTAAGAGTTTTAGGCCATTAGATTAACCCTAAATCAGATTAAAGCCGTCAGATCTCGTCACAAGCCACCAAGCACAGCCCAAAAGCCAAAATGGTGCACCCAGCTAATACTGACCGACAGGGTGGGTCGACCCATGGGTCGACCCCTAGGGGGGGTCGACACCCATGTCGACCCTAGGGTCGACACCCTCTGTCTGGCGGGAATTTTCCCGCCTCTTCTGAAATGTGAAATCTGAATATTTTTAAATCTGTTTTGAATTTTCTGAAAACTTCTTCGGGCCTTAACTGGGTCATACGGACTCCGATTTTCGAAAACTCGGACTCTATTTCGCGTATTTTTCCGAGACGAACTCAATGGCATAGCCCGTTTCCCCTGATTCAGATTTTAAAATTTAATTCTGCACTGATTTATATTATAACAAGTTATTCAACATACGGGGTGTTACATTCTCCCCTACTTAAAGGATTTCGTCCCCGAAATCTCTAAGTCAAGAAGAACGTATCCTACCAACCAAACAACCATCTACTCAAACCATCAACCACTGGCATCCATTGTCCTTAAAGTTCTAATGCTGTATGAACATATGCAAAGAGTGTGTGTATATGTTCCCTGTCTAATGCAAAATCAAGCGGTCTACTGATTCAGTTGACCTCCTTAATGCAAACCATGATTGTGCCATGCATCCAATATGTATGCGAAATAACCCTATCGACACATACTATTTCTACATGAGTGCACAATCATTCACCAAAATGCATCATCCATATGATAACACAACCATTATACATCCATTAGTATAGCTACCTACACACAATTATATGCAATATGCAATATGAAGTGACTGAGCCGATCTAGTGTCTAAAGTGTGTGTATATGCATCCACGAGCAACCACTAGCAAACACTTGCATCCACACGCATCCATCAATCATAACATGTCTCAAACACATGTTTCAACCATAGGTTTACCCTATCTAAAGGTCAAAGACACTAATGAGAGGACATACTACGGATAAGATAAGTACTAGACAAACGATAAAGGAGAAGTTAAAAGACATACCCTCAAAAAGGAATGGGTACAGTGAACGCAACTTCGCTTCTGTCTCCCAAGTAGCATTGCTCTCATCCTCTCCCCATTGCACTTTGACTAGTCGAACCTCTCTGTTTCTCAACTTCCTAATCTCTGACCAAAGGATGCGGGTAGGAGCTCGTCGAATAGTCGCATCACGCTCTACCTCCACTTCTCTAAGCAAGCTCGGCTCTACCACCTCTGCGGTCTCATGTAGGCACTTCCTCAAATGTGACACATGGAATACGTCATGTACCCCACTAAGTCTCTCGGGTAAATCCACTCTATATGCCATCCGTCCAATCCTTTCCTTAATAGGAAACGGTCCTACAAATCTTGGTGCCAACTTCCCAACGGACCCAAAGCGAACAACATTCCGTAATGGAGATACTTTGACAAAAACCATGTCCACAACATCAAACTCCAGCTCCGTCCTCCTCTTATCCGCGTAAGATTTCTGTCTGTCTTGCGCCGCTTTCATCCTTCTTCGAATCAAATCAATCTTTTTCGAAGTCTCTCTAACCATATCGGGCCCAAGCAAGATCTTATCCGTAGATTCCCACCAACATGTAGGTGATCGACAAGGCCTTCCATAAAGAGCTTCGAAAGGAGCCATACCGATACTGGACTGAAAGCTGTTATTATACGCGAACTCCACCAACGGAAGATGCTCTTCCCATGTACCTCCAAAATCTAAGATACAAAACCTCAAAAGGTCTTCTAGAACACGATTCACCATCTCGGTCTGGCCGTCCGTCTGAGGATGATATGCGGTGCTCAAGCACAATTGAGTCCCCACTGCTTCTTGCAAACTCTTCCAAAACTCGCTAGTGAAGATAGGATCTCGATCACTCACTATGCTAGAAGGTACCCCATGCAACCGAACTATCTCTCGAAGGTAAACTGAAGCTAGCCATGGAGCAGTCCTCTTGCTTTTCACGGGTATGAAATGGGCGCTCTTAGTAAGTCTGTCTACCACAACCCAAATTCCCGTATTACCCTTCCTCGATCTCGGTAACCCATCAATAAAATCCATCGAGACACTATCCCACTTCCATTGCGGAACTTCCAATGGGTGAAGCAACCCACCGGGTTTCTTTTGCTCCGCTTTCACTTGTTGGCACACCAAGCATCTAGCGACATACTCGGCCACATCTTTCTTCATACCGGCCCAAAAGAAAACTTGCTTCATGTCTTGGTACATCTTGTCCCCACCGGGATGAATGGTCATCTTTGAACGATGCGCATCATCAAGAATAGCCTTCCTCAAACCCTCGTCTTGCGGTACACAAAGTCTACCGTCTCTACGCAAGCACCCCCTATCGTCTAGGGTGTACCTACTCAAATGGCTGGACGACTCCCCCCTTATGAGCCTCTCTACTAACTCAACCAACTGTGGGTCGTCCCGCTGTTCCTCACCAATCCATCCCAAAAGAGTAGGTCTGACCTCTAAGGATGCTAGCAAACCGGGTATAAAGTCAACGGAAAGTCTGAAATCAAACATCGAGATAAATTCCAAGCTTCGTCGTTCCACGAACAATGGACTCAAGGACAACCTTTTTCTGCTCAAGGCGTCCGCCACCATGTTACCCTTACCAGGGGTATACGCTATCTCGAAATCATAGGATGCTAAGAACTCCATCCACCTTTGATGTCTCAAGTTCAAATCCTTCTGAGAAAACAAGTACTTCAATGATTTGTGGTCAGTGAACAATTCGAACCTCTCTCCAAGAAGATAATGGCGCCAAATCTTAAGCGCAAAAACAATAGCGGCCAACTCTAAATCATGGGTTGGGTAATTTTTCTCATGCGCTCTCAACTGTCTTCCACTGTATGCTATTACCCTTCCCTCTTGTATTAAGACTGCGCCCAGTCCTGTCCCACAAGCATCGGTATAAACAACAAATGGCTTACTCCCATCTGGCAACACTAAGACTGGAGCTGTGGTTAAAGCTCTCTTTAACCGTTGGAACGCATCATCACAATCTACGTCCCATGCGAAGACTAGATTCTTCTTCGTCAAGCGAGTTAATGGGGCTGATATCTTCGCGAAGTCCTTGATAAACTTCCTATAGTAGCCAGACAACCCCAAGAAACTCCTCACCTCGGTAGCATTCTTCGGAACCTTCCAATCTTGGATGGACACTACCTTCGCGGGATCCACAGCTATCCCTTCCTCAGAGACCACATGCCCTAAGAGCCGCACTTCCTTCCTCCAAAAGTGACATTTAGAGAATTTAGCCTTAAGGCTATGCGCTCGAAGAGTCTCCAATACTTCCCTAAGATGTAGGGCATGCTCTTCTTCACTCTTAGAAAAGACTAAGATGTCATCCACAAAGACCACCACGAACTTATTAAGGTACTCCCTGAACACCCTACTCATCAAATCAACAAAGTATGCTGGGGCGTTCGTCAAACCAAATGGCATCACCAGCCACTCATAGAAACCATCCGGAGTCCTAAAGGCAGTCTTGTCTATGCTATCCTCAGCCACTCTCAACCGATGAAACCCCGTGGCCAAGTCCAACTGCGAAAACACTGAGGCGCCAACCAACTGATCAAAGAGATCATCAATCCTCGGCAATGGATGTCTATTCTTCTTTGTGAGCTTGTTGAGTTCTCTATAGTCTACACAAAGTCTGAGGGACCCATCCGCCTTCGTGGCAAAAACTACTGGAGCACCCCACTCCGATATACTTAGTCTTATGAACCCCTTCTCAAGCAACTCCCCTACTTGCTTATGGAGTTCCCTCCTCTCACGAGGAGCCATGTGGCGCACTGGGAAAGATACTGGTTTAGCATTGTCCACCAAATATATTCGGAAGTCTATCTCCCGCTTCGGAGGTAAGCCCTTCACCTCCTCAAACACATCCGAGTACTCCCGGACCACTCTAACAGATCGCAAACTCTCGACCGAAGCATCAAGCGATTCAAGATAACTTATCATAACAGAATCCATGGGATTACAAGAGATTTCGAGAGTGTTCCCCAAGCGGGTCATGAGCCTAACAACTCTCCTTTCACAATCAAGAACGGCACCATTACTGGATAACCATTCCATGCCCAAAATCAACCCATAGCCCGTGAAGCCCAAAACAAAAGCATCACATCTAAATTCAACGCTAAGTATAGAAATCTTCAAACCCAAACATATCATGGACAAATAAGTGGAGCCCCCAATTGGGTTTGAAACAACCAAGGGATCATCTACTGGACTGGTGTCTAAGTGCAGTGACTCAACTAATGATGATGAGATAAACGAATGTGATGCGCCAGAGTCAAACAAAGTACGGATAGGATGATCAAACAGAAAAACCAGACTTTCAACGGAAATAGTTCTACCTCTTTCCTGAATCGGTGGAGCCGCGAGAGCCTGAACTTGCCCCCTTGCCTGACCTGGTGCCATAAGAGCTTGCACCTGTCCCCCTGAGGTAGATCCCGTCCTCTGCCCCTTCTTAGGGCAGTCCTTCACTAGATGCCCTGCTTCGCCACAGTGGAAGTAGCCCGTCTTTTTCTTCTTCCAACAATCTTTGCTTAGGTGGCCTGGTGTCCCGCAATTGAAGCACTTCTTCTTTCCCTTGCCACCGTTGCCTTTTCCACCCTTGTTTTGCTGTTGCTGTTGAGGTCTCTTCTGGTCTCCTTTCTTCTCGGGTGCCTTATTAGCATTGGGACCCTTCTCTTCCTCATGCATGAGTGCCATGTCTACTAGCTTCTCAAAGGTGGCCCCCATAGGGATGTGAGTCATAGCCAATCCATGCATCGGTTCATTTAAGCCCTTAACGAACCTCAAAGCCTTCTTCTCCGGTGTATTCACCATGTCTTTGCCAAACCTTGCCAATTGATTAAACTTGTTGACATATTCCTTCACTGATAGGTTTCCTTGCTTTAGAGTCAAGAACCTTTCAATATACAGATTTTCTTCCGCCCTTGAAAGAAACTTTGCCACAAACCTTTGCCTGAAATCCGCCCAAGAGTCAACAGGGCGCTCTCCATTAGTGACCTCCCACCAGAATGAGGCCTCTCCCTTCATTAACCAAGCAGCTAACTTGACTTTCTTTCCTTCTACCATCTCAAAGATATCTATCAACTCTTCTACCTCCTTAAGCCAATCTCTAGCTTCCACAAAAGTTTCTGATCCTTGAAAAGGTTTCCCTCCCATAGCCTCAAATTCCTTGCAAGTCTTAGCAAAAGTATCCGTGCGAGGAGGAGGAGGAAGATCGGGTGCTACTATTGGTGGAGGAACATTTGATGGACCCACAGTGGCGGCCCTAGCCTCCATCAACCTCCTATACCATACTGGTATCGCTACACCCTCCGGAAAGTTAAGATCTTCAGCCATGCTGAAACGAAAAAGGAAAGATTCAAAACGGAGAATTCGAAAGATAAGGATATGGCTATTGGGGATTATGCTTTTCTTTCAAAAACTTTTCTCTTAAAAGACATGTTTTTGAAAATACTTCTTCCAAAAATGTTTTTAGAAAAATAGTTTTCTAAAATTTTTATCTGTTCCGGTAACCTTCAGCTCTAATACCACGTGTAACACCCCACACCCGCTAAGGTCACTCACTAAGGGAATGCCTTAACTTCGGTGGAGAATTTTAAGTGAATATAGAACAGAAAAATTACAACAGGACAGATATAAATAATACTTGAAATTCTAAAACATCTTTTCATTGCAGCAGAACGTAAACATGTTTAGTTACAACACCATAAAAGAGTCAAGTACCAAATATCCATCATGATAAAAACATAAGTACATAATCCCACTACATAACTAATAGCCATAATAGAAAAGATAAGCTGGCTTTACATCACGGTCCAAGCTCCAAAAGATAGATAAAGAAATCTGATCAAAGCCCACTAGTGCTAGGCCCAACCTGAGGACCTGAGGGGGAAAAATATAAAAACAACGGGGTCAGACATAAGTCTGAGTGAGCCCTATAACTTTAACAATACAATCATTAAAGTAATTAGGGTATGATATAAACTTGGTACGGTGATGACTAGGGATAAATGACTACACTAAGCAGCCAACTAGACATAGGATGAACTAAGATAACGGTAAAGACGCATCTACCCACCCAAGGGTAATTACTAACTGCACCACACCAGTCATTCCTACTTAAAGGTTGATCCCACCCAAGGACTTAGAAAATTTACCCAGTAGTTTCGTGTACCCCTAGCTGACTACATAGGTGCCGTCTTCCCCTATCTCCACTAGGTGTACCCACTACTCCCCAAGCGATCGGCTCCCAACCGTAGATACCCGTGCTGGCCCCACAGTGGGGTGTATCACTCCCCAAAGTGGCAACCTGATACAACCAACGGTGCACGACTTATACCTACACGATGCAACAACGTCTTACCTACCAGCCCGGGTCCACACACGCATATGAAACCCGTTGGACTTGCGTTGCCACCGCTAACCCGTTTTGGCCTCTTATAGTCAAGCCCAGTACGCGTGTCCCGTCCTCGACATGGGTCAAGCCCAATAAGATACATATGGGTTACTGGTTGAAATGGGCCCCCACAAGCTACCCACCTAAGCTTGTCCCTTTTTCTAGTGCATCCCACTTAACCCTTTAATCATGTTTAATTACATGTTTCCACTTGGTTAAGTATTCTAATCGTATTTTCTATTGCCACCCATGGCAACCCACTAGATTTCCACATGCCACCCAAGGCACTTACTTGATTTCCACATGCCACCCAAGGCACCCACTTAACCCCTCATGCCCCACTACATGCTTATCTGGTTAAGTGTTTCTTAATTGATTAAGAACGTAACCGTTGTAAAGACCTCTCACATTAGACTATCTTTTATGGCAGCTGGATTTGCCGGTCGGGTCCGGGCAGCCTTACGCCATAACCGAGTCTAACCTCGTGTCTTTACACTTGTCACGTATTTAGTTTATGCCTAAGACCTCTCACATTGGGCCAATCATTTGTAGCCGCTGGATTTGCCGGTCGGTTCCGGGCAGTCTTATGCTACAAAAGGGTCCAACCTCGTGTCTTAGTCGATTAATTACACCTAATTAATCACCCCCATAATTTGTATTAATTATCCCTAATTAATTACAAATTTAACGATGTACATAATTGACTCAATTATGTCCATCCACTTTATGGTATGCATAATCATACCAACTTCACACCATTTCATTAACATGAATATTAACCCCATCGTTCCCCACGTAATTCGCTAACATGACATACTTAAAAGGGAAGATTCATCACACATACAATGGGTTCAACTTGCATAACATTAGCATCACGGTTTTAAAGATGTCAACATGCATATAGCATCAAACCCAACTAGCATAAATAATCAACCCAAACTTGCATGAATCACATATGTCATAAAGAGGGTAACTTGCATAAGCTACTTATGTCATACAAAGGGGTAAACTTGCATATGTATGTATGACGTACAAAGGGGTTAACTTGCATATGTATGCATATCATACAAAGGTGTAAACTTGCACATGTTACTTGCATATAATCAAACACCAAACTTGCATAACATGTCATATATGAACTTGCATATAATCAAACACCAAACTTGCATAACATATCATATATGAACTTGCATATAATCATACACCAAACTTGCATAATCATGGTGTCATAATGGATCAATGTTTATCATAGCGATTTGCATAAGTAGCATCATGAACACATAGCCTAAAACTTGCATAACTTGCATAACATCATGATCATATAGCATATAACTTGCATAACTTGCATAACATCATGAACATATAGCATATGACTTGCATAACTTGCATAACATCATGAACATATAGCATATGACTTGCATAACTTGCATAACATCATGAACATATAGCATATGACTTGGATAACTTGCATAACATCATGAACACATAGCATATGATAACATAACTTGCATTGATCCACATTCATAGCCATAACCTAATTATATCCTATCATAATCATTTCAACAATTCGTCATTAAGGCTATAGTACTCACAACTTGTTGATTAGCACTCCTATGAAGAAGATTAAGTTGCTAGAGTTGATTTGAGAAGCTATCTTCCTCTTTAATTTGATGGAGGCTCCTTCAAGTTGCATTTTGACGGCATAACGACGTTGTATCTATTTTTAGTATGAATTAGGGTAGTCTTAGGGTGTATTTATAGATTAGTTAAGAGTTTTAGGCCATTAGATTAACTCTAAATCAGATTAGAGCCGTCAGATCTCGTCACAAGCCACCAAGCACAGCCCAAAAGCCAAAATGGTGCACCCAGCTAATACTGACCGACAGGGTGGGTCGACCCATGGGTCGACCCCTAGGGGGGGTCGACACCCATGTCGACCCTAGGGTCGACACCCTCTGTCTGGCGGGAATTTTCCCGCCTCTTCTGAAATGTGAAATCTGAATATTTTTAAATCTGTTTTGAATTTTCTAAAAACTTCTTCGGGCCTTAACTGGGTCATTCGGACTCCGATTTTCGAAAACTCGGACTCTATTTCGCGTATTTTTCCGAGACGAACGCAACGGCATAGCCCATTTCCCCTGATTCAGATTTTAAAATTTAATTCTGCACTGATTTATATTATAACAAGTTATTGAACATACGGGGTGTTACAGGGAGAAGGAATCCTGTATGATTCAGAAGGTTATCCACAAATTATTGATCATGAAATGATAGGATTCCTGTATGATGCACAAGGTTATCCACAAATTATTCCATTTTCTTGAACTAGTGAGAGATCTTCTTGCTTTTGAGAAGCTGCATGGAGGTACAATTGTGGTTTGTCCTTTTAATTTAAAACGTGACATTAAGATATGCCTGAACTCTTATTGTGTTCCAAGGAGCATCTTGTAACACCCCGTGTATTCTATAACAGTGAAATTCACAAATTAAAGTATAATTAATTTCAAATCAAAGAATTAAGGGAAACTGGATATGCCATTGCGTTCGTCTCGGAATTCTGCTTGAGATAGAGTCCGAGTTTGCGTAAAACGGACTCCGTATGAAGAAGATATGGCCTCCGGAAGTTTCAGAATTCAGTTTAAAATTCAAACAGACCAAAACAGCCCAGAAAAACCAATTCAAAATTCAAAATTGGGCCCAATTGGCCAGGGCGGGAATTTTCCCGCCCAAGGCACCCAGGTCGACTTGGCAGTCGACCTGGGCCTAACCAGGTCGACTGGGCAGTCGACCTGGGTCACCCGTGTCGACTGCCAAGTCGACACGGTGTCGACTAGCATGTTGACCTGGCCCCTGAGCCAGGTCGAACCCAGCCCCCCTGGCTGGCCTGGTCCGTGTTTGGTCGATTTTCTAAGCATTGCCTTGTCACTAGGGCTAGGTGTCAGCTCCTGGTTGGTCTCTCTTTCAAACGAATGGCTGTTATTAAACCAAGCTCCATCGACGGTCCAAATCAACTCACAAACTCTATAAAAAGGACCTAAGACTCACCCTAATTCACACAAACTAAAATGGAGATGAGACCGTCATGCTGCTGAGGAGAGACTAGGAGTAGCCGTCAGAGATTGAGAGACAATTAGGAGATAATTTGAAAGCTTAAAGCAACGTCAATTAAATCAAAACAACGCCTACAACAAAGGATAACATCTCCAAATTCAGAATTCAGATTCCTGAATTGAAGATTCGTCATACGTTGTAAGTAGAGTGCTATTCCGATGTGAATAATTAACTGCGTTTGAATTATGTAAAATGAGAAATGGAATTGTGGCGATAATAATCTATATTTGTATGTTATTTTGATTCTAAACGATTTGGGAATGTTATGGTATACGATTGGATATTTGTAAGTATGTGATTTATGTTGGAAGTTAACAACCATATGTTGTGGTATTTTATTTAGGTACTCATACAAGTATATGATTCATGTTAACAACCACATGTTGTGGAATTTTAATTGGGATTCATGCAAGAATATGATTCACTATTATGCCAATATGATGTACATACTTTTATGATCACTTTTAGTGTGTAATTGGGCTCGACTAAGTACTATGGTTTATATGAATCTATGTTGAAATTGGCAAATCATACTTTTGTATTAGAAACAAAAGTAAGCATCTTTATGAACATGACTAAACTATGTTTGGTATTATGCCTAGTTGAAAACATGTTTTAGGCCTAAGTTGTTATCAAAACCATATGGTGATATATGTGACACATTTATGTTAGATTTACATTCCAATTGCAAGTTTACATGAATAGAATGATTCATGTTTAAGTATTGTTTATTCCATGATTATATGAATAGAATGATTCATGTTTAAGTATTGTTTATTCCATGATTATATGAATAGAATGATTCATGTTTAAGTATTGTTTATGCCATGATTATATGAATAGAATGATTCATGTTTAAGTATTGTTTATGCCATGATTATATGAATAGAATGATTCATGTTTAAGTATTGTTTATGCCATGATTATATGCTATTACAATGCAAGTTCACATGTGCCTAATTCATGTTAATTGAATCTTTATGTTGCAAGTTCATGCGTTCACACTCCCCTTTTTATGTTACCTTATAAACACCATGTTATAAGCCTCCCCTTTTCATATGGCTAAGTTGGGTTTAAATGTTAAACCCAACATATCTTATATTGTAGCGAACGTGTAAAACGGGGGTAATAACGTTTGGGTTAAAATATAGAACATATGTGTTGGCATGTTTGACGCATGCCAACAACCTTGAAAAACAATTAAGTGGCATAAATAAATTTTAACCAATAAAGATGAATTTGAATAATGGGCCGCAAATATTTACATATAAAAAGAAAAGAGACAAAATATGTAAATGTAGAATACGATGTGTTTAACCCGAGGTTGGATTGAGTTGTGATGTAAACCTGCCCGGAACCGCCCGGCTGTCCAGTAGTCACAACAATACCTATCCAATGTGGGTGGTTAAACACGGAGCCCAATAAGGACCCGAGGTTAGACTGAGTTGTGGCGTAAGACTTCCCGGACCCAACCGGCAACAGGCCGCCACAACAGTACCTGTCTAATGTGAGAGGTCGAGGCTTTAATAAGACAATTGAGGCTGAGTCAGGATTGATAGGATTAAGTAAATTATATTAATACTTAATCAAAATGGAACATGCTAAACTATACAGACTGATTGGGGGTTAGGTTTACAAAACACTTAACCAACTTAGCATGTTGGCTAGGAATAGAAAACCTAGTAGCGGGGGACCCTTTTCAGCAGTAACCCTACAAGGTGTATCAGGATACCCTGAACTATGCAGGGTGGGGCACGATTACTGGGCTGACTGTAAGAGGTCAAATCGACGGCGGTGGTGCAGCGGTGTAGGTTCTAACGGGGTGCGGGCGTGCACACACTCTGGCGTAGAAAAATAAGGCACTGGGCACCAGTAGCATACCTGTGCATTCTAGAATTGTGTCGGGCCACCACCATGGGAATTGATACACCCCATGGTGGGACAAGCATAGGTAACTACAACAACGGGGGCCGTAAGACACATGTAACTATGCGAGTAGGAGTCGATCATCGGAAATGGATCACTTCACCCTGATTATGGGTGCCTGTTGGGAACTAGTTTATATGGGTACAGAGATTAATATGGGGTACGATAGTATATTCGACCCTAGACAACTTAACTTAGTTTATGGTGCTTTCCCATTTACTGTTTATACTTATCATACCCAGTTCTTTATTCATAGACTGAATAGTCCTAGACTTACTCAGGCTTTATGTCTGACTCTACTTTTCTTTCGCCTTCTTTTCTTTCGTTTCCTCCTCCCCCCCCCCCCAAGTCCACAGGGAGGGAATACCGCAGCTTGACCAGCTTTCACATCCAGCTTGAAGAGAAAGAATGTATTGCTTGGATCTTTTTCGTTTTGGACTATGGCTTTGGACACAATTATGGGACTTATGCAGTTTACTTATGTTTTTATGCTTCTTTAAATAATGTAATCAAGACAATTATGAAGATGTTATGTTTTTGGAAGTATTGTAAGACAAATTATGGCATGGTTTGTGTAACACGTATTTTAATGAAATAAAAGTTGTTGTTGTTTTCTGCTGTTCAAAAATATGTGTTCTTATATCTGTCTTGTATATCTGTGACTTATACTTATAAACCTCCACCAAAATTAGGGCATTCCCTTTGAGAGTGACCCTAACGGAGGTGGGGTGTTTCACTTGGTATCAAAGCATAGGTTTACCAGATAAGATAAAAGTTTTGAAAACTTATTTTCAAGGGTAAATTTAAAGAAGCATTTTTAAAGATAAATTATTGTATTTAAAAAAAAAGCAAAGTCCCCCAAAGCCATAGGTACTATCTTTTGTCCTTCGTTTTGAATCATCCTTTTTGTTTCAGCATATACGAAGAACTTAACTTGCCAGAGGGTGTACCAATACCTGGTTGGTTTAGACGGTTCTTAGAAGCAAGGGCCACTCAGCCAGGTCCTACCGTTCCTCCTCCCCCAGCTGCAGGAAATCAACCAGCTGCAGCAGCACCTCTTCCTCCACCTCCTCCGCGGGGAAATACTTTTGCTAAGATATGTAAAGATTTTAAAGCTATGGGAGGAAAGGACTTTCATGGAACTGAGTCCTTCGTGGCAGCTAGGAATTGGCTAAAAGAAACCGAGGACTTATTCGTCATCTTTGAGGTAGAAGATAGGCAGAAGGTACAACTGACAGTGTGGCTGCTAAAAGGTGAGGCTTCCTACTGGTGGGAAGTCACTAACGCAGAAAGACCAGTGGAAACATGGGAGGACTTTAGGGCAAGGTTCGAGGCTAAATTTCTCTCAGAAGCTGAAAGGAGTCTTCAGTTGGAAAAATTCTTATTTCTTAAGCAAGGGAATATGACAGTCAAAGAGTATGTGAATCAGTTCGATCAGCTGGCTAGGTTCGGACTGGACCTAGTCAACACCCCGCACAAGAAGGCTCTCCGTTTTGTCAAAGGGTTGAATGAGCCATTACACAGTTTGGCCATGACCCATATACCCATGGGAGCTACGTATGAAAGGTTGGTGCAAATGGCATTGCTGAACGAAGAGGATAAGGGCAAGAAGGAGACAAAGGCAGAAAGCTCTAAAGGGAAGAAAGATGGTTTACAGCCTAAGAAGATAGACTTTAAGAAGAGCGGGAAAGACAACAAAGAGAAGAGGAAGTGTAATTTCTATGGCAAAGTGGGAAACTTAGTGAAAGATTGCCGGAAAAAGAAGGCCAAGATGAATGGTGGGTGCTTTTCTTGCGGTGAGACAGGCCACATGGCTAAGGATTGCCCGAAGAAACGAGGACAGGGGCAGAGGGATGGATCCACCTCAGGGGCACAGGTTCATGTGCTAGAGGCGCCACCTCTGCAATAGCGAGGTATAAATACTTCTATAGAAAGTGTAGTTTATCTTTATGATCACCCAGTTCGCACTTTATTTGATTCTGGCGCATCACACTCCTTTATCTCGTCTGCTTTAGTAGAATCTCTGCACCTAAAAACTAGTATGGTAGAGGACCCCTTAATTGTTTCAAACCCAATTAGGGGCCCAGCTCATTTGTCTATGATCTGTGTGGGATTGAAAATTTCTATTCTAATCGTAGAATTTAGATGTAGTGCCTTTGTTTTGGGCTTCTCGGGATATGGTTTGATTTTGGGCATGGATTGGCTATCCAGTAATGGTGTCGTCCTTGATTGTGAGAAAAGGGTGGTTAGGCTTCTGACCCAACTCGGTAACACTCTAGAAATTACTTGTAATCCCTCATATGCGGTTATGCTTAGTTATCTTGAATCGCTAGATGCCTCTGTTGAAAGTTTGCAATCGGTTAGAGTGGTCCGGGAATATCCGGATGTCTTCGAAGAGGTGAAGGGCTTGCCTCCGAAGCGGGAGATAGACTTCCGCATATATCTTGTAGATAATGCAAAGCCCGTTGCGTTGCCCGTTAGACACATGGCTCCACGGGAAAGGAAAGAGCTCAGTAAACAGATTAAAGAGCTTCTAGAGAAGGGGTTCATTAGAAGGAGCATTTCAGAATGGGGCGCTCCAGTGGTGTTCGCTACAAAGGAGGATGGTTCACTCCGTCTATGTGTTGACTATAGGGAGCTCAACAAGCTAACGAAAAAGAATAAGCACCCTCTCCCCAGAATTGACGATCTGTTTGATCAGCTTGTAGGAGCGTCTGTTTTCTCCCAACTCGATTTAGCGACCGGTTTTCATCAGCTAAGGGTGGCTGAAGTTAGCATCGATAAAACGGCATTCAGAACCCAGGACGGCTTCTTTGAATGGCTTGTCATGCCTTTCGGCTTGACAAACGCACCTGCTTACTTCGTGGACTTGATGAGTAGGGTGTTCAGAGATTTCCTCAACAAGTTCATAGTGGTCTTCGTAGATGATATCCTTATCTTCTCAAAGAGTGAAGAGGAACATGCCCAGCACCTAAGGGCAATCATGGAAACTCTGCGAGTCCATCAGCTAAAAGCCAAATTCTCCAAATGCCACTTTTGGAGAGAGGAAGTAAGATTTCTTGGGCACATAGTATCCAAGGAAGGATTAGCAGTAGACCCGGCTAAGGTAGTAGCGGTGCAGGATTGGAAGACACCAAAGAACGCAACAGAGGTCCGAAGCTTTCTCGGGCTAGCAGGCTTCTATCGGAAATTCATCAGAGACTTTGCAAAGATATCAGCTCCGCTCACAAAGTTGACCAAGAAGAGTCTAGTGTTCAATTGGGACTTGGATTGCGAGTTTGCTTTCCAATGACTGAAAAGGGCTCTTACAACAGCCCCAGTTTTAACATTGCCAGATGGAAGCAAGATGTTCACAGTTTATACAGATGCATGTGGGACAGGTCTAGGCGCCGTCTTAATGCAAGAAGGAAGGGTAGTAGCTTATGGCGAGAGACAGTTGAAAGTGCACGAAAAGAACTACCCGACCCACGATCTTGAGTTAGCCGCCATCGTCTTTGCACTCAAGTCTTGGCGGCACTATCTCCTAGGTGAGAAGTGTAACACCCCACACCCGCTATAGTCACTCACTAAGGGAATGCCATAGCATCGGTGGAGTATTTTTAGTGAGTACAGAACAGTAAAATTACAACAAGACAGATATAATGTAATACTTGAAAATTTAAAACATCATCTCATAGCAGCGGAAAGTAAAACATGTTTGGTTACATCATAAAACCATAACAAGAGTCAAGTACAAAATATCCATCCTGAATAAAATAAGTACGTAATCCCACTACTCATAACAAATAGCCATAACAGAAAAGATAAGATAAGCTGAGCTCTACATCTACGGTCAAAGCTCCAAGAGATAGATAAAGAAAACTGATCAAAGCCCACTAGCACTAGGCCCAACCTGAGGACCTGAAGGAAAAAGATAAAAACAACGGGGGTCAGACATAAGCCTGAGTGAACCCTATCTCCTTAATAATACAATTATTAAAGTAATTAGGGTATGATATGAACTCGGTATGGTATCTTTGGGGATAATGACTACACTAAGTTGCCCACGAACACAGGACGAACTAAGATAACTGTAAAGACGCATCTACCCACCCAAGGATAATTACTAACTGCACCACACCAGTCACTCCTACTCAAAGGTTGATCCCACCCAAGGATATCAAAGATAGATATAACCAGTAGTTTCCTGTACCCTAGTTGACTACATAGGTGCCGTCTGCCCCTATCTCTACTAGGTGTACCCCACTACCCCAAGCGATCGGCTCCCTAACGTAGGTATCCGTGCTGGGCCCACAGTGGGGTGTATCATTCCCCAAAGTGGCAACCCAAAAGCAACATCGGTGCACGGGTTATACCTACACGATGCAACAACGTCTTACCTCCCAGTCCCGGGCCCACACACGCATATGAAACCCGATGGGCCTGCGTTGCCACCGCTAACCCCGTTTTGGCCTCTTATAATCAAGCCCAATATGCGTGTCCCGTCACTCGACATGGGTCGAGCCCACAAAGATACGTTTGGGATATTGGTTGAAATGGGCCCCCACAAGCTACTACTTAAGCTTGTCACTTTTATCTAGTGCATCCCACTTAACCCCTTATGTAGTCATGCCCACTTACATGTTAAGATTTGGTTAAGTCATCAATCATATTTCAATTGCCACATAGGGCACCCACTAGATTTCCACATGCCACCCAAAGCACTTACTTAACCCTTCACCCATGTTTTAATTACATGTTTCACTTTGGTTAAGTATTCTAATCGTATTTTCTCATGCCACCCATGGCACTTACTTAACCCTTTTTATCATGTTTAATTACATGTTCTACTTTGGTTAAGTATTCTAATCGTATTTTTCTATTGCCACCCAAGGCAACCCACTAGTCTCATCATGCCACCCCAAGGCACCCACTTAACCCCTCATGTCCCACTACATGCTAATATGGTTAAGTGTTTCTTAATTCATTAATTAAGATCATGAACTCATAAAGACCTCTCACATTAGACCGTCTTTTATGACTGCTGGATATGCCGGTTGGTTCCGGGCAGACTTCTGTCATCAAAAGGGTCTAACCTCGTGTCTTTACTTTAATCATGTATTTAATTTATGACTAAGACCTCTCACATTGGGCCAATCATTTGTAGCCGCTGGATGGCCGGTCGGTTCCGGGCAGACTTCCGCTACAAAAGGGTCCAACCTCGTGTCTTAGTTGATTAATTACACCTAATTAGTCACCCCCATATTAATTATCCCTAATTAATATCAATTTATTCATAACATGGGTAGACCTAACTCAATAGGTAAATTCCCATGGGGTAGACCTAACTCAATAGGTAAATTCCCACTTATGTTAATTAATTTTTTATGGTATGCTTAATCATACCCATTTCAACATACTTTTAATTAACATATTAATTAACCCCATCGTTCCCCACGTAAATCGTCATTATGACATAACATAATAAAGGGAAGATTTACCACACATAACATGGGTTTAGCATATAACTTTATCATGGGTTAAGAGGATGTCAACTTGCATATATGAGCATGTATTAACCCAACTATATTCAACCCAAACTTGCATATTATCAAACATGTGTCTTACATAACATGTTGCATATGAACTTACATATCATCAAACATGTGATTTGCATAACATGTTGCATATGAACTTACATATCATCATACATGTGATTTGCATAACATGTAGAACTTGCATTTTAGCATATACTTAACTTGCATAAGCACTCACATACTTGCATAAGCATTCATATACTTGCATAAGCTTGCATATCATATTAAACTTGCATTTCAACATATACATAACTTGCATAAACATTCACATACTTGCATAGGCTTGCATATTATGTTAAACTTGCATTTCAACATATACATAACTTGCATAAACATTCACATACTTGCATAGGCTTGCATATTATGTTAAACTTGCATTTCAACATATACATAACTTGCATAAACATTCACATACTTGCATAGGCTTGCATATTATGTTAAACTTGCATTTCAACATATACATAACTTGCATAAACATTCACATACTTGCATAGGCTTGCATATTATGTTAAACTTGCATTTCAACATATACATAACTTGCATAAACATTCATATACTTGCATAAGATGTTAAACATGCATATAAGCATATACATGACTTGCATAAGTACTCACATACTTGCATAACATGTTTGCATAATGGATCCATATTCACTTAGTGTTTTGCATCATAAACATCATGAAACAACTTGCATAAAAATATCATGATTACATATTATGAAACTTGCATGACATAAGGCATATAACTTGCAAAACACATAATATTCACTACATCAAGCTTGCATAAATATATGGATCCACAAACATAGCCATACTTTATCACATCTTATCATAATCAATTCAATAATTGATTATTAAGGGGATAGAAGCTCACCAAAACAAGATTAGCAAGTTAAATGAAGCAAATCCCAATGATTAAGTAGAAGAAGATGTAGATTAGCTTGCAAACCCTCTTAGGATTTTTAGTGGAGGCTTTCCAATTTTCTAAGTGGTGGCATAATGGCCTTAGATCTATTTTTGGTAAGGATAAGGGGGGGTATTAGGGTGTATATATAGATTAGTTAGATGTTTTAGGACCATGGGATATACCCTAGAACCAATCCTAGCCTTTAAAGCATGTCTTGGGAAAGAAGTCAAGTGTAGGAACCATTTAGGGCCCAAAAAAAACAGCCCAAAACTCATCCCGGGCCTCAAAACATGAGCAGTTTTCGTTTTTGATTTTTCGTGAAACTTTGACGGGCCATAACTTGGTCATACGGACTCCGATTTACGAAAACTCGGACTCTATTTCGCGTATTTTTCCGAGACGAACGCAATGGCACAGCCCGTTTCCCCTGATTCAGAATATTAAATTTAATTCTGCTCTGATTTATGTTATAACAAGTTATTTAACATACGGGGTGTTACATTCTCCCCTACTTAAAGGATTTCGTCCCCGAAATCTCTAAGTCAAGAAGAACGTATCCTACCAACCAAACAACCATCTACTCAACCATCAAACACTGGCATCCATTGTCCTTAAAGTTTCTAATGCTGTATGAACATATGCAAAAAGTGTGTGTATATGTTCCCTATCTAATGCAAAATCAGGCGGTCTACTGATTCAGTTGACCTCCTTAATGCAAACCATGATAGTGCCATGCATCCAATATGTATGCGAAAGAACCCTATCGACACATACTATTTCTACATGCGTGCACAATCATTCACCGAATAAATGCATCGTCCATATGATAGCACAACCATCATACATCCATTAATATAGCTACCTACGCACATTTATATGCAATATGCAATATGAAGTGATTGAGCCGATCTAGTGCCTAAAGTGTGTGTATATGCATCCACGAGCAACCACTAGCAAACACTTGCATCCACTTGCATCCATCAATCATAACATGTCTCAAACACATGTTTCAACCATAGGTTTACCTATCTAAAAGGTCAAAGGTGCTAACGAGAGGACATACTAAGGACAAGATAAGTACAAGATAGGCAATAAAGGAGAAGTTAAAGAACATACTCTCGAAAAGAAAAGGGTACAAAGAACGCATCTTCGCTTCCGTCTCCCAAGTAGCATTGCTCTCGTCATCTCCCCATTGCACTTTGACTAGCTGAACCTCTCTGTTTCTCAACTTCTTAATCTCTGACCCAAGGATGCGAGTAGGAGCTCGTCGAATCGTCGCATCACGCTCTACTTCCACTTCTCTAAGCAAGCTCGGCTCTACCACCTCTGCGGTCTCATGTAGGCACTTCCTCAAATGTGACACATGGAAAACATCATGTATACCACTAAGTCTGTCTGGCAACTCCACCCTATATGCCATCCGTCCAATTCTTTCCTTGACAGGAAACGGTCCTACAAACCTCGGTGCTAACTTCCCAGCGGATCCAAAGCGAACAACATTCCGTAATGGAGACACTTTGACAAAAACCATGTCCCCAACTTCAAACTCAAGATCAGTCCTCCTCTTATCTGCATAGGATTTCTGTCTGTCTTGCGCTGCTTTCATCCTTCTTCGAATCAAATCAACCTTCTCTGAAGTCTCTCTAACCATATCGGGCCCTAGCAAGATCTTATCCGTAGATTCCCACCAACATGTAGGTGATCGACAAGGCCTTCCATAAAGAGCTTAAAAAGGTGCCATGCCAATACTAGACTGGAAGCTGTTGTTATATGCAAACTCCACCAAAGGAAGATGCTCTTCCCATGTACCTCCAAAATCCAAGATACAAAGCCTCAAAAGGTCTTCCAAAACACGGTTCACCCTCTCGGTCTGGCCGTCTGTCTGAGGATGATATGCGGTGCTCAAACACAACTGAGTCCCCACCGCCTCCTGTAAACTCTTCCAAAACTCACTAGTGAAGATAGGATCTCGATCACTCACTATGCTGGAAGGTACCCCATGCAGTCGAACTATCTCTCGAACATAGACTGAAGCAAGCCATGGAGCAGTCCTCTTACTCTTTACGGGTATGAAATGGGCGCTGTTAGTAAGCCTGTCTACCACCACCCAAATTCCTGTATTACTCTTTCTCGATCTGGGTAACCCGTCAATAAAATCCATCGAGACGCTATCCCACTTCCATTGCGGAACCTCCAATGGGTGAAGCAACTCACCTGGTTTCTTTTGCTCCGCCTTCGCTTATTGGCATACCAAGCATCGAGCGACATACTCGGACACATCTCTCTTCATACCGGCCCAGAAGAAAACCCTCTTCATGTCTTGGTACATCTTGTCCCCACCGGGATGAATGGTCCTCCTAGAACGGTGTGCATCATCAAGAATAGCCTTCCTCAAACCCTCGTCTTGCGGTACACAAAGTCCACCGTCTCTACGCAAGCACCCCCTATCGTCTAGGGTGTACCTACTCAAATGGCTGGACGACTCTCCCCTTATGAGCTTCTCTACCAACTCAACCAACTGTGGGTCGTCCCTCTGTGCTTATCCAAAGCCCCAAAAGAGTAGGCCTAACCTCCAAGGAGGCTAGCAAACCGGGTACAAAGTCAACGGAAGGTCTAAAGTCAAACATAGAAATAAACTCTAAGCTCCGTCGTTCAACGAACCACAAACTCGAGGACAACCTTTTTCTACTTAAGGCGTTCGCTACCATGTTACCCTTATCGTGGGTGTACGCTATCTCAAACTCATAGGACGCTAAGAATCCTATTCACTTTTGCCGTCTCAAGACTATGCGCCTGGAGAGTCTCCAATACTTCCCTAAGATGTAGGGCAGGTTCTTCTCCACTCCTAGAGAAAATCAGGATATTTTCCCATGCAAAATCGTCACAACTATCCATCTCTCACGCAGACCACCCTAGTCGAGCTCGATGTCCCCCAAATGCAAGCCCCAAAGGCCTAAACCAATATCAGACAAACACCCAAGGGATATCTCCTTCGAGTTCAGGCGACCTACGTGAGATGATATTAGTAAAAATGGCTAAACAATTAAGCCTTTAACCAACTTTGGATGTCCTCGCCAGTCTCGCTCCAAAACCACCGTTTTTCCTATAACTGGCTTTGCTCACCCTATTGAGCACATACGAAAACTTATTTCGCTCCTAGAAAAGACCAAGATGTCATCCACAAAGACCATCACAACTTATTTAGGTACTCCTTGGACACCCTTCTCATCAAACCAACAAAATATGCGGGGGCGTACGTCAAACCAAATGGCATCACCAGCCACTCATAAAAACCGTCCGGAGTCCTGAAGGTAGTCTTCTCTATACTATCCTCAGCCACTCTCAACCGATGAAACTCCGTGGCTGAGTCCACCATGACAACACTGAAGCGCCAACCAACTGATCAAAGAGATCATCAATCCTCGACAATGGGTGTCTATTCTTCTTTGTGAGTTTATTTAGCTCTCTTTAGCCTACACAAAGTCTGAGGGACCCATCCGCCTTCGTGGCAACAACTACTGGAGTGCCCCACTCCGATATACTTCGTCTTATGAACCCCTTCTCAAGCAAATCGCCTACTTACTTGTGGAGTTCCCTCCTCTCACGAGGAGCCACGTGGCACACTGACCAAAATACTGGTTTGGCTTTGTCTACCAGATATATTTGGAAGTCAATTTCCTGCTCCGGAGGTAAACCCTTCACCTCCCCAAACTCATCCGAGTATTCCCGGACCACTCTAACAGATCGCAAACTCTTGACTGACGTGTCAAGCGATTCTAGATAACTTAGCATAACAGATTCTATGGGATTACAAGAGATCTCGAGAGTGTTACCCTAGCGGGCCATAAGCCTAACAACTCTCCCTTCAAAATCAAGAACGGCACCCCTACTGGATAACCAGTCCATGCCCAAAACTAACCCATAGCCCGTGAAGCCCAACAAGCATCACATCTAAACTCAACGCTAAGTATAGAAACTTTCAAACCCAAACATATCATGGAGCCCCAATTGGGTTTGAAACAACTAAGGGATCATCTACCAAACTGGTGTCTAAGTGCAGTGACTCAACTAACAATGGTGAGATAAACGAACTCGATGCGTCAGAATCAAATAAAGTTTGAATTGGATAATAAAGAAATCCAACCTCCAATCTAAACGGTCTTATCCCCATCTGGTACCCTAAGCGTGAGGGAATACAACTACCCTCCAGAAGATTCCATACCTTGCCCTTGCTTCTTCGGACAATCCTAATAAGGTGTCCTATTCCTCCCAAAAGGATAACTACTAGCCTTCTTCTTCCCCATTCCCCACTCATAACCTCCCACCAATGAGGTTTCATCCTTCATTAACCCAATAACTATTTGAGCCTTCCTCTCATCGTCTATCCTATAGGTACCTACCAGTCCTCCTCCTTCTTGAACCAACTTCTGGTCCGACTAATGTCCAAGTTCCTTGAAGTGGTTTTCCATCCTTATCTACCTTAAAAAGATCATCTATACGCAGAGGGGAAACTCAAAGTGAGAGAGAGGAAGAGATTCGAAATGGAGAACTCGAAAGATATGGATATGGCTATTGGGGATTATGCTTTTCTTTCAAAATCTTTACTCTTAAAAGACATGTTTTTGAAAATACTTTCTTCTAAAATATTCTTAGAAAATAGTTTTTCTTAAAAAAATTTATCTATTCTGGTAACCTTAAGCTCTGATACCACGTGTAACACCCCACACCCGCTATAGTCACTCACTAAGGGAATGCCATAGCATCGGTGGAGTATTTTTAGTGAGTACAGAACAGTAAAATTACAACAAGACAGATATAATGTAATACTTGAAAATTTAAAACATCATCTCATAGCAGCGGAAAGTAAAACATGTTTGGTTACATCATAAAACCATAACAAGAGTCAAGTACAAAATATCCATCCTGAATAAAATAAGTACGTAATCCCACTACTCATAACAAATAGCCATAACAGAAAAGATAAGATAAGCTGAGCTCTACATCTACGGTCAAAGCTCCAAGAGATAGATAAAGAAAACTGATCAAAGCCCACTAGCACTAGGCCCAACCTGAGGACCTGAAGGAAAAAGATAAAAACAACGGGGGTCAGACATAAGCCTGAGTGAACCCTATCTCCTTAATAATACAATTATTAAAGTAATTAGGGTATGATATGAACTCGGTATGGTATCTTTGGGGATAATGACTACACTAAGTTGCCCACGAACACAGGACGAACTAAGATAACTGTAAAGACGCATCTACCCACCCAAGGATAATTACTAACTGCACCACACCAGTCACTCCTACTCAAAGGTTGATCCCACCCAAGGATATCAAAGATAGATATAACCAGTAGTTTCCTGTACCCTAGTTGACTACATAGGTGCCGTCTGCCCCTATCTCTACTAGGTGTACCCCACTACCCCAAGCGATCGGCTCCCTAACGTAGGTATCCGTGCTGGGCCCACAGTGGGGTGTATCATTCCCCAAAGTGGCAACCCAAAAGCAACATCGGTGCACGGGTTATACCTACACGATGCAACAACGTCTTACCTCCCAGTCCCGGGCCCACACACGCATATGAAACCCGATGGGCCTGCGTTGCCACCGCTAACCCCGTTTTGGCCTCTTATAATCAAGCCCAATATGCGTGTCCCGTCACTCGACATGGGTCGAGCCCACAAAGATACGTTTGGGATATTGGTTGAAATGGGCCCCCACAAGCTACTACTTAAGCTTGTCACTTTTATCTAGTGCATCCCACTTAACCCCTTATGTAGTCATGCCCACTTACATGTTAAGATTTGGTTAAGTCATCAATCATATTTCAATTGCCACATAGGGCACCCACTAGATTTCCACATGCCACCCAAAGCACTTACTTAACCCTTCACCCATGTTTTAATTACATGTTTCACTTTGGTTAAGTATTCTAATCGTATTTTCTCATGCCACCCATGGCACTTACTTAACCCTTTTTATCATGTTTAATTACATGTTCTACTTTGGTTAAGTATTCTAATCGTATTTTTCTATTGCCACCCAAGGCAACCCACTAGTCTCATCATGCCACCCCAAGGCACCCACTTAACCCCTCATGTCCCACTACATGCTAATATGGTTAAGTGTTTCTTAATTCATTAATTAAGATCATGAACTCATAAAGACCTCTCACATTAGACCGTCTTTTATGACTGCTGGATATGCCGGTTGGTTCCGGGCAGACTTCTGTCATCAAAAGGGTCTAACCTCGTGTCTTTACTTTAATCATGTATTTAATTTATGACTAAGACCTCTCACATTGGGCCAATCATTTGTAGCCGCTGGATGGCCGGTCGGTTCCGGGCAGACTTCCGCTACAAAAGGGTCCAACCTCGTGTCTTAGTTGATTAATTACACCTAATTAGTCACCCCCATATTAATTATCCCTAATTAATATCAATTTATTCATAACATGGGTAGACCTAACTCAATAGGTAAATTCCCATGGGGTAGACCTAACTCAATAGGTAAATTCCCACTTATGTTAATTAATTTTTTATGGTATGCTTAATCATACCCATTTCAACATACTTTTAATTAACATATTAATTAACCCCATCGTTCCCCACGTAAATCGTCATTATGACATAACATAATAAAGGGAAGATTTACCACACATAACATGGGTTTAGCATATAACTTTATCATGGGTTAAGAGGATGTCAACTTGCATATATGAGCATGTATTAACCCAACTATATTCAACCCAAACTTGCATATTATCAAACATGTGTCTTACATAACATGTTGCATATGAACTTACATATCATCAAACATGTGATTTGCATAACATGTTGCATATGAACTTACATATCATCATACATGTGATTTGCATAACATGTAGAACTTGCATTTTAGCATATACTTAACTTGCATAAGCACTCACATACTTGCATAAGCATTCATATACTTGCATAAGCTTGCATATCATATTAAACTTGCATTTCAACATATACATAACTTGCATAAACATTCACATACATGCATAGGCTTGCATATTATGTTAAACTTGCATTTCAACATATACATAACTTGCATAAACATTCACATACTTGCATAGGCTTGCATATTATGTTAAACTTGCATTTCAACATATACATAACTTGCATAAACATTCACATACTTGCATAGGCTTGCATATTATGTTAAACTTGCATTTCAACATATACATAACTTGCATAAACATTCACATACTTGCATAGGCTTGCATATTATGTTAAACTTGCATTTCAACATATACATAACTTGCATAAACATTCATATACTTGCATAAGATGTTAAACATGCATATAAGCATATACATGACTTGCATAAGTACTCACATACTTGCATAACATGTTTGCATAATGGATCCATATTCACTTAGTGTTTTGCATCATAAACATCATGAAACAACTTGCATAAAAATATCATGATTACATATTATGAAACTTGCATGACATAAGGCATATAACTTGCAAAACACATAATATTCACTACATCAAGCTTGCATAAATATATGGATCCACAAACATAGCCATACTTTATCACATCTTATCATAATCAATTCAATAATTGATTATTAAGGGGATAGAAGCTCACCAAAACAAGATTAGCAAGTTAAATGAAGCAAATCCCAATGATTAAGTAGAAGAAGATGTAGATTAGCTTGCAAACCCTCTTAGGATTTTTAGTGGAGGCTTTCCAATTTTCTAAGTGGTGGCATAATGGCCTTAGATCTATTTTTGGTAAGGATAAGGGGGGGTATTAGGGTGTATATATAGATTAGTTAGATGTTTTAGGACCATGGGATATACCCTAGAACCAATCCTAGCCTTTAAAGCATGTCTTGGGAAAGAAGTCAAGTGTAGGAACCATTTAGGGCCCAAAAAAAACAGCCCAAAACTCATCCCGGGCCTCAAAACATGAGCAGTTTTCGTTTTTGATTTTTCGTGAAACTTTGACGGGCCATAACTTGGTCATACGGACTCCGATTTACGAAAACTCGGACTCTATTTCGCGTATTTTTCCGAGACGAACGCAATGGCACAGCCCGTTTCCCCTGATTCAGAATATTAAATTTAATTCTGCTCTGATTTATGTTATAACAAGTTATTTAACATACGGGGTGTTACAAGAAGTTCGAACTTTACACTGACCATAAATTGTTGAAATATCTTTTCTCGTAGAAAGATCTTAACTTGAGGCAACAGAGATGGATGGAATTTCTTGCCTCGTACGATTTCGAGATCTCCTACACTCCGGGCAAAGGCAACGTAGTGGCAGACGCGTTGAGCCGAAAGAAACTACCCCTAAGCTCGTTATTTGTTGAAAGACAAAGCCTAGAGTTTATAGCCAGCTTTGACTTTAGGCCCTCCTCCGATTTTGTACTAGGCTTGCTAGCATCTCTCTAAGTACGCCCGACTTTAGTGGACTCAATAGGGACAGCATAACGCGAAGACCCTCAACTTGTGGAGACGATTGATAGGCTAATTAGGGGTGAGACTTCAAGTCACCTCAATAGATACTCCATCGACGATAAGGGTTAGCTAAGGCGAGACGGAAGACTATGCGTCCCACAGACAAGGGATTTAGTAAAGACGGTTCTCGAGGAAGCACATCACTCCAAGATGACGATACACCCAGGCGGAGATAAAATGTACAAGGACATAAAGAGAACTTTCTTTTGGAAAGGCATGAAGAAGGACATGGCAGATTTCGTTTCTAAGTGTATGGTGTGCCAACAGGTTAAGGCGGAACAGAAAAAGCCTGGCGGTCTGCTCCATCCTCTAGAGGTCCCGCAGTGGAAGTGGGATAGCATCTCAATGGACTTCATTGATGGGCTGCCTAGGTCTAGAAGAGGCAACACTAGCATTTGGGTAATAGTGGATAGGCTTACTAAAAGCGCCCACTTTTTACCTGTCAAAAGTAAAAGAACTGCCTCATCCCTAGCATCTCTTTACCTCAAGGAAATCGTTCGACTCCATGGAATACCATCCAACATTGTTAGTGACCGAGACCCTATCTTCACAAGTGAGTTGTGGCGGAGTCTGCAAGAAGCGGTAGGCACACAGTTATGCTTAAGCACAGCCTATCATCCCCAAACCGACGGCTAGACAGAAAGAGTGAACAGAGTTTTGGAGGACCTTTTAAGACTGTGCGTCCTTGACTTCGGAGGGACGTGGGAAGACCATCTTCCTTTGGTGGAATTTTCCTACAACAACAGCTACCAAGCCACCATCGGAATGGCGCCCTTCGAAGCTTTATATGGAAGACCGTGCCGATCACCCACTTGTTGGTGGGAGTCTACTGATAAGCCCATACTTGGACCATATATGATCCGAGAGACTTCAGAGAAAGTAGACTTAATACGAAGAAGGATGAAGACGGCCCAAGACAGACAAAAGTCCTACGCCGACAAGAGGAGGATCGACCTTGAATTTGAGGTTGGGGACAGAGTTTTTCTTAAGGTATCTCCGCTAAGGAACGTTGTTCGTTTTGGAACCACGGGAAAGCTAGCACCAAGGTTCGTAGGGCCATTTCCTATCATCGAGAAAATTGGAAAAATGGCCTATAGATTAGAGCTACCCGAAAAATTGGCCGGAGTTCACAACGTCTTTCACGTTTCACATCTCCGAAAATGTCTACATGAATCTGCTGAAGTGGTAGAGCCAAATATCCTAGAAGAAGCTGAAGTGGAACGCGAAGCGACCTTGAGAAAAATTCCAACCCGCATATTAGGAACGGAAGTGAAGAAGCTACGCAACAGCGAAGTCAAGCTCGTCAAAGTTCAGTGGAGCGACGCCGAAGTAGATGCAACTTGGGAAACTGAAGCTAGAATACGCGCAGCCTACCCTTTTCTTTTCGAGGGTACATCTTTGATCCTTCTTTTTACTTAAGTTGCGCTTTTATCTATCTTTTTGGGTATATCTCATCGACCTTATCTTTTAGGAAGAAACCCTTTGGATGAAAACATGTAATTGAAACATGTTATGGATGATGGTTGCAAGTGATTGCTAGTGGTTGCTCGTGGTTGCATATACACACACAATCTAGGTTTTAGATCGGCTCAGTCACTTCATATTGCATATGCATATATGTTTGCATTCGTATATGGTTGAACTTTAATGTGTTGTCATATGGATGTTGCATTTGTATGAATGATTGTGCACTCATGTAGAATCATGAATAGGAGAATTTGCATACATAATGGATTCATGGCACTTACATAATTCACATTAAGGAGGTCAACTGAATCAGTAGACCGCCTGATTTTGCATTAGATAAGTACATGTACACACACACTTCGCATATGATCATGAAGCATTAGAAGTCTTTAAAGGACAATGGATGCTCGTGTTTGATGGATGAGTAGATGGATGTTTGGATGTTAGGATATACATTCTTCCTGAACTTGAAGATTTCGGGAACGAAATCCTTTTAAGTGGGGGAGAATGTAACCCCCCGTGTATTCTATAACAGTGAAATTCACAAATTAAAGTATAATTAATTTCAAATCAAAGAATTAAGGGAAACGGGATACGCCATTGCGTTCGTCTCGGAATTCTGCTTGAGATAGAGTCCGAGTTTGCGTAAAACGGACTCCGTATGAAGAAGATATGGCCTTCGGAAGTTTCAGAATTCAGTTTAAAATTCAAACAGACCAAAACAGCACAGAAAAACCAATTCAAAATTCAAAATCGGGCCCAATTGGCCAGGGCGGGAATTTTCCCGCCCATGGCACCCAGGTCGACTTGGCAGTCGACCTGGGGCTAACCAGGTCGACTGGGCAGTCGACCTGGGTCACCCGTGTCGACTGCCAAGTCGACACGGTGTCGACTGGCATGTCGACCTGGCCCCTGAGCCAGGTCGAACCCAGCCCCCCTGGCTGGCCTGGTCTGTGTTTGGTCGATTTTCTGAGCCTTGCCTTGTCACTAGGGCTAGGTGTCAGCTCCTGGTTGGTCTCTCTTTCAAACGAACGGCTGTTATTAAACCAAGCTCCATCGACAGTCCAAATCAACTCACAAACTCTATAAAAAGGACCTAAGACTCACCCTAATTCACACAAACTAAAATGGAGATGAGACCGTCATGCTGCTGAGGAGAAACTAGGAGTAGCCGTCAGAAATTGAGAGACAATTAGGAGATAATTTGAAAGCTTAAAGCAACGTCAATTAAATCAAAACAACGCCTACAACAAAGGATAGCATCTCCAAATTTAGAATTCAGATTCCTGAATTGAAGATTCGTCATACGTTGTAAGTAGAGTGCTATTCCGATGTGAATAATTAACTGCATTTGAATTGTGTAAAATGAGAAATGGAATTGTGGCGATAATAATCTATATTTGTATGTTATTTTGATTCTAAACGATTTGGGAATGTTATGGTATACGATTGGATATTTGTAAGTATGTGATTTATGTTGGAAGTTAGCAACCATATGTTGTGGTATTTTATTTAGGTACTCATACAAGTATATGATTCATGTTAACAACCACATGTTGTGGAATTTTAATTGGGATTCATGCAAGAATATGATTCACTATTATGCCAATATGATGTACATACTTTTATGATCACTTTTAGTGTGTAATTGGACTCGACTAAGTACTATGGTTTATATGAATCTATGTTGAAATTGGCAAATCATACTTTTGTATTAGAAACAAAAGTAAGCATCTTTATGAACATGACTAAACTATGTTTGGTATTATGCCTAGTTGAAAACATGTTTTAGGCCTAAGTTGTTATCAAAACCATATGGTGATATATGTGACACAATTAAGTTAGATTTACATTCCAATTGCAAGTTTACATGAATAGAATGATTCATGTTTAAGTATTGTTTATGCCATGATTATATGAATAGAATGATTCATGTTTAAGTATTGTTTATGCCATGATTATATGAATAGAATGATTCATGTTTAAGTATTGTTTATGCCATGATTATATGCTATTACAATGCAAGTTCACATGTGCCTAATTCATGTTAATTGAATCGTTATGTTGCAAGTTCATGCGTTCACACTCCCCTTTTTATGTTACCTTATAAACACCATGTTATAAGCCTCCCCTTTTCATATGGCTAAGTTGGGTTTAAACGTTAAACCCAACATATCTTATGTTGTAGCGAACGTGTAAAACGGGGGTAAAAACGTTTGGGTTAAAATATAGAACATATGTGTTGGCATGTTTGACGCATGCCAACAACCTTGAAAATCAATTAAGTGGCATAAATAAATTTTAACCAATAAAGATGAATTTGAATAATGGGCCGCAAATATTTACATATAAAAAGAAAAGAGACAAAATATGTAAATGTAGAAAATACGATGTGTTTAACCCGAGGTTGGATTGCGTTGTGATGTAAACCTGCCCGGAACCGCCTGGCTGTCCAGTAGTCACAACAATACCTATCCAATGTGGGTGGTTAAACACGGAGCCCAATAAGGACCCGAGGTTAGACTGAGTTGTGGCGTAAGACTGCCCAGACCCAACCGGCAACAGGCAGCCACAACAATATCTGTCTAATGTGAGAGGTCGAGGATTTAATAGGACAATTAAGGCTGAGTCAGGATTGATAGGATTAAGTAAATTATATTAATACTTAATCAAAATGGAACATGCTAAACTATACAGACTGATTGGGGGTTAGGTTTACAAAACACTTAACCAACTTAGCATGTTGGTTAGGAATAGAAAACCTAGTAGCGGGGGACCCTTTTCAGCAGTAACCCTACAAGGTGTATCAGGATACCCTGAAATAGGCAGGGTGGGGCACGATTACTGGGCTGACTGTAAGAGGTCAAATCGATAGCGGTGGTGCAGCAGTGTAGGTTCTAACGGGGTGCGGGCGTGCACACACTCCGGCATAGAAACATAAGGCACTGGGCACCAGTAGCATACCTGTGCATCCTAGAATTGTGTCGGGCCGCCACCATGGGACTTGATACACCCCATGGTGGGACCAACATAGGTAACTACAACAACGGGGGCCGTAAGACACATGTAACTATGCGAGTAGGAGCCGATCATCGGAAATGGATCACTTCACCCTGATTATGGGTGCCTGTTGGGAACTAGTTTATATGGGTACAGAGATTAATATGGGGTACGATAGTATATTCGACCCTAGAGAACTTAACTTAGTTTATGGTGCTTTCCCATTTCCAGTTTATACTTATCATACCCAGTTCTTTATTCATAGACTGAATAGTCCTAGACTTACTCAGGCTTTATGTCTGACTCTACTTTTCTTTCGCCTTCTTTTCTTTCGTTTCCCCCCCCCCCCCCCCAGGTCCACAGGGAGGGAATACCGCAGCTTGACCAGCTTTCACATCCAGCTTGAAGAGAAAGAATGTATTACTTGGATCTTTTTCATTTTGGACTATGGCTTTGGACAGCAATTATGGGACTTATGCAGTTTACTTATGTTTTTATGCTTCTTTAAATAATGTAATCAAGAAAGTTATGAAGATGTTATATTTTTGGAAGTATTGTAAGACAAATTATGGCATGGTTTGTGTAACACGTATTTTAATGAAATAAAATTTGTTGTTGTTTTCCGCTGTTCAAAAATATGTGTTCTTATATCTGTCTTGTATATCTGTGACTTATACTTATAAACCACCACCAAAATTAGGGCATTCCCTTTGAGAGTGACCCTAACGGAGGTGGGGTGTTTCACATCTTGATAATATATACAATATTATTTGGATGTTGTGCTTTTAATTGAGCTGTTCATCCATATTTTTGGATTAACTTTTGGTTTTTAACTTATAATGGAGGGAATGGTAATATTACTAGCCTAACTTACGATAAGTGATATTGTTGATGTATAAGAGATTCATTAAGAAACATTAAGATTATGTTACATCTGTTTTGTTAATAACTTCTGTTCTTTTAGTTAAAAAAAGGAATCCCAATATATGACTAAAATTTTAATGTCACTATAGCAAATTATGTAGATGGTCAAGGGTCATGCGCTAATTAACGGCAACAATAGGAAACTAAAATCATAATAATTTTGCGTATTTCATTTCATTTCATATACCGTGTACAATTAATATTCTAAATTAGAATTATCATTTTGACAAGCAACAGGAAGTAAGCATATGTAAAGTTTTCAATCGCTTAAAATCAATAAAATCATTTAGGATATTTCATATATTGCTTAACAGCTTATTGCTCGGAGTTAAAATAATCAGAGTTCCTTTCAGTTTCTTATACTATAATAATATTTACCATATTTTCTCATTTTATAGTTTAAAAAACTAAAGTAGTTTACCAATAAATTATGAGAATACATGTACGTGACGTTTTGATGTTTAGAAACACTAAAAAAGTAAGTACAAAATTTGAATACACGTGACTTCTTACATTCACAATCTCGGATAATACAGGCTGTTTTAATAGACTTTCGGTAATAAGGACTGGTACGTGGACTTGTAAATTAATTTCATCCTGATATATTAGGGTGCATATATTGGTAATAAGGAGAACTAATATTAAATTAGCACCTAGATTACATACATATAGAAGGACAGTTAATCTACATTCACTGAAGTTCTAAGTTTGACACTAACAATTTGTTGACATGATAATTTTAGTCCACCTGAGCCGACATCCATACAAGTCATTTTCTTGAACTCAATCAATAAACAAGATTTTAAGGATTGTTTTAGCCTGATTTGGCATGAAAATTTTACAGGTTAAAGAAATTATGTAGAAGTGAACAAACCGAGGAGAACTAAAAATAATCTTACTATAGCAAACACTGTCAACTTCCTGGTTTCTAGACCACAATATATAGAGAGCCTAAGGGTTATGTTGTGCACCATTCAGAATGTCTCATTTGAATATAATAATGCAGTGTTTGCACAATTGTTTTGTTCACATTAATAGAAAGCTTATTAAAGTCGATAACCCATATAGTCACACCTTATATCGTTCTTATTACTACATCATCCTAGAAAAATTGTTTGACACTCTTGTTAGTGTGATGGTATTATTTTATATTCACTTCTGTTATGCACCAATTATATGGCCAAACTGAGCTTATGAAGCTCCCAAGTAGCAAAAGGAATATGCATGGATTGACACTAGATGGAAGTGATGTCATTGGCAAACAGTTAGCTAAAGAGGTGATTTACATCCTAAACTACTCACTGACCACCTATTTTCTTGCTTATTACTACTCAAGTTACTCGGTCACAGAAATAAGATCATTGTTCTCTTATTTCTTTCTCAATTTGTTAATAGAAATGATAATTGTTATCAAACACGTATCTGATATAAATTGTTGGTACTTTAGGACTGAGGGAAGCGTAAAAGAGATACTGGTCCACTAGGCAGTGAAGATTTTATGGTAGTACACAAATTGTGATAGGTAGTCTACCAAACACGTAATGTCGGTACTTTACCACATATAAGGAATGCAAACAACAAAGATACGAGGTAAACTTAAAACCAATTATGTCATGTCATAGCCTTTGTAGTGAGAAAAGAAACACGTACCCCTACAAGTAATGGGTTCTTAAAAAACATATACAAAATACAAATAACATTGCGGCATTTAACAAGTAACATATATGGGTATGGTTCTTACAAATGCTGACACGAAAATCAAATGTTTACATCTGAATGAATGAATGAAATACAAACTGTATATAAATGTAGATTGTTCACATTCAAACAGTGTTGAATCTTGTTATCTCTTTGTGTTAACCATGTATGTATAAGAGATATTGATAGCGAAACAAAGACTCAATGCATGGATAGAGCATGCTAATTATTTGCAGGACACTGCTAAGAAAATTACAAAGGAAGTATAGCTAACAATCAAGTAACTTGGGGGTTTGGTAAGTTCAGTGTTATACTTTTGTCTATCAGTTTTAGTTTAAATAAATATTTTTGAAGACAGACAATGCTATTTATGAAAATATAAAGAGGCCACTATCAAATTACTTAAGTATGCTATAAGTTGATAGGTTTTACAATCTATCGGTTTTAGATTAACATTTCATAATGCGTATTTTTATGCTTAAGTCTCCTACAACTGTTGATAACTGCAAAATGACTGTTTTTTATGTATGGAGTTTTCATGAATCCTGCTTTAATTAAACCATTTGGGCTGATAGAGGTAAGCTTTATATTATTAAATTTTCTCTGATTTTCTTTTAATTGGATTCTTAAAAATACAACTCCTTTTTATCTTGAAAAAAAATCAGGCTGCAGCTCATGGTCTCCTGATAGTGGCTACAAAGAATGGAGGACCTATTGATATTCATAGGGTTTTGTATACAGTCTCATTTTTCTAATATACTTTTAGTTGTTAGCTCTATTTCCCTACTGAATTTCAGTTTATTCTCTTGTCTATTTAGAAAAACCGATATCATGCTAATACACATATCACCGCCAATCCCCTCTTCACTTTTGATCTGGTGGTATCTTATTAGCATATGCTTCATATCCTCACACCATTTCACCTATCTCTTTTATTTCATGTTTCTACCTTGTGTACGTGTTTCAGCCTTTCAGAAAATAGTAGGAAGAAAATGTACTCATTTAGGGTTCATGTATGTGTAACCGAGTTGAGTTTTTGATGGTGGAGGATGACGGGTAGTAAATGGGGAAGTGGATTGATGGTGGACTATAGATTATTGAATTGGTGAATAATGTTGATTGTGACTGGGTGTTTCAGGTGGTGGGTTTGATTAGTGAATTGCATGTCAGGGACCGGGGTTCACTGTTGCTGTGAATTGCATGTCGGGTTTGATTAGTGAATTATGGTTGGAGACTGTTTTGTAGATTGGGTGTATAGCAGTGTAGCGAGACAGTTTTGTTGGGATGTTCGGATTTGTTTATGGTGATGTTGTATTTGCTTAAAACGAGTAGGCAGTTTTGATGTATGATTGTGGATTGACGGCAGTGCAAGGTTGTTTGAATTGGTTGTTGTGTTACTGAGGAATGGAGTTAGTGAAATCGATGATTGATGAGTGGTTGTGGAGTTTTGGGTTCTAGGTTGATGATTGCATGTTTGAGGCAGTGAATTAGCGATGGAGGTTGCTGGTTGGTTATACAAAATAATTTTCTTTTACTCATCTATTTTCATGTTTATTAACTCATGGAGTTCTCTCCTTCATATCCCTGCCTCAAACATGCTTGATTGACTGCGGTAGTACATGCCAAGGCAACATTTACGTAATATATGAGTGATTGTGAAGTTTTGTGTTATTTTGTAAGTCGTTGGTTGGTTACAATTAAAGGATGGTTCGATCCAGAAGTCGATTGTTCGATCATGGTGGTTGCTGGTTGCTAAAAGAATTCATATGTTACTGCGGTTCAGTCTGTGAATTCAGATGCGATTGCAGTTCAGTCTGTGAATTCAGATGCTAAAAGAACGTGGTGGCTGCTGTTTGCTAAAGGAAGTCAATGACCTGTATGAACGTGATAGGATTATTAAAGCTGCATACTGTTTTAAACAAAGGCAAATAGTGGTGATGAGGCAGCAGGCATGAAAGGTACATTAGTAATTATTTAGTCCCAAGTTTACGAAATTTTTTAACAACTCCGTTTAGAGCAGCTTCAGTCAACAAAACATGTATCTACATACGTGTTGTAACCCCCACTCCACCAACTATATGCATGTTTAGAAACACTTACAGTAGGTTTGTGTAATAGAGGGGTCATTTTTTCAGACCTGATTGTGTATGACGACGAAGTGGGTGGGCCAAAACTAAAGTTATGGGGGAGATCATAGATGTGTTAACTGTTTAATAGAGGGGTCATTTTTTCGGACCCGATGGTCATTTTACCTAACAATATGTTCTTCAATTTATGCATGCAAATAAAACCTATTTGACCACCTGTTAGTATATATGTAATTTATGCAGTTTACACATTTATGTAATTCTAACTATTGACCGTTATACTTGTATGTAATTTGTACCGTTGACCGTTATGCTTATGTATTGGTAATTAGATTTCCGAAGTGAAGAATAGCTACAGCAAAGAACCTGTGGTAATTAAGCTATGAACAAGACTTTAACTATTATTTTGTTTGTACTAGTCGTGTAGACTTGTTTGTAAGCAATTGTGGTATAAGGATTCACTTATTTTGTCGAAATACTACTATTGAGATGATTATGGGTAATGTATTTGATATTGCGAGTAATGTGTTTTTTTAAGTAATTAAATATGGTGATTATTGATTTTAGTTTGAAAATGGTACTCATATGATTATTTGTTCTAATATTTCTATTTTAAGTGATTGACGGAAATGTTACAAGCCATTAATAGTAATCCATAGTTACAGAAGCGGCTGCCATCTCATCGGACTTAGGCAAATAACCGCAATTAAAATGTGTTGTATATTAGTAAGTTTATTAGCGTTGAAAAAGTGCTGCAAATATAATTTACAAAAGATATTGTAGCTGAAATGAAACGCAACAAAAAACATATAGTAGGACTGAAAAACGCTACAAAAAAAACTGAAAAATGATGCAAGTATCACTTTAGTTTAGGACGCTGCCAAAAAAACTCTTTGTATGATTTCTGAAACGCTACAATATTTTCATTTTTGGTTGCGTTTATTAAAACGCAACAAAAACTTTCAAACTTTTAGTTGCAAGTCGTATAACAACGTTTATCGGAACGTTGCTACAAGTTATTGTAGCGTTTTTACAGTGCTATGAAAGCATTTACTGGTGTAGTGATTTGCTTTCCAAACCCATAAACGGGTACACATGAGTTTAGAACACAAGCATACATGTCAAATGATGTTAGTAGGTTGCTTTTGCATAATGAATAGAACATGCAGGTGCTTGAAACCGAATTTCCCAGAAAATTTATGCAAAAAGGAACTTGAGTATTAATCCATTCTTTAGTACCATGAAACTATAGGAACTTCAAAGCAAGTTGCTTCAATTTACACCCTTCTAAAGGTATAAATCGGATGATAAAGAAGGGGTACACAAAAACAATTGTGCATCAGAGCATATGGCTCGTTTTACATTTTGAAGTATAAAACATTTTGCATAAAAAGGAACGCACGAGATGAACATGCATCAGAGCATTTGGTTTGTTTTACAATTTGGATTGTAAAACAGTTTTCAGACACACTTTTCTGGTAATTGCGAATTTTGAATGAAAAATGAAATCCCTAGTAAATTGAAACAGACTCAAGATGTGAGTACTCAAATTTATTTGGGTATAAATCACTCCAAATCGCAGAATTGATTCATTTTACCTTTCAAAGACTGGACCGAAGTCGAGCATTGTTCCAAACTAAAGAAGATCGGTTTGAGGACTAAGGATCTATAATTTTGAGTGTCGCGATTAAATCGATTTCACCAATTCTCACTTATCCAGATGGCTTGTTCCTAAGTGAGAAGACTTTTAGAATGGTTTAAAGGCAAACACTATGTTTTTGGGATCAGAGTTGCCAAGATTGAGACAAATTACTCAGTTTCAGGAGGCGACCTAGAATTGCTGTGGAGTATGGCTGGATTTGTCACCAAAAAAGTAGATTTATGAAGCGGTTTTACAAACACTATTATTTCACTATATCTCTAGGTATAGAAAAACTAGTTGTAATTCAGAAAGAGAATAAATAATAAACCGATCAAAGTAGAAGTATTCCAGAGATTATGTTGAATCACTACAAAACTTTTGCGTGATCTTATCACATTTCTATTTTGGCTTTTTCTATTTAACTAAACTAGTGCTTCCATTTAATTTCCAGGTTTTAATTGAATTTTTTGTTAATATTTTGGTGCTTTCATTAAGTACAAGTTTCGATCGCAGTTTCAAAGAAGTTGAGGAGGCATAAAACTATATATAGAACGGGAGAAAAATCAATTAGAGCACGAGGTAGCCAAGAGGTATCCCGAAATTCTAATAAATCTAACTATGTCACTATAGAAAAGATGGAGATAACGACGAAGGAAATGCATGATGGGATAATGTCTAGGAAAAAATAGGTGTTATAAGGCTTCTTTTAGAGGGTGGGATGGAAAGTTATATATGTAATTATACGGATTTAGAACCAAGTATCAAGAACAAATGCAACAACATTTAGAGATGAAATTGAGCAAGAAAGAACAGATTAAGATCCAAACAGCTCGGCATCGACCAATTAGCCATAGTATCGGGAGAACTTTATTCGAGGGAATGATAAAGTTATGTCTTTTTGATTGGATGCTCAGATGGGAATAGGATCAAAGGAGTGTGAAGGAAGGTTGGAACAGAACGAAGTTGTAGATAATTGACGAGTTTGAGGGGGCACGAACCTAAGATGAGGTTGTGGAGACTCTTGTGTTTAGGAGTACTAAGAAATTATTGATAACTCGGAGTGTTCTAGTTATGGAATCAAAGTATGGGTATCGTGGGAACGCCCATTGTGACATATGGAAAAACTTGTATATCCTGAATAGTGGGGTTTAGTGCCAATGTGGGCGACGTGTTGGACTGATAGAGAATTTCAAACACAAGAGTTTGACTATAATCAAGATTTTTCATTAGCCCTTAGCATAGGCGAGGATAGTTGTATAGATTATCAATGTATCCAAGGCATTAGAAGTTGATAGCTAGGTTTTGTTTGATGGATACTATAGATGCTCTTTATCTAGGTAGGTTATCACCTATATAATACTAAAGTAGAGATTGGGAACATGAATGGTGAAGGAGGCTGCTCATATTCTTCTATTTTATTATGCTAAAGTATCCAACATTGTTGTTATTTGAGTAGTTATATTACTTAGTTTTCATGTGCTAACTCTTTGGTTGTGGGGACATATCAGGTTTGAGGCTTAAACCTGTATAGTAGCATATTTTCCAGTATAGCTTTTGATAGTTATTTGACATAAGGTTTATTTATCACGCTAGACTGTTGTTTGACCAAGGGTTTTATGTTTTCTCTTACTATATAGTGTACTCATTGAAATTGCTAATGAGTATACTGGATAATAGGTTTTGGTAGCGCTATAGCTGTTTTGGAGATGAGCTAGGAGGGATTGGCATATTATTCTAAATTCTAGATATATTTCTTATGATGCTTTGCTTATACACTACTTTTTTTTGCATAACCCAGTGATTTTATAAAGATAATTATTCTACTTTATTACATCTCAAACCTATTTTATTGTATGTGCTCTTATTATATTTCATTCATGTGTTGTGAGATATATGATTGATTGATTTGTTTCTTCTGTGATGATTGTGTCATATCTGCATATATGACACATGTACTGTGCTTTTTATGCTATTAAATGCACGTGGTATGGGAAGGTCATCGCAATTTATAAGTGCACCACAAATCACTATAGTAATACAATTAAAGGTTCAAGTACTTTTAGATAAACAATCACTATAATATTGATGTATCACCATGGTAATTATAAATGATCGAGACTCTGCACTTTTCATAGACACAAAAAAATTCTTGGCAAAAAACAAATCAAGTTGTTAAAACACGATTTTTTCCCTAGATGTGTCTCAAACGCCCTTAAGTCTAACATGTAGCCTTTATTATTTTGCGGGGACATGTCTGGTGGCTTCTATTACAGTGATGTAATGCATGCATGTTGGTGGTGTCACTATGTTTGGATTAACGGAGGATCACAGGGTTTGTCATTATTTGATTTGGGCTTCGGACGAATGAGAGATGAAGTAGTTGTTTGTGCTTGATAGTGCGAATTTGGCTGTTGTCAATGAAGATATGTTTAGATGTGCACTATTTGACATACATAGTGAAATTGTGCACTATTTGCGAGGGAGCTGATGTAGAGGGCGGTGAATGAAAGTGGTTGACTGTTTGTGGAGCAAGGATTGTGGGTAGAAGAAAAGTTGTTTATTTGAGTTAATGAAGGACTGTTGTGAAATTGCGATGAGATGATTGTTGCATGCAAGATGTTTGGTTAACGATTAGAGTAGTAAACAGAGAAGAATAAAGTTTATTTGTGTGGTAATGAATTGATAAACAAGAGGAAAGAGAAGAAAAGAAAATAGTTTGTGAATAAAGAATTGTGTAAAATTGTGGTTTCTTTTTTAACTAAATGATCGAATAAAATAGAAGTAGTGCAATGAAATGAAACAGATAACAAGTAGAAGATAATGTAGACTATTATTGTTCTTGCTAAAACAAAGAAATGAACACGGAACAAACAACAGAGAACAAATGTACGCAATTTTTTTTATAATGAAAAATAAAACGCAAATCCGGAAATATATTCAAAAAGATATTGGATACAAATGTGGCTGTGTATGTTGCACACAGTAAAATATGTTTTAACTGAAACTGTAGAATGCAATGTAAATAGTGAGCAACACAAAATAGTGAACTAAAAATGCAATGTAAACTGAAGTAAAACTTGTACTAAGAACAGTGTTATTATTTTATTAGAAAAACATAAAATCGACCCAAATGAATCCAAATACAAACACAACACAAGTCAAGAATAAAAGTGAACAAAACACAAATGTAACAACAAATGCATTTTTTAAAATCTAACTTTAAACAAAACAAAAGATGCGGTTGAAGAAAACAAGTGAAGCTGAATGAAAGTAAAATAAATAATACTGTATTTGCTTGAAAACTAGCACAATAAAAGAAAACAAGAAAGAGTAATAATTCATAGAGTAAAATTAAAATTGATTAACTTTAATAGGCAGCGACGTCAAAATATTGTTTGGAAACGGTATTTCTACCAATTAGAAACCACAAATTATATTGTAATAAAAGCCGCAAGCGCACGACATATAATTGTAGTACATATGATTATACTACTGATCCAACGAGAAAAGCAAAAGTTTAAAAATTGTTTAATTAAATAATTCAAAGTGTTTGAATTGTGTTTAATTAAAAATTGCTAACATTAGAATTTTTTGTAATTAACTGATTTTAGTACACAATTTAGAGGCCTCTCTTATGATCATACAAATTGACACAAATCTCACTTTTTATTTATTTATGTAGATGACCAAATTGTGTTACTAACTAACACAATTTAAACCAAAACTGTAGTACAAACTTTAACCCATCTCTACACTCTAGTTTAATGACAATAAATGAAAAATAAAATCTTTTTGAAATATGCTTTGTTTACTATTATACTAGCAACATAAAGCATGAAATTTTGGTTCTAACTTCACTTTTGTAATTAAAATCATATTTAGATGAAAGTGCAACTTTTGATTTTATATGATTAAGTAAACCTATTTGTTATGAGAAACGATTACTAAATTCGCGATTAAACAACAAACTTACATTAACATCAAAATTTCCATTAAGCACAAAAAAGAAAATCATAAATGAAATCATTATGTTAATTTTATACGGTTCATATTATTAGCTTCACTACCCCTAAATTAAAGAAGTTTAGTTTCTCATATTTGAATAAATTAAGAAAAAAAATCCAACTAATTTGTGTAAAATAAAGTTAAGCTACTTGCGTGAAAAGAAATGAAAGTATAAAAGGGCATAAAAGAAAATTTCATATAAAGACGAAGGCCAAGAAAGCATAAAAAAGAATCTTTTTTTTTTTTCAAATTTTTGCTCACAACTTTGCATAAAAAGTAGCACCTTTTACATGAACACAATATTGTTATTCATACATATCTAAACCTTAATTTATATTTAGGACGCTACCAAAAGTACACTTGATATCTTACGGTTTCCAAGACATCATTAATAATTAAGATGTGCTTTTACTTTAATTGTGGTCAACTTATAAGAGTGTATGTACTTTTTTCTTCTTTTATCTTTAAGACATATGTACACTCACTTCCATGAAGCCAATTCCAACATGCATTTCAAATTATTGCAAAGTAAGATTAGAATTAATAAATAATTTTTTGTTAAAAATAATGCATAAAAAATGACCACTTTTCCCAAAATGTAGATGAGTGAATGACTTAAGAATATTTGTGTGTTTTGACAAAAACAGCAAATATACTGTAATATGCAATTGCTTAAATTAATGGAATTATTATGAATGAAAGTAAAAATATGTATTTTTACGTACATATAAATTGTACATACATAACATTCAGTGATTCAAAATTAAATCAGTTTAATATTGAATAACGAAGTCATGTATGTATTCAAATGATTTGTACAGTAATAAAATTCCTCATATTTAGACCTACGAACAAGAACAAGTAATATTACTCGAATGCATCTTATCGAATGGTAAAAGATTATCCTCCTATAATTGATATATGCATGTATGTATGTATATATGTATGTATGTATGTGAGTGTGTGTGTATATAACATTTTTACTAGTACTAATGTCACAATGAAGCCAAAGGAGAATTCAAAGAAGATTATTATTTAATATGAAAATGTTTGTCAACATTGAGGAGGATGATAAAAAGATACTAGTGCATTTTGGTTATCAAGACTAGAAATTTATTAACATGTATAATGATGCAAAGTAATAAGTAATTTGGATCACTTGTCAATAATATCTCTAGTAGACTTGCTTCAATGTAGATTTAAATTTTTAAAGAATTAAAATGTAAATACTACACCTAAAGTGCACTACAGAAGTCAATTCAAAATAGGTTAACAATAAGTAGTAAAGGTATCATATTAAAAAGGTGAGTCTTCTTGAAGAATCTATATAAAGTGCTTTTAAAGAGACCTATGAAACTACTACTAATAAACCAATGATACGGTTTAGGCACCCAAAACAATGATAAATTAACATATCTCTATAAATCATGTCCAAAGCCGATTAGAAATAATCACTCATAAATAATAAAGCAGCTGTGTTTATGAACAGATTAAAAATCATGAATTGCAGGAATATCATGATTGACCATCATGAATCATTTTATAAATAAGAAATATACAGTTGTAGTCCATAAAATATAACTATATATAAGTGAAAAAACACATAAAAATTATCGAAGCAACACATTAAGCACAACGAGCATGATGTTTTTAGAAATAAAGGAATTGATTGAAGCAATGAAAGTGTTCAAGACACCGAAAATACTTAAAGTTATAAATATTGGTTAAATCATACTAATTGATGGAAGTATATAAATTCTTGAAAAATATAAATAACTTTACTGCTTACAAAGAATGCAAAGAACAAAAAGCATAAATTACTACCTACTTTTAAGCATTTTTGTAATGAACTTGATATAATTCATGATAAATAAACTACTTCCTATTTTTAAGTATTATTTAAAAAAAACTCTTAATATTCATTAAAGTGATAGTTGCAACATGCAAAACTCAATAAAGCACCAAAATAGAAGTACACGAAGTACTTTTCCTACAAATAGTGTACGAAATTCATAAAATGCGAAGCATATTTTGAGAAACAAGCTTTGAAAAATTGATAGTACCAACGAAAACTATTTATGAATGTGAATATCCAAGGAAGGGAAAATAGAGTTATTGTGTTATGATTTTAATTTTCCCGATGATTGTCCAAGTTATATATATATACACACACACATATGAAAATTGTTTCACTTTAATTAATTAGTAGAAATTACATAACAAGGTTAGCATACTAACCTGAGTACAACTAAGGTAAATTTGATGACCCGCTATACACCATCGGTGCACATAACTAAAATTTGCACTGTATAAGCACCTGATCGATGTAAAGCGACCATCAAGAGAAAAGATGTAATAACCCGGAAATCCGAGCCAAGTTAAAAAATTTATTTTGGCTATTTTAGCGAATTTTGAATATTTAAAGTAGATTATTTTAAATAATATCGACGAGAAATTTATTTTGAATAGAATTCGAACGTATATATTTATTCGAATCGTCGTTAGAATATAAATATTTATTTATATATAAAAAAGGAATTGAAAATGGCGCGGTAGTTCGATAATTCGATTTCAAAATTCAAATGAATGTACCGGATGCAAAATAAATCGGATTTTAGTGAAACCAAAAATAATAGAATCTAATTAATAATATCTTTCCAACGAATCAGAAAAATTGAAATTTCATAGCGGGGATAAAAAGTTATGTCCAGTTGAATTTTCAGAATAGTCGCTATGGAATACTGGCCCGTGAAAATGGAAATTTTGCAAACGACCTCGGTTTTCGATGAAACCACTTTTGTTGGATCCGCGATGTCAAAACCCTGAGAGCTCGGCCTGTTTCAAAGAAGAATCCTGCATGGATAAATAAACTAAATGTATTACACCTATATAAGCCGTTGTTTCTCCTATTTCCAGTAGCAGTACGAGAATGGCAACGTCTAGATCCAACAAGTGTGTGCGAGCTGAGTAACGTGTGTATATAGAAGGACAGAGATCAGCATGGAGTTCGAAATAATGATCTTGGTCTGGATGTTAGAGGTTCATGGAGGGGGTATACAGGAAGCGTACGGACGTGAGGGGGAGGACTGGAATGTGACAAGTTGTGATTACAGTAGCAGTAATAGTGAGTTATTGTGAAACAAACGGTGAAGAAGATGGAGCGTAGCAGGTTATCACGTGAAGGCTGATAGTGGAAAACAAATGTATTAAAAGGGTCTGGAGTGTTTTTATTTCGTACGTATGAATGGAAGGAAAATATATAATGTGTGTGAGGAGCTTAGTGTTTACGTGTTTAAATTGGCACTGTGTTTTTCAAAGAAGAAAATTCGAAAGGAAACAGATGGGGTACCTTTCCTTTGAACGTGAAGAGGGATGGGTTGAAGAGCAGTGCGTACGTGGCGATAAAACAAGGCATGAGGACCTGGGATGAAAGACGTGATAAAGGATGGGGGATAAAGGGATATTGGTTGCAGCATCAAAAGGAACGAGAACAGTGAAGGGGCAACCAACGAGACCAAACAGATGGCAATGGAATCACGGTGACGGATGCTACAATATGGAACTGTTTTAGACGGGAATGGAAAACAATAAGAAATTACTGTTAAATTAAACACTCTTTTAATTTAATGGTAACTGAACCGCTACAGCGATAAAACGGATCAAATCAATGTGAGTAAATCTCACTAATTCTGAATAGTTTATAATTTCATGTTGTATATTTAGAACTGTTAGATATTGGCTGATTGACTGTGTGTTGACTGTTTGATTGAACTGCTAGTCAGTTAGTTGAATTTCTATATTGATTCTGTTTAATAGAATATATCATATGGAACTGAAAGTGATGTTATCTATATTGTTTAACATCTTTGATGCATGTAAACAGGTTAGAGGAATCCAACTGGATTCCTTAACATTTATTTTACTGTGATTCATATATTGCGATATATGATGTGATATATAATCTGTTGTCGATTATATATGGTTGAACGATACTGATCATCGTGATTTGATATGTTGAATATCCTAACATACCGAAATGTTGATAAGGGAATATTTTCAAAGTGATATTTGAAAATAAAATATTTATAAATGGAATATTTATAAATAAGAAATAGTTATAAATTGGGATATTTATAAATAGGTGATATTTAGAAAAAGGGAAAACGTTATAAAAAGGAAACTGTTATAAGAAGGAAATCATTTTTAAAGTGGAGAACCGTTACTAAAAGTAAATCTTTAAAAATGAATAAACGTTGTTAAAAGGGAAATCTTTATAAAGCGAATAAAGGAGTTAAATCGAATATGGCATTCGAAAGGAGTTAAATCGAATATGGTATTCGAAAGGAGTTAAATCGAATATGGTATTCGAAAGTAGTAAATCGAATTAGTTATTCGAAAGGGGTTAGTCGAGTCGAGCTAGCTGAATAGAGTTAATCGAATATTTGTTCATCAGTTAGAGTTAACTAGTTAGAGTTAATCAGTTAGAATTATCGATTATTAGTTTAATCGAAGTGAGTAATCGAATATAGTTTATTCGAAAGGAATTATCGAATATGGCATTCGAAAGTAGTAAATCAAATTAGTTTTTCGATGGAGTTAATCGATTAGAGCTAATGTAAATAGAGTTAATCGAATATAGTTTTTTCGAATATAAAGTAAATAGAGTTAATCGAATATAGTTTATTCGAATATAGAATCAATTGAGTTAATCGAATATTAGTAATTCGAATAGAGTAAAAGGAGTTATCGAATATAGTTTATTCGAAAGGAGTTAAGTGAAACAAGTAAATCAATAGCGTTAGTCTGATAGAGTTAATCCAATAGCGTTAGTCAAATAGAGTTAATCCAATAGCGTTAGTCCAATAGAGTAAATTGATAATGGTTAATCGAATAGAGTTATCGAATATACCTTATTCGAAGGAAAGAATTATCGAATAGAGATGATTCGAAAGAGAGTTACGTAAAAGAATTAAAAGGTGGACTTTGTCTATTTCAAGGTTAGAAACATTGTTCAGTTAAGGTCTGAGAGGTAGTATTACCCCAACTTGATTGACTTCGTTTTTAATTAAGAAATGGTTAAGGTTCGAGAGTGAAAGTGGTTAAGTGAATTTAGTAAATAAGTATAGTGGTTTGAGTTGGCATCGCGATGGTTTGTTTAAACATCTGTCTAATTCCAATGGAGGAGTTTTGGAAATGTTTTCCAAATAAGAACCTGAAATGTTTTCGGATATAGAAAACAAGAAATGGAAATGTTTTCCAATGGTAATAACATATATTTTCTAAATATAGAAAATTGCAAATGTTGAATATAGGGTAACAGGAGTTGTAAAATGAACTAAAGAGATTAATGTTAAAAGATGTTTGTTCGATATAATTTCCATCTTGTAACACTCCACCTCCGCTAGGGTCACTCACAAAGGGAATGCACTAGGTTTGGTGAAGCATTATCGAGGTAAACATGCACAGAAATATTACAAGACAGAACATATATATATATATAACAGCGGAAGTAAAACAAATTTCATTACCTTATAAAATAAGGTCTAAAGCCCCTTACATCAGAATATATCAAAACCTGTCTTGCAATAGTAAAGAAGCATAAAACCTTTTCATAAATTATTCCCCAAATAAAACAGTGAAGTAGCCATAGCTAAGAAAAGTCCAAGCCATGCATGATGACCTTCAAGCAGAGGAAGTCCGAACTAAATAACAGTGTTTCCTCCCTGAAACCTGGGGGGGAAACGGAAGACAAAGAGGCGAAAGGAAACGGGGTCAGTCGTAAAGACTGGTAAGTCCTATCTACTTCCAGTATAAAAACAGGTAAAGGTAACATGACATGCATAAACTGAAAGTAAACCTAAGGATGATGACTTGATAGATAAGCTAAACCAAGATAATTGGATGAACTACTGTAGCAAGATAAACTAAGGTGTCATGATAAACTACGGTGTCAAGATAAATCAAGGTGTCACATCGTCGGGTTTCTATCAAGTATACTATCCCAAGGTATCTATCATGTATAACATCCCACGGTATCTATCATGTATAACATCCCAAGGTATTTATCATGTATATTTGCTCTGCACCTCTCGTACTAGTATCCCAACCCGCGTCATGTGTCAACTATGAATGTCCCTTGCCCAATGTCATGTAATGGTCCATGTCATCCTAATATATAGCATATGTAGGTTTTCCCAACTCGTATGTTTCTTTCCATGTATAAGTTCAGTCCTTTGCCGTAGGCCATACGGGCTTTCCCATGTAAACGTTTTATCCTTGAGGTTATTTTGGACTGCTACCCTTGATCTGGTTATGTTTTCTTACCATGAACTATCGCGTGTTCACTTAGGATTTATGCCACCTAGGACAACTAGGGATTATGCTACCTAATGAACATTTCCGTGTCTCGGTTTGGGTTCAAGCCACCTAGGGCCACTAGGGATTATGCCACCCGTCAACCACGCCCTTTATCCCACGTATATATCGTGAATCGTTTTCCATGTCTAGACGCACATGTTCCTCAATGTGCTATCCGAGTTCCGTGCCAGGGCAAATCAAGAAATACGGAACTCGGTCGGGAGCTTTAAGTCGTCTGCTGATGCAGATATTAAGATCTGTTTTTGTACCCGTGGCTATGGTCCCACGTGACCCCTCCCTCAACTACTGAAAGGCAATCCAAGAAAAATCATGTATGAGAACCACATCCCGGCCCCACTATAGCCCCACTTTCCTATGGGCCAACCTCACCCATGACTCGATAGCAAGAACATGGTCTGTTGGGGGTTCTCTGCCTTTCCGTTCGTACACGATTGACTAAAGATGGTAGGTAGTCGGCGACGTGCTATCCAGGGCAAAATCAAGTATCGTCGACTCCACGCTAATCCATCCCAGTCTTTAGGTCGCTCGCATAGCAACCAAGGCATACTCTTAGCTCTTCTACCGCAGACCTTAACCTCTGTGAGGCCGGGTTTCATGGACCATCTGCCACCTCACAGAGGGATACCAAGAGTACCCTCACGTCCCCCGAAGCTACCGCTTCGTCACCCAGTTCGTTAGAGCCTTTATCTAAGTCAGATAATTTGCTCCTCCTCATGTTTTAAGCGATGACCTACCGTATCGGGTTACTCATCTATTCATGAACTAGTGCCATGTCCTTGGCTAAGAATTATTACTTAGTTATACTTAACTAAGGTTTACCACTTAGCTTCTTTTCCCCGTTACCCTTGATTAACCGCGATTTTCTACCTAGTTCCTCTCACTAGGGTTTTGTCTATTGGGTTAAGTGTTGTTATTCAGGTTCATGACTTAGCCCGCCTACGAATCATGTCAAGATTGGCTAAGTATTTAAGTTGAAGGCTTAGCCCTACAAGTTGGTTAAGTATACCCAGAAGCTCATGACCTAACCCTATTCAATCACCAAGTAATATTGGTTAAGTATTTGTTTATCTTAACCCTATCAGATTATCGTGTTAGATTGGTTAAGCATAGATTATCTTAACCTCATCGGATTATCGAGTCGGATTGGTTAAGTATAGGTTAACTTGACCTCATCTAATCATCATGTATAATTGGTTAAGTATAAGTTACTTAACCTCATTAAATTATCATGTTAAGTTGGTTGAGTATTGGTTACTTAACCTCATTGAATTACCAAGTTCAGATTGGTTAAGTGTTTAACTTAACCCCATCGAATTACCGTGTTTAGATTAGTTAAGTGAAGGTTACTTAACCCCATCTAATTACCGTGTTTAGATTAGTCAAGTGTGAATTACTTAACCCCATCCCTTAATTGTCTTGTTTGGTTAAGTGTAATTAAGAAATCAAGCCCGGTCCCACTTAACCTACCCATTCATGTCATATTGGTAAAGTGTCATTAGTCAAATTTACTTAACCTTATCATGTGGCATTAATTTAATTAATGCACTCTCAACCTCTCACATTAGACCTTGTTGTGGTTACTAGTTAAGCCGGGCGGGTCCAGGTAGTTTTACACCACAACCTAGTCTAACCTCGGGTCTTAAGCGCGACATGACCAACTTCTCACATTGGATCCTATTGTTTGTAGCCACTAGTTAAGCCGGGCGGGTCCAGGTAGATTTATGCTACAAACTCAACCCAACCTCGAGTTGGCCACTTTCATGTTTGTTCTAGTGTCATATTACACTTACAACCCACACGTGTCTAGTTTCAAGTCCAATGTTTACCCCACATGTCATGCCCACATTTAGGTGTATCATAAGTGCCATATTTTCATGAAATCCCATGTCAAATTATCATGTCATAATCACGCACGTCTAACCTACCCCAAAGCGTGTTTCCAACCCAAGTAAAAGCGAGTCAACATAGTATGGATACTATGCTACATATTGGCCTCACAACATGCACGATGTCAAAAGGGGATTGGCCACAACATGCATGGTATCATAAGGGGTTTGGCCTCAAAATATGCATAGCATCATAAGAAAATTTGGCCACATGCATGCATAGTATCATAAGGGAATTTGGCCACAAACATGCATAGTATCATAAGGGAATTTGGCCACAAACATGCATGATAACATAAGGGAATTTGGGTTCATTTACATGCATAAGCCCCAAAGTCAAATCTTTTCCAATGTTTCACAAGTCAAATGGTTCCCAAAGGTTCATGCTAGCATTCCATAGATAAAGATTCAAACTTGCAAGATAAACTAGGTTAATCATAACATGAATAGCATGATTTAGTCACTAAGCATAGCCAAAAGTCATAGGTTCAAGCAAAAGAGGCATGACAAGGTTCATATAGGCTAGCATACTTAGTTTAATCTCGTTTTATTCCATGCCATCATTAAAACTACCGTTTAGATCTAGAAGTAGCTAGAACTTACATAGCGAGGCTTAGGGGAGGATTATGCATCGTCGTGACGAAGAAAGGTGGCTCCTTTGTTGAAGAATCTTCATGAAACTTGCGTAGCAACGTTGATCCCTCCTCGATTTGGTGTAGAAAGCTTGCACCTTCTTCATGGATCTAGCTTTGAATGCTCAAGCCTTTGGAGATGAAGATGGAGGCCATGATGTGAAGGTGGAGGCCATGGTGAGGGAGCATTTTGGCATAACTTCGTTGTAGGAATGAATTAATGAGGGTTTAGGCTAGGTCTAGAGGTCTTTTTATAGAGATTAGGGGTAGTTTAAACCATAGGATTAACCCCAAATCAGATCTGAGCCATCAAATTCCGTCGGAAGCTTCCAGAACAGGACCAGAGACACAAGCAGGCGCAGCCAGGTGGCCTCGGCTCGACTACCCAGGTCGACAGGGGTGTCGACTTGCAGGTCGACACCACCTTGGGTGTGTCGACACCACCTTTGGTGTGTCGACACCCATGTCGACTTGGGTGCTGGGCGGGAAATTTTCCCGCCCAGTCTTTTCGGCTCCAGATTTGAATTTTGAACTGTTTTTCGGACTTGGAATTTTTCTGAAACTTCGTTGGGCCATAACTTGGTCATACGGACTCCGTTTTTCGAAAACTCGGACTCTATTTCGCGTATTTTTCCGAGACGAACGCAATGGCACAGCCCGTTTCCCTTGATTCAGATTTTAAAATTTAATTCTGCCTTGATTCTTGATTATAACACGTTATTAAAATTCGGGTTGTTACATTCTCCCCTCCTTTAAGGATTTCGTCCCCGAAATCTCCAAGTTAGGAAGAACGTATCCTACCATCCATCATCCATCTACTCAAAACATCATCCACAGGCAACCATTGTCCTTAAGAGACTTCTAATGCTTTATGTACACATGCAGAAAGTGTGTGTGTATGTTTCTTAGCTAATGCTAATGATCAGGCCTGAATGATTTTTCTAATGCAAAATATGTTTAGTGCCATGAATCCAACATGTATGAAAATAGTCCTAGTCATATAAGTACTATATGTGTGCACAAACATTCATCCACATGCAACATCCACATGGTAACATATTCGATTTCATCCATAAACAAGTATAAATACTCGTGCATATGCAACATGAAACGCGACCGCGTCAATCTAGTATCTAATGTGTATTCACGCATCCACGAGCAACCACTTGCAACCATCTGCAACCATATCAACCATAACATGTTTCACTTACATGTTTACATCCATAGAGTTCTTCCTAAGGTTCTCAAGATAAGATCGAGGAGATAAACAAGACAAACTCCTTACGGGGTTTGTAACAGAAACAGGACCGAGAGGATATCCACCAAGCGATAGCGTGCAAGCAAGCTCTACAGGTGGACTAAGTATCAAAGATGTACTCTTAAAAAGAGACATGATGCGCGCGTCTAAGCCGCAATTCCTTGAGCTTAATTCCATCGTGCCTTGACCGCCTTTGACTTTGTGATTTTGTAGCTCCTTGGTTCCTATTTCCAAGGTATGAGTCGGAACTCATTTCACTGTCGCCTCTCGTTTCACTTCCACTTATTCTTTCCCTAGTATGCTCGGCCCAAACATATCTGCGTACTCATGCAAGCTCTCCAAAATTCACTAGTGAATTCTGGATCTCATTTACCAATGCCAATCCATGTTACCACGTGCACTTACTAGGGTGATTCCTATAACCCATGCTCAAGCGGAATGAACCATCCGTCTTATAGGCGAACATTACTCGATTGGATCAGAGATTTCCGATAAGTGCATCAAGAGATTCTAGGTAACTAACCATGACAGAACTCATAAGGTTACACGAGACTTCAAGGGTATTACCAAGGCAAGTAAAGAGTTTGACTACCCTCCTTTCAAAACCGAGAATGGCATCCCTTACTGGATAACCACTTCATCCCTAGAATCCATCCATAGCTCAACAATAGAAGCATTGTTTTTAATCTCAACACTTGGCATAGACGTTCTCAAATCCAAACAAGTCATGAATAAGTGGACCGACTCTCCAACCAGATTTTTGGGACTAAAGTGGGATCTTCTACTATGCTAGTACTAAGGTGCAGAGACTTAACTATCGAGGCAGACTTAAATGATGCGATGATCAAAACAAAGTCTAGACGGGACGATAGAGAAGAGAGGCTAAGCCTTTAACAGAAACAGTACCATTCCTTTTAGGTACGCTAGAAATGAGAGCATACAATTGCCCTCTCGCTGATCTTGTCCTTATCTTCCTTTGTGGATCAAGCCTTACCAACAAGTTGCTTATTCTTAAGCTCGTGTCCTTTATCCTTGCTCTTATTATCCCTTCTTATAACTCCGGTAACAGGTCTCTCGAGAACTTCCTCCATCGCACGGGAAAACACTTACGTAGCTAGACAAGGATTAGTCGCAGTTAAAACTACTGTGACTACAGATGGAGGAAAGAAAGGAAAAGAGGTTCAATCAAGGAAACAAAGGATAGTGCTAATGGCTTTTGGGGAATAGCCTTTAAAAACTTTTCTTGAAAAATGCTTCTTTGTAAAACGGTTTTTCAAATAGTTTTCAGAAGGTTTTAAAAACTTTTGCCCGGTCTGGTAACCTTCTGCTCTGATACCAAATGTAACACCCCACCTCCGCTAGGGTCACTCACAAAGGGAATACACTAGGTTTGGTGAAGCATTATCGAGGTAAACATGCACAGAAATATTACAAGACAGAACATATATATATAACAGCGGAAGTAAAACAAATTTCATTACCTTATAAAATAAGGTCTAAAGCCCCTTACATCAGAATACATCAAAACCTGTCTTGCAATAGTAAAGAAGCATAAAACCTTTTCATAAATTATTCCCCAAATAAAACAGTGAAGTAGCCATAGCTAAGAAAAGTCCAAGCCATGCATGATGACCTTCAAGCAGAGGAAGTCCGAACTAAATAACAGTGTTTCCTCCCTGAAACCTGGGGGGGAAACGGAAGACAAAGAGGCGAAAGAAAACGGGGTCAGTCATAAAGACTGGTAAGTCCTATCTACTTCCAGTATAAAAACAGGTAAAGGTAACATGACATGCATAAACTGAAAGTAAACCTAAGGATGACGACATGATAGATAAGCTAAACCAAGATAATTGGATGAACTACTGTAGCAAGATAAACTAAGGTGTCATGATAAACTACGGTGTCAAGATAAATCAAGGTGTCACATCGTCGGGTTTCTATCAAGTATACTATCCCAAGGTATCTATCATGTATAACATCCCACGGTATCTATCATGTATAACATCCCAAGGTATTTATCATGTATATTTGCTCTGCACCTCTCGTACTAGTATCCCAACCCGCGTCATGTGTCAACTATGAATGTCCCTTGCCCAATGTCATGTAATGGTCCATGTCATCCTAATATATAGCATATGTAGGTTTTCCCAACTCGTATGTTTCTTTCCATGTATAAGTTCAGTCCTTTGCCGTAGGCCATACGGGCTTTCCCATGTAAACGTTTTATCCTTGAGGTTATTTTGGACTGCTACCCTTGATCTGGTTATGTTTTCTTACCATGAACTATCGCGTGTTCACTTAGGATTTATGCCACCTAGGACCACTAGGGATTATGCTACCTAATGAACGTTTCCGTGTCTCGGTTTGGGTTCAAGCCACCTAGGGCCACTAGGGATTATGCCACCCGTCAACCACGCCCTTAATCCCACGTATCTATCGTGAATCGTTTTCCATGTCTAGATGCACATGTTCCTCAATGTGCCATCCGAGTTCCGTGCCAGGGCAAATCAAGAAATACGGAACTCGGTCGGGAGCTTTAAATCATCTACTGATGCAGATACTAAGGTCTGTTTTTGTACCCGTGGCTATGGTCCTACGTGACCCCTCCCTCAACTACTGAAAGGCAATCCAAGAAAAATCATGTATGAGAACCACATCCCGGCCCCACTATAGCCCCACTTTCCTATGGGCCAACCTCACCCATGACTCGATAGCAAGAACATGGTCTGTTGGGGGTTCTCTGCCTTTCCATTCGTACACGATTGACTAAAGATGGTAGGTAGTCGGCGACGTGCTATCCAGGGCAAAATCAAGTATCGTCGACTCCACGCTAATCCATCCCAGTCTTTAGGTCGCTGGAATAGCAACCAAGGCATACTCTTAGCTCTTCTACCGCAGACCTTAACCTCTGTGAGGCCGGGTTTCATGGACCATCTGCCACCTCACGAAGGGACACAAGAGTACCCTCATGTCCCCCGAAGCTACCTCTTCGTCACCCAGTTCGTTGGAGCCTTTATCTAAGTCAGATAATTTGCTCCTCCTCGTGTTTTAAGCAATGACCTACCGTATCGGGTTACTCATCTATTCATGAACTAGTCCCAAGTCCTTGGCTAAGAATTATTACTTAGTTATACTTAACTAAGGCTTACCACTTAGCTTCTTTTCCCCGTTACCCTTGATTAACCGCGATTTTCTACCTAGTTCCTCTCACTAGGGTTTTGTCTATTGGGTTAAGTGTTGTTATTCAGGTTCATGACTTAGCCCGCCTACGAATCATGTCAAGATTGGCTAAGTATTTAAGTTCAAGGCTTAGCCCTACAAGTTGGTTAAGTATACCCAGAAGCTCATGACCTAACCCTATTCAATCACCAAGTAATATTGGTTAAGTATTTGTTTATCTTAACCCTATCAGATTATCGTGTTAGATTGGTTAAGCATAGATTATCTTAACCTCATCGGATTATCGAGTCAGATTGGTTAAGTATAGATTAACTTGACCTCATCTAATCATCATGTATAATTGGTTAAGTATAAGTTACTTAACCTCATTAAATTATCATGTTAAGTTGGTTAAGTATTGGTTACTTAACCTCATTGAATTACCAAGTTTAGATTGGTTAAGTGTTTAACTTAACCCCATCGAATTACCGTGTTTAGATTAGTTAAGTTTAGGTTACTTAACCCCGTCTAATTACCGTGTTTAGATTAGTCAAGTGTGAATTACTTAACCCCATCCCCTAATTGTCTTGTATGGTTAAGTGTCATTAAGAAATCAAGCCCGGTCCCACTTAACCTACCCATTCGTGTCATATCGGTTAAGTGTCATTAGTCAAATTTACTTAACCTTATCATGTGGCATTAATTTAATTAATGCACTCTCAACCTCTCACATTAGCCTTGTTGTGGTTACTAGTTAAGCCGGGCGGGTCCGGGTAGTTTTACACCACAACCTAGTCTAACCTCGGGTCTTAAGCGTGACATGACCAACTTCTCACATTGGATCCTATTGTTTGTAGCCACTAGTTAAGTCGGGCGGGTCCGGGTAGATTTATGCTACAAACTCAACCCAACCTCGAGTTGGCCACTTTCATGTTTGGTCTAGTGTCATATTACACTTACAACCCACACGTGTCTAGTTTCAAGTCCAATGTTTACCCCACATGTCATGCCCACATTTAGGTGTATCATAAGTGCCATATTTTCATGAAATCCCATGTCAAATTATCATGTCATAATCACGCACGTCTAACCTACCCCAAAGCGTGTTTCCAACCCAAGTAAAAGCGAGTCAACATAGTAAGGGTACTATGCTACATATTGGCCTCACAACATGCACGATCTCAAAAAGGGATTGGCCACAACATGCATGGTATCATAAGGGGTTTGGCCTCAAAATATGCATAGCATCATAAGAAAATTTGGCCACAAGCGTGCATAGTATCATAAGGGAATTTGGCCACAAACATGCATGATAACATAAGGGGATTTGGCCACAAACATGCATAGTATCATAAGGGAATTTGGCCACAAACATGCATGATAACATAAGGGAATTTGGGTTCATTTACATGCATAAGCCCCAAAGTCAAATCTTTGCCAATGTTTCACAAGTCAAATGGTATCCAAAGGTTCATGCTAGCACTCCATAGATAAAGATTCAAACTTGCAAGATAAACTAGGTTAACCATAACATGAATAGCATGATTTAGTCACTAAGCATAGCCAAAAGTCATAGGTTCAAGCAAAAGAGGCATGACAAGGTTCATATAGGCTAGCATACTTAGTTTAATCTCGTTCTATTCCGTGCCATCATTAAAACTACCGTTTAGATCTAGAAGTAGCTAGAACTTACATAGCGAGGCTTAGGGGAGGATTATGCATCGTCGTGACGGAGAAAGGTGGCTCCTTTGTTGAAGAATCTTCATGAAACTTGCGTAGCAACGTTGATCCCTCCTTGATTTGGTGTAGAAAGCTTGCACCTTCTTCATGGATCTAGCTTTGGATGCTCAAGCCTTTGGAGATGAAGATGGAGGCCATAATGTGAAGGTGGAGGCCATGGTGAGGGAGCATTTTGGTATAACTTCGTTGTAGGAATGAATTAATGAGGGTTTAGGCTAGGTCTAGGGGTCTTTTTATAGAGATTACGGTTAGTTTAAACCATAGGATTAACCCCAAATCAGATCTGAGCCATCAAATTCCGTCGGAAGCTTCCAAAACAGGACCAGAGACACAAGCAGGCGCACCCAGGTGGCCTGGGCTCGACCATCCAGGTCGACAGGGGTGTCGACTTGCAAGTCGACACCACCTTGGGTGTGTCGACACCCAAGTCGACACCACCTTTGGTGTGTCGACACCCAAGTCGACACCCATGTCGACCTGGGTGCTGGGCAGGAAATATTCCCGCCCAGTCTTTTCGGCTCCAGATTTGAATTTTGAACTGTTTTTCGGACTTGGAATTTTTTTGAAACTTCGTTGGGCCATAACTTGGTCATACGGACACCGTTTTTCGAAGACTCGGACTCTATTTCGCGTATTTTTCCGAGACGAACGCAATGGCACAGCCCGTTTCCCTTGATTCAGATTTTAAAATTTAATTCTGCCTTGATTCTTGATTATAACACGTTATTAAAATTCGGGTTGTTACACATCTGGAAATAATATCGTTGTTTGCACACTTGTTTTTCTTTGATAGTTAACTCACAGACTATCGAAGTTTTGACCATTTTAACGTTGTTAATATGGAGAGACCGGTTGGATTATTATCCAAAGAACCACTCTGTATGGGCATAAGCGTTGCAAATCATATATGCAAAGTGCAAGGGTTGTTGTTTAAGTCTTAGATAACAGTGCCTAAGATGGATATACTGAATAGTACCTTCGGTTCATCCTGTTCCTGGGTGACTTGTATGGACGGATGTCTGACAGAGTATTTCCAGACGATCACGTATATTGATTTCTCCAACCGTACCAAGATTGGAAGCGAAGAAGGAAACTTCTTTTAGCTAACACATAATGTATGGTTGAGGACGTCAATCGGTGATTTGATGGATTTGACGATGTGGCATTCAAAGTGAATCTAGTGTGATGATAAAGTGTAGCTTCTAGCCTCATCATCCGATAAATGACAGAAATCGGGCAGGCAGCATGGCTAAGTCGGTCGCTCCGAAGTAGGGTGTATAATCACCTGATCTAGAGTTTCATTTATTTCTAAAAATCTATTATCGATACTGTCCCATTCGGGAAACGGTTGCTGATCCTAACCGTTGGTGATATACATTCGATACACTCAAGCGAAATGAGTGGTCGGTCATATGTGGCCAGGTTGCAAGATGTTCTTGTTGAATCCAGTGTATTCCTCTCTAGAGGTACACTAGGGAAAGGTGGTTCCATACCTTGTCATAGTTGGAAATCCATTATCCAATACGTGCTTGTGGTTTTGACTGTATATTATATATGTAGAACGTGAGCTGAAAGCATTTCTGCTAGATGATTATTCTATTGTTGTTGATAGACATTATTATAATATCAAAAGGTTTTTGATATAAAGTTATTTTGGATTCTCATAAGGAAAAAAAACCGTTCCGTTATGCGGCATGGTCTTATGAGATATCGTTGTGTTGATTAAACTGGTTTTAAAACTGTTTTACTCATACCAGTCCCATGACTGACCCGGAGTTTATTTTGTTTTGTTTTCCCTAAACTCTTGGGTGCCCAATTTTGTACGGGCAGTCAAGTAGTCGGGATTTACAGATATAGTTGAAGAGCTGGAGCGGGAGGCTTCTGGATCATATAGTTATAGTTATTTCCGCTGTGTTGTAAGTGTTGTACTTTGATAATGATGTATATTCAAGTACATATGTATATTTCAAGTTATGCTATATATATATTATATGTTATTCGTTCCGCTGTGAGGTTCGTGTTATTCTGATGTTGTGTTCTTCTTCTTCTTCTTCTATTCTAAGTTTCTATCTTATCTTTCCTCACCCTCTAATTTCTTTCTATTAGTGTTCTGATTTTCCAGTGTAAATGGGGTTGGACTTGTGTTTTTTAGTCAGCTCAAATTGGACCGGATTTTCGGGTCATTACAATTTGAATCGAAATTGTCTTCGGAATATTTCGATGTTGGATTTCGTGATTATATAGATTTGGTTATGGAAATTTGAAAGATATATATATATATCGTTATTTCCAATAAGATATTTGTTGGTCATAGAATTTGATATTGAATATAAGCCGATATATTTTCTATTCAGAGCCTTGTATTTAATATCAAATGTGATTTGGGTTTGTCGTGAATGGTGTCTTCGTTAACACTGTTCTTAAACCCAGTTGAGAAAAAGATTAAATCTTTTTATTTAGACTTAATGAAGTGTACCAATTAAATAATATTTAATTGGAATTGAATTGGTATTGATTTTTGGGTTTATCGTGAACAGTGTTTTAAATAACACTTGTTCTTTAACCCGATAATTAATGGGATGTGATTTTGGGTTTATCGTGAACCGTGTTTCAAATGACACTGACTCTTTAACCCAGATAAAGATTAAAACTAAGTGGAGTTTTAATGAATCTTTAATTAGATTGAAAAGATCGAGAATGGAGTATCGCCAGTTTTACTCCAGGCGATAGTTAAATCTTTAATTAGTTTTGAACGTGAAATGGTAATTGAATTTAACGATAACACCATAGTGTTAGATATGAACTATTACCAGTTTTACTTCATGGGATGAATAGGTGGAGATTGGGAAATAAAATAAATAATTACTTTGGTGTGGTTCACTAATCCTGACTAGTTTAAATTGATATTCAAAGAAGATTAAAGAATAAATTTAAAGAATTTATCTTTGATAAAATTAAGGGGAAACTTTCCCAAAGTATAGGAATATTTGAATAAAAGAATATTCTGAATTGGAATGAGGCGTATGTTGTGTTTGTGTAACACTTGTTTATTATATACGCGAGTTATTCAGAAAGACCGGGTTTATCCCATTCTGGATAACTAATTCGACGTGGTGTCGAAGATGAAGACGGTGGTTGAAGGCCGGAGGTCTTCACGTCGTTTGGATAATTACTGATGATCTTGATTGGGTCGTACACCGAAGAGGAGGGAATCAGTTAGTGGTCATCCAAACGTACTTGGAGATCAATGGATATGCGGGGTACTAGGTGTCTCCGGTTTCGTTCAGACCTAGAACGAACTTGTAAATGGAATGTGTGTATGACATTGGATTTTAGTCTATGTGGTTGATTTCTATTAAATACATATCTGTTTGGCGGCGGAGAATTTATTCTCTTGCTTAACGCCCTTCTCTGAGACATACGAGCTCAGAGGTTATATATTGATGGATATCAAACGCATGGAGTGAATTGCCTGTGTGGCATGCCTAAGTGGCGATTGATCAAGGCTTCTGTTGAAAAGCAAAGTCTTGTGGTGATTATCAAAGCACAGCTTGTGTGGCATAGCTTTGTGTAACGTTGATTCGCGAGCCTCACACCCCGGTTGTGAGCCAGAAACGGGAGAGGACGTCAGGGAGAGCATGCATTTCCTTCTAGCTAGAAGTGGCGTAAGTGGTTTTACACGCCCTAACGAGTTTGACTTATGTGGTTGTTGCGAGGCGCCTCAGTTTGATTGGACGATCCGGGTCCGATGGAGTCATTCGTTGGCTCAATTACGTCCCATAGGGCGGGGAAACGCAGTGTTCAGGAATTTTAATCCACATCGGGTGGACCGGCCTTGAGGATCCAAGGCTCACTCGAGCTCTGATCCTGAGACTCGGGCTAGACAGTCTCGAATAGGTAGAGGACTATCTTTTGCCTCGGTTCACAGATGGAAATCGAACTTCCAAATACGTGATTTTGCGGTTTTAATTGTAGAACTAGTATGGCGACATGATATATGGAAAATGTTTTGACACTATACACCTATAATAATAGTATCAAATGATTTGTTTTCAAACGTATCAAGCATTATTTGGTTGTTATAAGGTAAAACCCTATCCTCCGGCTTGCGTTGCATTGTGTGATGGGACCTGGGTCTTATAATAGCTTCATTGTTCTTTATTTAGCATTGCGTTGTTGTTTTATGCAATGGTATTCTTGGGAGGAAACCCGTTTCGTGTTATACGGCGTGGTCCCTTGATTTACCGAACTTTTAAATAAAGATTAATAACTGTTTTAGTTCTCACACCAGTCCCATGACTGACCTGGAGTTTATTGTTTTAACCTAAGCTCTGGATGCCCTTATTCTCGGGCAGCTAGTAGTTTTGGTTTTGCAGATTTATATTCACAGGAACCTGGTTTACAGCTGGAATGGTATCCGGAAAGCTTTGTATCCGTATATCTCCTTAAGTTGTGTTTTGTATTATTTTCCGCTGCTATGTAATTTATTGTAATCTCCGATATTTTGTAATGTATAATATTCATTTATACTCTGTATATTCTTGTATTCTGATGATATTGTTGTAATTAACAATAAAATGTTCTTCTGTTTGCGTTCTAATTTGTCGTGTTCTCAAAACAATCAGGCGTTTCGAACGATCTTGATCGGTTTAGCGACTGATTCGGATCGAGCGAAATTCTCGGTCGTTTCAAAAGAATAGCAGAAAAGAAGAGAAAAGAGAAAGAAAAAAGGAAACATAAGAGAAAGATGATAACATAACATAAACACAATCACATAACCTGTCGTATATCTCACAACGCATCAGATAACATATAATAATAGCAACCACAAATATAAAACAGGCGAGACAGTAATAACTACATAAACCATATACTCAGAGTACAGTTATACAGAACAGTAATAGAGTTTATACATGAGATAAATAAATCCAACTGATAAAGTATGTCTAATAAGACTACATAATACTATCAAGGCTCGATAGTGCTACATAACAGAATAAACAATAAGGACACAAGTATAAATATGTAAAAGGAAACCTCCTGTTAATCCACCTGCATAGCTCCGGATAATATCGATACATGTCACCCCATCTGCTCATCAGCATCAACGATCAATGCCCAAGCTAATAAGGGAGAAATAAAACCTTGGGTCAGTAAACAGTCAGATGTGAGCAATTAACCAATCTCAAAGTACTATAAAAGTCATAATAATATACATTTCACATAGAGAATATGGAGAATCATAGTTGTTCTACCCCTGCACCCACAGAGTTAGAACATAAAAATCAATATATGCTACATTGCGATGAAGATCAAGTAGATAAGGTGTGATATATGCCTACGTACTAAATGGTGACAAGTATGTAAACAAGCATAACATCCATCAACTATCCTTATATTCAATCACTCAGTGCATTTGATATATGATAATGCTCGATTTTCATGATACTCGAATTCATACTACTCATTCGATTAGGACCTAGGTTATACCCATGGGTATTCTCTAAGGTAAAGATTCGTTTGGTCCAGGTGATAGCCATAAGTTACCCATTGGTGGGAACCAGGAGGACCCTACTTGGTCCAAATGGACATCACACCCATTACCTTTGTAACACCCCATAAAATAAACCCTAAATAGACATAGATAATTAAATTAAAAATAAAAAATAATAAAAAATTATTGGGATGAAAATACAAATTTGGATAATTAAAATTTTGACCATGAGAATTTTACCATTGTACTCGTGGATACAATAAACTTTAGGTGCCCATAATTTTGCACGGGCAGCTAGTAGTTTAGTTTACAGGTTTAGTTTCAGAGTTGGTTTCTGATTGGAGCTAGAGTCTTGTTTTGGTTTTACTTCTTCTGCTGAGAGTAAGTTGTTTCCACTGAGCATATGGTATACTCTAATTCATTGTAACTCTGATGTAAAATTTTGTAATGAAATAAAAGTTTTGTTATTTGTGTGCAAATATGTTAGTAACCATAACTATCCTTCTTTATGAAACGATTTAAGATGGTTTAATTACAAGCGAGAGTCAGGCAAAAAGGCGGGTTGCTACAGTATTCCGTCCATTTTAATATTTTAATTATTGAAAACAGAGTTCGTATGAAAAAGTGGTGAATAAAACAAGTTGTACAAAAGTTATATACACGCAGCATTTGAAATTCAAACTATAAGAATATAAATCTGAAATAAAATTAAATATCTATGGCATAATGGAATATTCCTTTGAATTTCAAAATTATGAGAATACACACACACACAAAAGAAGGGGACAAAAATCAAAAGAAACAATTAATAATTAATTAATTTATTAAATAAAAACATAACGACCAGGGAATCAAGTCTCCCCACGTTTGATCCCCAGGGGGGTCGACTGCCCTCCTAGGGAGGGTGTCGACCGTCTTTAATGTCCAGGGTGGGAAGAAGCTTATTTTTAGGAAGATTTTTTATATATTTTTGTTAGAATGGACTATCCAGATTTTATAAAAATTATCTGATGCACCACACTGAAACGACCCAAACTCGCCCTTTCGGGAAAGCCCGGATTGAGTTTCGAACACGACAAATTCGAACACAAACTGAAACGACCCAAACTCGCCCTTACGGGAAAGCCCGGATTGAGTTGAGAACACGATAAATTAGAACAAAAACAGAAGAACATTTCATTGTTTATTACAACAATTACATCAGGGTACAAGAATATAACCGAGTATGAATAAATAATATACATTTGATAAATATCAGAGATTAAAATACATTACATAGCAGTGGAAAAATAATACATAACACAACTGAAAGAAATACACGGATACAGAGCTTTCCGTATGTAGCTCCAGTTGTAAACCAGGATCCTGTAAAGTAAAAATCTACAAAACCAAAACTACTAGTTGCCCATGTGGAAAATAGAGGCACCCAGAGTTTAGGCTAAAACAATAAACTCCAGGTCAGTCATGTGACTGGTGTGAGAACTAAAACAGTTATTTAAGACTTTACTTTGAAATAAAATAAATCAAGGGACCACGCCATATAACATAGAACGGGTTTTCTCCCAAGAATACTAGTGCAATAAACAAAATCGCAATGCTTTTTGGATAAACAAAGCTATTATAAGACTCAGGTCCCATATCACATTGCAACGTAAGCCGGAGGATAGAGTTTTACCTTATAATAGCCAAACATGCTTGGTCCGTTTAAAAGAAATCATTTTGATAATACTATAAAAATGTATAGTGTCAAAATCACTTCAAATATAAATGTATCAATCATAGGTAGCATAGTACCCTATCCTACTATGTCACCATACTAGTTCTACAATTAAAACCGAAATGTCACGTATTGGAAATTGGATTTCCGTCATGAGTCGAGGCAATGGATGTACTCCTCGCCGACTTCGAGACACTCTAACAAATGACTCAGGGTTCCCCGCAGTGAACCCTTGGATCCTCCAACGCCGGTCCACACTTACGTTAGTGGATTGGCAATTCCTAAACACACGTTTCCCGGTCCAATAGGACCTGTCCATCGGCTCCATAGTAACCGATATATCCGAGGCACCTCACTATCCATCATCCACATAGGTAAAAATATAATAAATGTCTGGGCTCCATACCATGACACCACCAGTAGCTAGAAGGAAACGTCATGCACTCCTTGGGTCCCTTATCCCATTATTGACTCATACCGAGGTGTGAGGCTCGCGAATTAACGCTATATACAAAGCTATGCTAGCCGTGCTTTGATCATTAACCACAAGACTCTGCTTTTCAACAAAAGCCTTGATCATTTGCATCTCAGCATGCCACACTGACAATTCATGCCATGCGACTGATTTCTATCGATATATAACATCTAAGCTCGTACGTCTTGGAGAAGGGTGTTAAGAAAGAGAACAAATTCTCCGCCACCAAGCAGATATATATTTAATAGATATCAATCAACATAGAATAAAATCCAATGTCATACACACATCCATTTACTAGTTCGTTCTGGGTCTGAACGAAACCGGAGGCACCTTATTCCTCATCCCATATGTTCAATACAAGAGAGAGGTCCTCGCATATCCGGTCGATCTCCACGTATGTCTAGACGATCACCACCTATTACCTTGTCTTGGGGGTACAGCCCAATCAAGATATCAGTAATCATCCAAACGATGTGAAGACCTCCGGTCTTCAACCACCGTCTTCATCTTCGACTTATCGTCGAATCAATTATTCAAAATGGGTATAAACCTAGCCTTTCCGAATAATTCACGTATTTTATAATCAAGTGCTACAAAAACACAACATACGCCTCATTCCAGTTCTGAATATTCTTTTATTTAAGAATTCATATCCTTTGAGAAAGGTTCCCATATATTTTATCAAAGATAAATTCTTTAAATTTATTCTTTTATCTTCCTTTGGATCTCAATTCAAACCAAATTAAGGTTTATCCAAACTAGTCGGGACAGGCGCACCATGCTGAAGTAATCATTTGTTTAATTTCCCAATCCCGACCTATTCATCCTATGGAGCAAAACTGGTAATACTCCATATCTAACACCACGGTTTTATCGGTAAATTTAATTACCATTTTACGTTCAAATCTAATTAAAGATTTAATTATCGCTTGGAGTAAAACTGGTGGTACTCCATTCTCGATCATTTCCCAAATTTGATAATTTAAATTATCACATTCTCATTTCAATCTAATTAAATTTTAATTAAAACTCGCTTAATTTTAAACTTCTAACAATTATTATTAATGATTATTTAACTTTGGGAAATCAAACATGCCGCATTGACAATCTGCACTGTACCATTGATTTCTGCCGATATATAACCTCTAAGCTCGTACATCTTAGAGAAGGGTGTTAAGCAAGAGAATAAATTCTTTGCCACCAAACAAATATATATTTAGCAGAGATCAACAATACAATTTGAAATGCAATGTTAGGCATGTAATCCTGTCTTTAACTGGGCTAACTAATGTCATTTATAACATAGTTCACGATAAACCCAAAATCACGTTCCATTAACTATGGAATCTTCACGGAAAAACAGATCGATATATATAATCGATGTCAATTTCCGTATCCGACTAATAATATATATGGAATAACGATAAAGCCTTTTTAAAATTCATATATATTAACAGTCTTCCTCCATAGAAGCTCACTTTGGTTATTACCAAATCGATTTCCATTCAATCCCAATTTATTTTATTAAATTGGAAAACTTTACTTTGGAAATTTCCATTAAATCTTAGAATAAAGATTTATAAATTCCAAATCTTAACTTCACTGTTAATCGGGTTAAAGAACAAGTGTTATTTAAAACACCGTTCACGATAAACCTAAAAATCCAATTCTTAATTCAATTCCAATTAAATATCAATTAATTGGTAAACTTCTCTAAATCTTAATTAAAATATTTATTCCTTTCTCAACTGGTTTTAAGAACAGTGTTACTGAAGTCATCATTCATGACAAACCCAAAATCCCATTTGATATTAAATACAAGGCTCTAAATAGAAATTATATCAGCTTATATTCAATATCAAAGTCTGAGAACAACAAATATCGTATTGGAAATAAAGATATAAATATTTCTTCCAAATTTCCGTAACAATACCTGTATAATCACGGAATCCAATATCGAAATACTCCGAAGATTATTTCCATTCCAAATCCATTCCAATTTGTTTGTTGGAAATTTCTAGTTATATTAAAACCATTCACAAATCCAATTTAATTTATTTAAAAATTATTGGATTTCAAATCTAGTTAATACTTAGTTCATTTTGATAAAAATATATTTTTATCTTTACAAACGTGGAATTTTTCATCCAAATTCCTTCCAAATCATTTATTATGATTTTACACAAATTATTAATATTTTTAATAATTTTATCAAGGCCCTTTTAGTCGATTTCCATAAACGGTCATCGTACTGCATTTTTACAACCTTTTCCAAATTTGATTTGGACATATTTCCAAATCCAACCATTAGATTTCAAATCTCTTATATTCATTGGAAAGCTCTTTTCGATACAAACCCAACGGTTCCGGTTTTAAGAGAATCTGACGGTCGGATCTCCCGTAATATCAATTCGAAGTCAATGGTTGAAATTCGCGAACGGTCGCGGCGCAGCGCGTTCTATTCAAGCCATTAAATTTATATATAATATATATATTTCGTCGATTTCTATTTAAAACGTATTTCATAAATCGTTTATAAATTCGTTTTAAAACAATTCTAACTTCATTTCAATTTTAAATCAAAATTGAATACTCCTTATCATTATAATATATAAATAATAATATTTTCAAAATATCATATTTTGAAATTATTTCATTTCGATATTCATTATAAAAATGAATAAAATCAATATAAATATCATTCGTGTTAAAATGGCGCAAATCTAAACAATACGACTTCACACATTTCAATATTTTCGTGTCCATCACAAATCGAACATCAAAATCATATTTTTATCCTTTACCGGATATTATTTTACAATATTCGTTATTTTAAAATATTCGTCCTTTTTAAAATATTCGTTATTTTTAAAATATTCGTTCTTTCTGAATTTGAATCAGACATAGTCAATTACCATATAATTTATTTATATGGATTTCATACAACACATGTACACAACAGTCATGATACACAATCAACCATCATCCAGAGTGCATTACACAATTGCATTAGCATTAAATATAAATAACTAACGCTTACAACAGTCTGTCAACCAATCGATTGACATACAACTACACAATTGGTCTTAGTGTACATCAAATATCATCCTAATACCCGTGTGGAGTTTCTGTAACACCCCGTATTTTGGGTTAATACTAAAATTCACTAATTACAGAATAAATAATCTCAGATGTGAGAATTGGGGGAAACGGGCTACGTCGTTGCGTTCGTCTCGGAAAAATACGCGAAATAGAGTCCGAGTTTTCGAAAATCGGAGTCCGTATGGCCCAGTTATGGCCCGATGAAGTTTGTAGAAAATTCAAAACTAAAACAGATTTAATAAATTCAAATATTCAAATTTGGGATGGGCCAGGCGGGGTCAGGCGGGAAGGTTCCCGCCTAGCCCATGTCGACAGGGCTGTCGACAGGCCTGTCGACAGGGGTGTCGACATGCCTGTCGACTTGCCTGTCGACAGGGTGCGACGCCCAGAGAAACTGGGTGCACCAGTTTGTGTTCTTGGGCTGGCTTGGTGGGCTAGTTCTGGAAGCTTCTTGGATCTGATGGATCTGATGGTCCTAAATTAATCTAGGGTTAATCTAAGGGTCTAAAATGCAACCTAATCCTATAAATAACACCCTAACCCTACCCTAATCCATTCATAATTAAACCTAGTAACTAAACTATGGCAAAATGAAACTTGGTCATGGCCTCCACAAATCAATGAAGAGGAAAGCAAGCTCTAATCAATCTCTAATCCATTCTAAGTATCTTAATCTTCTTCATTAGCTTGCTAATTGTGTTTTGGTGAGTTTCTATGGCTTTAATAATCAATTGTTAAATTGATTATGGTAGGATGTGATAAGAAATGGTTATGTTTGTGGATAAGTGAGTTATATGCAAGTTGTATGATATGAGAATTGCAAGTTTTATGCCATATGCAAGTTTATTTCCATGTTTTATGATGTAAAATATTGTGTTGAACATTTATGCATATGTAACATGTTATGCAAACTATATGTGAGAATATATGCAAGTATATGTAATATGATATGCAAGTTATGCATGTGATTTTATGCATGCTAAGTATATGATATTATGCAAGTTTAGTATGTGATTCTATGCATGCTAAGTATATGATATTATGCAAGTTTAGTATGTGATTCTATGCATGCTAAGTATATGATATTATGCAAGTTTAGTATGTGATTCTATGCATGCTAAGTATGTGATAATATGTATGTTAATATGCAAGATATGCTATGCAAGTTACATGTATGTTAATATGCAAGATATGCTATGCAAGTTACATGTATGTTAATATGCAAGATATGCTATGCAAGTTACATGTTTGTTAATATGCAAGTTACATGTATGTTAATATGCAAGATATGCTATGCAAGTTACATGTTTGTTAATATGCAAGTTACATGTATGTTAATATGCAAGATATGCTATGCAAGTTACATGTTTGTTAATATGCAAGTTACATGTATGTTAATATACAAGATATGCTATGCAAGTTACATGTTGGTTGATATGCAAGTATGTGAATGTTATGCAAGTTGTGAGAATGCTTATATGCAAGTCCAACATGTTATGCAAGTTATATGTGCTTATGCAAGTTCAACATGTTATGCAAGATATGTGTATGAAAATATGCAAGTTTGGGTTAAATGTAGTTGGGTTAATAAATGCTCATATATGCAAGTTGACATCCTCTTAACCCATGACAAAGTTAGTTAAAACCCATGATATTTGTGATGGATCTTCCCTTTTTATTATGTCGTGAAATGAGAACGATTTGCGTGGGGAACGATGGGGTTAATAAATATGTTAATAAAAGTATGATTGGGTATGATTAAGCATACCATAAAAATAAATTAACATAAGTGGGAATTTACCTATTGAGTTAGGTCTACCCCATGGGAATTTACCTATTGAGTTAGGTCTACCCATGTTATGAAAAAAAACTTGATATTAATTAGGGATAATTAATATAAATTATGAGGGTGATTAATTAGGTGTAATTAATCGACTAAGACACGAGGTTGGACTCAGTTGTAGCGTAAAACTGCCCGGACCCAACCGGCTTAACCAGTTGCTACAAATGTTAGCCCAATGTGAGAGGTCTTAGGCACAAACTAAATACGTGATTAATGTAAAGACACGAGGTTAGACTTGATTATGACATAAGGCTGCCCGGACCCAACCGGCTTAACCAGCGGTCATAAAAGATAGTCTAATGTGAGAGGTCTTTATGAGGATCACGGTCTTAATTAATTAAGAAACACTTAACCAAATTAGCATGTAGTGGGACATGAGGGTTAAGTGGGTACCTTGGGTGGCACGAAGTAACTAGTGTGGGTGCCTTGGGTGGCATGAGAAAACTAGTGGGTTGCCTTGGGTAGCAATAGAAAATACGATTAGAATACTTAACCAAAGTGGAACATGGAATTAAACATGATTAAAGGGTTAAGTAAGTGCCTCGGGTGGCATGTGGGAATTAAGTAAATGACTTGGGTGGCATGTGGAAATCTAGTGGGTGCCTTGAAAGGTAATTAAAATATGATTAATGACTTAACCAAAGTATTTATAACATGTAAGTAGACATGGTTAAAGGGGTTAAGTGGGATACACTAGATAAAATTAACAAGCTTAAGTGGTAGCTTGTGGGGGCCCATCTCAACCAATATCCCAAACGTATCTTTGTGGGCTCGACCCAAGTCGAGTGACGGGACACGCATATTGGGCTTGACTATAAGAGGCCAAAAACGGGTTAGCGGTGGCAACGTGGGACCAACGGGTTTCATATGCGTGTGTGGACCCGGGCTGGTTAGTAAATCGTTGTAACATCGTGTAGATATAAAGCCGTGCACCGTTGATATTATCAGGTTGCCACTTTGGGGAAATGATACACCCCATTGTGGGACCAGCACGGGTATCTACGTTAGGGAGCCGATCGCTTGGGAGTAGTGGGTACACCTAGTAATGATAGGGGCAGACGGCACCTATGTAGGGGTACTAGAAACTACTGGGTAAAAATTACTAAGTACATTTAGTGGGATCAACCTTTAAGTAGGAATTAATCTTAGGTAGGTAAAACTGGTGTGGTGCAGTGTAGGAATTACCCATAAGGTGAATAAGTTTAGGGTGGGGTAAGAATTATCTTTGGGTGGATAAATGCGTCTTTTCGATTATCGTAGTACATCCGGTGTTTAGTTGGCTACTTAGTGTAGTCATTATCCCCAAAGGTACCGTGCCTTGTTTATGTCATACCCTAATTACTTTAATGGTTGTATTGTTAGGGTTATAGGACTCACTCAGACTTATGTCTGACCCCGTTGTTTTTATCTTTTTCCCAACCCTCAGGTTATCAGAGTGGGCCTAGCACTAGTGGGCTTGGATCAGATCGCTATATCTATCTTTTGGGCTTGGATCGTAGAAGTAAAGCTCGGTTTATCTTTTCGGTTATGGCTATTGTCTATATAGTGGGATTATGTACTTCTATTTTATCAGGATGGATATTATGTACTTGACTCTGGTTTATGGTTTTGTGATGTAACCAAACATGTATTACTTTCCGTTGCAATTAAATGATGATTTTAATTTTCAAGTATTACTTATATCTGTCTTGCTGTAATTTTACTGTTCTATATTCACTTAAAATACTTCACCGAAACTAAGGCATTCCCCTGGTATGAGTGACCTTAGCGGACGTGGGGTGTTACACGTGGTATCAGAGCTTAAGGTTACCAGAACAGATAAAATTTTAGAAAAACTATTTTTCTAAGAAAAATTTTTGAAGGAGTATTTTCAAAAACATGTCTTTTAAGAGAAAAGTTTTTGAGAGAAAAGCATAATCCCCGATAGCCATATCTTTATCTTTCGAATTCTCCGTTTGAATCTCTTTCTCTCTCGATTTGAGTTTCCCCTCCGTGTGTAGATGATCTTTCTAAGATAGATAAGAATGGAAAACCGCTTCAAGGGACTTAGACGTAAATCAGATTAGAAGTTGGTTCAAGAAGGAGGAGGGCTTGTAGGTACTTATTGGATGGACGATGGGAGGAAGGCTCTAATAGTTGTTTGGTTAATGAAAGATGAAACCTCATTGGTAGAAGGTTACGAGTGGAGAATAGGGAAGAAGAAGGCAAGTGGTTATCCTTTTGAGAGGGATAGGACATTTTATTAGGATTGTTCAAAGAAGCAAGGGCAAGGTATGGAATCTTCTGGAGGGTAGTTGTATTCCCTCACGACTAGAGTACCAGATGGGGGTAGGACCGTCTAGGTTGGAATTTAGATTTCTTTATCATCCGATTCAAGCTTTATTTGATTCTGATTTATCGAGATTCGTTTATCCCACCATTGTTAGTTGAGTCACTGCACTTAGACACCAGTTTGGTAGATGATCCCTTAGTTGTTTCAAACCCAGTTGGGGCTCCATGCTATGTTTGGGTTTGAAAGTTTTTATACTTAGCGTTGAGTTTGGATGTGATGCTTGTCGGGCTTCACGGACTATGGGTTAGTTTTGGGGCATGGACTGGTTATCCAGTAGGGGTGCCTTTCTTGATTCTGAAGGGAGAGTTGTTAGGCTTATGACCCGCTTGGGTAACACTCTCGAGATCTCTTGTAATCCCATAGAATCTGTTATGCTAAGTTATCTAGAATCGCTTGACACGTCGGTCGAGGGTTTGCGATCTGTTAGAAGTGGTCCGGAAATACTCGGATATGTTTGAGAAGGTGAAGGGCTTACCTCCGGAGCGGGAGATTGACTTCCGAATATATCTGGTAAACAATGCCAAACCAGTGACTTGGCCAGTGTGCCACAAGGCTCCTCGTGAGAGGAGGGAACTCCATAAGTAAGTAGGCGATTGCTTGAGAAGGGGTTCATAAGAAGAAGTATATCGGAGTGGGGCGCTCCTGTAGTTTTTGCCATGAAGGCGGATGGGTCCCTCAGACTTTGTGTAGGCTAAAGAGAACTAAATAAACTCACAAAGAAGAATAGACACCCATTGCCAAAGATTGATGATCTCTTTGATCAGTTGGTTGGCGCCCCAGTATTTTCGCAGTTGGACTAAGCCACATGGTTTCGTCAGTTGGGAGTGGCTGACGATAGTATAGAGAGGATTGCCTTTAGGACTCCGGATGGTTTTATGAGTGGCTGGTGATGCTATTTGGTTTGATGAACGCCCCCGCATACTTTGTTGATTGGAAGAGAAGGGTGTTCAGGGAGTACCTAAATAAGTTTGTGATGGCCTTTGTAAATGACATCTTGGTCTTCTCTAGGAGCGAAATAAGTTTTCATATGTGCTCAATAGGGTGAGCAAAGCCAGTTATTGGATAAACGGTGGTTTTAGAGCGAGACTGGCGAGGACATCCAAAGTTGGTCAAAGGCTTAATTGTTTAGCCATTATTATTATTATTTGTAGTATCATCTCACGTAGGTTGCCTGAACTCGAAGGAGATATCCCTTGGGTGTTTGTCTGATATTGGTTTCGGCCTTTGGGGCATGCATTTGGGGGATGTCGAATTCGACTAGGGTGGTCTGCGTGAGAGATGGACAGTTGTGACGATTTTGGATAGGATTCTTAGCATCTTATGAGTTGAGATAGCGCATACCCCTAACAAGGGAAGCATGGTAGCAGACGCCTTAAGAAGAAAAAGGTTGTCCTTGAGCTCATTGATTCGTTAAACGACGGAGCTTAGGGCTTATTTCTATATTTGACTTTAGACCTTCCGTTGACTTTATATCCGGTTTGCTAGCCTCCTAGGAGGTTAGGCCTACTCTTTTGGGGCGTATTGACGGAGCACAGCGAGACGACCCACAATTGGTTGAGTTAGTAAAGAAGCTCATAAGGAGGGGAGTCGTCCAGCCATTTGAGTAGGTACACCCTAGATGGTAAGGGGTGGTTGCGTAGAGACGGTAGACTTTGAGTACCGCAAGACGAGAGTTTGAGGAAGGTTATACTTGATGATATACATCGGTCGAAGATAACCATTCATCCCGGTAGGGACAAGAGGTACCAAGACATAAAGCGAGTTTTTCTTTTTGGCCAATATGAAGAAAGACGCGGCCAAGTATGTCGCTAGATGCTTGGTATGCTAACAAGTGAAAGTGGAACAGAAGAAACCCGGAGGGTTGCTTCATCCGTTAGAAGTTCCGTAATAGGAAGTGGGATAGTGTCTCATTGGATTACCGAAATCAAGGAAGGGTAATACGGGGATTGGGCTTATGGTAGATAGACTTACTAAGTGTGCCCATTTCATACCCGTGAAGAGCATGAGGACTATTACATGTCTAGCTTCGGTTTACCTTCGAGAGATTATTAGATTGCATGGTGTACCTTCCAGTATAGTGAGCGATCGAGATCCTATCTTCACTAGTGAGTTTTGGAAAAGCTTGCAAGAAGCGGTAGGGACTCAATTGTGTTTGAGCACCGCATATCATCCTCAGACGGACGGTCAGACCAAGAGGGTGAACCGTATCTAGAAGATCTTTTGAGGTTGTGTATTTTGGATTTTGGAGGTACATGGGAAGAACATCTTCCATGGGTGGAGTTCGCATATAATAGCAGCTTTCAGTCCAGTATTGGTATGGCTCCATTTGAAGCTCTTTATGGAAGGCCTTGTTGATCACCTACAGATTGGTAGGAATCTACGGGAAAGATCTTGGTTAGGCCGATGAGATAGGAGAGTCTTCAGAGAAGGTTGGTTTGATTCGAAGAAGGATGAAAGCGGCGGGATCTTATGTGGACAAGAGGAGAACAGAGCTTGAGTTTGATATTGGGACATGCTTTTTATCAAAGTATCTCCGTTACGGAATGTGGCTCACTTTGGATCTGTCAGGAAGTGAGTACCAAGGTTTGGAGGGCCATTTCCCATTTGAGGAAGTGCTTACATAAGACCGCTAAGGTGGTAGAGCCGAGTTTGCTTAAAGAAACAGAGTTAGAGCGCGATGAGACGATTCGACGAGCTCCTACTCGCATCATTGGGTCAGAGACTAGGAAGTTGAGGAACAGAGAAGTTCTGCCAGCTAGAGTGCAGTGGGGAGATGACGAAAGAAATGCTACTTGGGAGACGGAAGCGAAGATGCGTTCTTTGTATCCATTTCTTTTTTGAGGGTATGTCTTTACTTTCTCCTTTATCGCTTGTCTAGTACTTATCTTATCCTTGGTATGTCCTCTCGTTAGTACCCTTGACCTTTAGATAGGGTAAATCTATGGTTGAAACATGTGTTTGAGACATGTTATGGTTGATGGATGCAAGTGGATGCAAGTGTTTGCTAGTGGTTGCTCGTGGATGCATATATACACACTCTAGGCACTAGATCGGCTCAATCACTTCATATTGCATATTGCATAAAATTGTGGGTAGTTAGCTATATTTATGGATGTATAATGATTGTGTTATCATATGGATGATGCATTTTGGTGAATGATTGTGCACTCATATAGATACTGTATGGGTCGATAGGGTTATCTCGCATACATATTGGATACATGGCACTATCATGGTTTGCATATGTTCGTACATTTGATAGGGAACATATACACACACTTTTCGCATATGCTCATACATCATTAGAAATTGCTTAAGGACAATGGATGCTCGTGTTTGATGGTTTGAGTAGATGGTTGTTTGGATGGTAGGATATGCATTCTCCTTAGCTTAGAGATTTCGGGGACGAAATCCTTTAAGGAGGGGAGAATGTAACACCCCGTATTTTGGGTTAATACTAAAATTCACTAATTACAGAATAAATAATCTCAGATGTGAGAATTGGGGGAAACGGGCTACGTCGTTGCGTTCGTCTCGGAAAAATACGCGAAATAGAGTCCGAGTTTTCGAAAATCGGAGTCCGTATGGCCCAGTTATGGCCCGATGAAGTTTGTAGAAAATTCAAAACTAAAACAGATTTAATAAATTCAAATATTCAAATTTGGGATGGGCCAGGCGGGGTCAGGCGGGAAGGTTCCCGCCTAGCCCATGTCGACAGGGTTGTCGACAGGCCTGTCGACAGGGGTGTCGACATGCCTGTCGACTTGCCTGTCGACAGGGTGCGACGCCCAGAGAAACTGGGTGCACCAGTTTGTGTTCTTGGGCTGGCTTGGTGGGCTAGTTCTGGAAGCTTCTTGGATCTGATGGATCTGATGGTCCTAAATTAATCTAGGGTTAATCTAAGGGTCTAAAATGCAACCTAATCCTATAAATAACACCCTAACCCTACCCTAATCCATTCATAATTAAACCTAGTAACTAAACTATGGCAAAATGAAACTTGGTCATGGCCTCCACAAATCAATGAAGAGGAAAGCAAGCTCTAATCAATCTCTAATCCATTCTAAGTATCTTAATCTTCTTCATTAGCTTGCTAATTGTGTTTTGGTGAGTTTCTATGGCTTTAATAATCAATTGTTAAATTGATTATGGTAGGATGTGATAAGAAATGGTTATGTTTGTGGATAAGTGAGTTATATGCAAGTTGTATGATATGAGAATTGCAAGTTTTATGCCATATGCAAGTTTATTTCCATGTTTTATGATGTAAAATATTGTGTTGAACATTTATGCATATGTAACATGTTATGCAAACTATATGTGAGAATATATGCAAGTATATGTAATATGATATGCAAGTTATGCATGTGATTTTATGCATGCTAAGTATATGATATTATGCAAGTTTAGTATGTGATTCTATGCATGCTAAGTATATGATATTATGCAAGTTTAGTATGTGATTCTATGCATGCTAAGTATATGATATTATGCAAGTTTAGTATGTGATTCTATGCATGCTAAGTATGTGATAATATGTATGTTAATATGCAAGATATGCTATGCAAGTTACATGTATGTTAATATGCAAGATATGCTATGCAAGTTACATGTATGTTAATATGCAAGATATGCTATGCAAGTTACATGTTTGTTAATATGCAAGTTACATGTATGTTAATATGCAAGATATGCTATGCAAGTTACATGTTTGTTAATATGCAAGTTACATGTATGTTAATATGCAAGATATGCTATGCAAGTTACATGTTTGTTAATATGCAAGTTACATGTATGTTAATATACAAGATATGCTATGCAAGTTACATGTTGGTTGATATGCAAGTATGTGAATGTTATGCAAGTTGTGAGAATGCTTATATGCAAGTCCAACATGTTATGCAAGTTATATGTGCTTATGCAAGTTCAACATGTTATGCAAGATATGTGTATGAAAATATGCAAGTTTGGGTTAAATGTAGTTGGGTTAATAAATGCTCATATATGCAAGTTGACATCCTCTTAACCCATGACAAAGTTAGTTAAAACCCATGATATTTGTGATGGATCTTCCCTTTTTATTATGTCGTGAAATGAGAACGATTTGCGTGGGGAACGATGGGGTTAATAAATATGTTAATAAAAGTATGATTGGGTATGATTAAGCATACCATAAAAATAAATTAACATAAGTGGGAATTTACCTATTGAGTTAGGTCTACCCCATGGGAATTTACCTATTGAGTTAGGTCTACCCATGTTATGAAAAAAAACTTGATATTAATTAGGGATAATTAATATAAATTATGAGGGTGATTAATTAGGTGTAATTAATCGACTAAGACACGAGGTTGGACTCAGTTGTAGCGTAAAACTGCCCGGACCCAACCGGCTTAACCAGTTGCTACAAATGTTAGCCCAATGTGAGAGGTCTTAGGCACAAACTAAATACGTGATTAATGTAAAGACACGAGGTTAGACTTGATTATGACATAAGGCTGCCCGGACCCAACCGGCTTAACCAGCGGTCATAAAAGATAGTCTAATGTGAGAGGTCTTTATGAGGATCACGGTCTTAATTAATTAAGAAACACTTAACCAAATTAGCATGTAGTGGGACATGAGGGTTAAGTGGGTACCTTGGGTGGCACGAAGTAACTAGTGTGGGTGCCTTGGGTGGCATGAGAAAACTAGTGGGTTGCCTTGGGTAGCAATAGAAAATACGATTAGAATACTTAACCAAAGTGGAACATGGAATTAAACATGATTAAAGGGTTAAGTAAGTGCCTCGGGTGGCATGTGGGAATTAAGTAAATGACTTGGGTGGCATGTGGAAATCTAGTGGGTGCCTTGAAAGGTAATTAAAATATGATTAATGACTTAACCAAAGTATTTATAACATGTAAGTAGACATGGTTAAAGGGGTTAAGTGGGATACACTAGATAAAATTAACAAGCTTAAGTGGTAGCTTGTGGGGGCCCATCTCAACCAATATCCCAAACGTATCTTTGTGGGCTCGACCCAAGTCGAGTGACGGGACACGCATATTGGGCTTGACTATAAGAGGCCAAAAACGGGTTAGCGGTGGCAACGTGGGACCAACGGGTTTCATATGCGTGTGTGGACCCGGGCTGGTTAGTAAATCGTTGTAACATCGTGTAGATATAAAGCCGTGCACCGTTGATATTATCAGGTTGCCACTTTGGGGAAATGATACACCCCATTGTGGGACCAGCACGGGTATCTACGTTAGGGAGCCGATCGCTTGGGAGTAGTGGGTACACCTAGTAATGATAGGGGCAGACGGCACCTATGTAGGGGTACTAGAAACTACTGGGTAAAAATTACTAAGTACATTTAGTGGGATCAACCTTTAAGTAGGAATTAATCTTAGGTAGGTAAAACTGGTGTGGTGCAGTGTAGGAATTACCCATAAGGTGAATAAGTTTAGGGTGGGGTAAGAATTATCTTTGGGTGGATAAATGCGTCTTTTCGATTATCGTAGTACATCCGGTGTTTAGTTGGCTACTTAGTGTAGTCATTATCCCCAAAGGTACCGTGCCTTGTTTATGTCATACCCTAATTACTTTAATGGTTGTATTGTTAGGGTTATAGGACTCACTCAGACTTATGTCTGACCCCGTTGTTTTTATCTTTTTCCCAACCCTCAGGTTATCAGAGTGGGCCTAGCACTAGTGGGCTTGGATCAGATCGCTATATCTATCTTTTGGGCTTGGATCGTAGAAGTAAAGCTCGGTTTATCTTTTCGGTTATGGCTATTGTCTATATAGTGGGATTATGTACTTCTATTTTATCAGGATGGATATTATGTACTTGACTCTGGTTTATGGTTTTGTGATGTAACCAAACATGTATTACTTTCCGTTGCAATTAAATGATGATTTTAATTTTCAAGTATTACTTATATCTGTCTTGCTGTAACTTTACTGTTCTATATTCACTTAAAATACTTCACCGAAACTAAGGCATTCCCCTGGTATGAGTGACCTTAGCGGACGTGGGGTGTTACAGTTTCAATCAATAAACACAGATTTTATTTGTGCACTTGGGCGATGTGTAAAATTTATCATCCCAATCAATATCAGTTAAATGTGTGTTCATAAACAAATCGTCTGATTTGTAAATGAATATTTGTTGACATTTCAGGAGAATTTTATGTCATTCATATATACGTTAAAAATTATTTTTTTAGAGATATAATATTTATTTCAACACTTGACTATTTTATATAGTTCATACATTCAATAAAAATAATATTTTTATCATTCAAACGTTTTATTCAACACATGAATATTTTATACACTTCATATACACATTAAAAATTATATTTTTAATGAATAAATATTTATTTCAGAAAATTTAAGCATTATAATGGCGCGATATTAAAACCAGAGTAATGTCTAGCATTACCCCTCTCCTGATACTAGCTCGCGCCATACAAAATCAATCCAATCAATTCCAAAATCACAATATAATAAATTTCACAACCACAATCAAATCACATAGAATATCCAAATAAATAAATATTCAACTACCCCAATGCCATTTACGGCGCCATAAGTGGCTATTCGCGAAGTATGAAATCTGTGTGTCGGTAATATCCATACATCGCTTTCAATTTATGTAATTGTGCGAATTCAAGTGTTGAACTCCATGTAACTCAAATTTAAATCTTTACTGGAAATTTCTACTTATTTACAGTTATAAAATACATTAACTAACTATGCAAAAATTTAGTGAGAAGGAGTTCTCACATTGGGATCCACTCCGCCGTGCTTTTCTGAAGTTCTGATTCGTTGTTCTTATCCCAGAATTTGTAAATGAGCTCCAATTTTCACACCGTCTTTTTTATTTAGCTTAAGCGCGCCATTCCCGACAACTTTCGTCTAGCGGCCTTTCTTCCGAAACTGGTCCTTTTCGCCAGAAATCGCGAAAGGACAGTTTTTCGACAGTATACTTTGGACGCATTTTCTTAACAACTCCGAAATCCAAAGTATGACTTCCATATAGCAAAATCGAAGAGAAAATCGTGCTCTTCGACTTTGGTAGAGTTCTGGCCAAAAGCGCACGGTTGGAGAGTTATTGGCTCGGGAAGGTCAGGGTGCTAATTGCAAAAACTGAAATTATAAAAATTGGTTTTTTTTTGGAGAATGGGGGTCCCACAGTCGGAGCTAGTGGTGGGGGAAGGTGGCGCTGGGGGCTGCAGGCCGGGGGTGCGGCTGTGATGAGGTGGCGGTGGCTAGGGCTGGGCGGCGGCGGTTTTTGATGGGTTTAGGTGGATTGGGGATGCTTTGAAATGGAGAAGTGAAAAAAGGAAGGAAGTGAGGAGGGAGGAGCTAAGGGGGTGGGGCGGCGCGCTGGCCAGAGGCGTGGCTGTCTGAGATGGAGGCGGCCCCGGAATTGGGGAAAGGGGGAGAGGGTTGGGGACGACGGGTTTCTAGCTTTTTTTTTCTTTCTTGAAAATTAGGGTTATGTTAAGTATATATATTTCATTTTCCATAAAAAAGCAACTTTTTCATTCGAACTCCGAATCACACCCAACAAATGTCACCGCTAGCTAATTACCCCTATTTCGAACACAACGGGATACGTCCAGTAAGACAATTCAATCGTTTCGATTAGTTTTCATCAAAATTAAAATATAAATCAATATATATTTAATTTAAACGCACATTTTCATTTACCGGGGCTACATACTGACTCCTAAATTTCCCGAAAAATAAATCTAGCTATGTTTTGACGATACCGTCCTAACAAAACCAATTTCGTCGAATTTGGAGACTGTTTGAAAAATGGTCATTTTCCAGTCAATTAAATTCAAACTAAAAATATTAAACGCATTCAAATTCACCACGCTCACATATTAACTCCAAATATTATGTAAATTGGAATCTAGCAATAATTTGACATTCCGGATCCAACAGGAGTAGTATCGTCAAAAACGGAGGTCGTTTGCAAAATGGCTATTTTTAAGGGCTATATATTATATAAAATATATATAAATTCCATAACGACTATTCTGAATTTTAAACTGGACATAACTTTTAATTCTCGTAAAATCTGGATTTTCACGTTCGTTAGAAAGATATAGTTTAACAGATTCAAATATTTCTCGTTTTATTGAAATCCGGTTTATTTTGAATCCTGTACATTCATTTGAAATTTAAAATCGAATTTTCAAACTACCGCACCATTTCAGGCTCGTTTTATAATTAAAATAAATTTATTCATTCTAACTTCGATTTAAATAAATTTTTAATCGTTATTATTTAAAATAAATCAATTTAAATATTCAAATTTCATTAAAATAGTTAAAATAAAAAATTTTAATTGGTTTTGAAAATCCGGGTTGCTACACGTACGGTAGAAAATTTCATTGTTGTTACAAGAATTACATCAGAGTACAAGAATATAACAGAGTATGAATAAATTATATACATCAGAAAAATATCAGAGATTAAAATAATTTACATAGTAGTGGAAAAATAACACATAACACAACTGAAAGAGATACATGGATTCAAAGCTTTCCGAATATAACTCCAGCTGTAAAACATGATCCTGTGAATATAATATCTACAAAAACAAAAGTACTAGCTGCCCGTATGGAAAACATGGGCACCCAGAGTTTAGGTTAAAACAATAAACTCTAGGCCAGTCATGGGACTGGTGTGAGAACAAAAACAGTTATTAAATCTTTACTTTAAAAATAAAGTAAATCAAGGGACCACGACATATAACACGAAACGGGTTTTCTCCCAAGAATACTAGTGCATAAAACAAACAGTGTAATGCTTGTTGGAAAAATAAAGCTATTATAAGACTCAGGTCCCATCACAAAATGCAACGCAAATCGGAGGATAGAGTTTTCCCTTATAATAGCTGAAACACCCCACCTTCGTTAAGATCACTCACAAAGGGACTTCGGTGGAGCATTTTAGGTAAAAGATGCAGATAAATTACAAGATAGACAAATAAAGCAGTGAAAAAATAAAGTCATTTTATAAACAATGTGGTTCAGTCAAGCTTTTACAATAGTTGTCTCAATCATTCTTAAAAGTAATACATAGAACTTCTGTCTTGATTTAAAAACATCCAAGTATAAAAGAAGCGTTAAAATAACAATGACATTCCCCAATAAAGCATGAACATAGCAGTGGAAGAGAGAGTCCAAAGCAATACATCGACTATCTTCGAGCTTGGAAAGAAAACTAAGCTAAGTGGTAACATTTCCTCCCTGTGATCCTGAGAGGGGGTGAACGGAAGAAAAGAGGCGAAACAAACTAAGTTAGACATAAGTCTGGTAAGTCCAGTGACTTTCAGCATATAAACAGGAAAAAGCATCATGACATGAATAAACTGAATATAAGACAATACCGTGGTAACAGGGATAACAAGATAACATAGGATAAACATAAGGTGTGATAAGGCAAGATAAACTGAATGCGCTTCTACTCTTTCTCTGCTTCGCTACTACTTTGTTATTCTGATTTCTATATCTATCTCTGCAGCACCTAACTAGTGTTCCAACTAGTAATCTGTATAAAATGATAACGTGATCCCAATCCCCATAATTATGGTAGCCTTCAGGTGTACATCTATCGTGAGGTTTCCACCTCAATCTGCCTAATTGCCGTGAACATGTTAGATGCACCCTTACTACCCTATCGATCGGCTTTTTACTTGCGTTAATGTTCCATGTGTCTATGTCAATCGGCCCTCTCTTGCGTGTAGATACCATGTGCTGGTCCCACCATAAGGTGTATCAATCCTTATGATAATGACCCGACACGATTCAAAATGCAAAGTGTATAACTACTGGTACTCAGTGCCTGCTTTTTCCCACTCCGGAGTACGTGCACGCCCGTAAACCGTCGGAACCTACACTGACGTAGCCCCTGCCGCTGTTTTGACCGCTTATAATCAGCCCAGTAATCGTGCCATACCCTACCCAGTTTCTGGGTACCATGATACAACTATGTGGGTTACTGCTGAAATGGGTCCCCATTACTAGGGTTTCCTGCTGGTTAAGTTTGTGGGCCTATATATACAAATATTACCCACCTACACGAGATGTACTTAACCCTCCCACTGATTCTAGCATGTTTTCTTAACGGTTAAGTTTGTGGGCCAATATGTACTAATATTACCTACCTGCACGAGATGTACTTAACCCTCCCATCGATTCAAGCATGTTTATTTAACGGTTAAGTTTGTTGGCCTATATTTACTAATATTACCCACCAACCCGATATGTACTTAACCCTCCCGCACATTATGCCATGTTGGTTAAGTGTTTCTTATTAACTTAACCCCGTTCGTTCATCAAGTTATATTGGTTAAGTGTTTCCTTGTTAATTTAACCCTACGTGTTCATCATGTTGTACTGGTTAAGTATCATCAATCAATTCAAGTTAACATAACCCACCTACTTGTCATGTTACTTTGGTTAAGTGTTGCCTTCTTGTGTTAACTTAACCCTACCACAAATCAAGTTATATTGGTTAAGTGTTGCCCTCTTGTTATAACTTAACATTACCACAAATCAAGTTATATTGGTTAAGTGTTTCTTATTACTTAACCCTACCGTTCATCATGCTATACTGGTTAAGTGTTTCCTATTAACTTATCGCTAGTCATTCTTCTTGTTATATTGGTTAAGTGTTTCTCGTTAACCTAACCCTAGTCATTCATGTTATATTGGTTAAGTGTTCCTATGAACTTAACCCTAGTCATTCATCTTGCTCAATAGTATTAATCGATTTACTAATGCACCAACCTCTCACATTAGATATGTGTTGTTGCGGTTACTGGATGTACTGAGCGGTTACGGACAGTTTTACACCACAACTCAATCTAACCTCGGATTTTTCTTTGGCGTGATGCACTAACCTCTCACATTAGATAGGTGTTGTTGTGGTTACTGGATGTGTCGGGTGGTTCCGGGCAGTTTTACACCACAACTCAATCTAACCTCGGGTTAGGCATATTCATCTTTTCACTAATTTACATATTTACAGATTATATGTAAATTATTCACAATTGTTGTCAATTTCAGATTATGCCACATTTTCCATAAATGTCCAAGTCTAGATTTATATGCTAATTATCCCAACCCATCCTATTCCAATTCTCAAGTAATGCCCAACAAAGCTAATTGCAAGTTATGGCCCCCAAATTCAATCTCGAGTTATTACTCAAATTAGGCTACATCTAATCTTCCCAAGTTTGTACTAATAGTCATGCTCCAATACCCCAAGTTCGCAACAAAGACAAATTATGCCCCAAATCATAAGTTGCAAAATTATGTTCCACCATTACCAAATAGACTATTCCCCATTGCCCCCGTATTCCAATCGCACGCATAATAAGTTTCAGTCTAGATTCGAGGTTAATCTAGATTCATAAAATAAAGGGAACGAAAGAGGAACATAAACGAGAGTAGGCATAAAACAGGCATTAAAATGGTAGATCTGTCAAATATTTTAGACCTAAGAGGATTACAGATCTGTTAGAGTTGGGGTATAACAAAGATAGATCTGAAACAAACTGACAGAAATAACCTCATAGGCATATAGATTTGATATAAATAACATCATGAACCTAAAAGTATTATATATCAGATGTCCAATAAAGACGGGCATGATTGAATAATAACTTCCTAGGCATATAAATCATTTATTCAATAGAAAGATTGGAATTAATCTAAAAGATTTGTCTTATCATCAAGCATGGACTTAGATCCATTTCATTATATGCCAAAATCACTATTAGGTGTTTAAATCTGAAATTAACTTGAACTTACTTGTTTACAGTTCAATTTACGCCCCAAATCCCAAGTTATATGTCCAATATACTTTATGCCTCAAATCTCAAATCTCAAGTCATATGTCCAATACTTTATGCCTCAAATCTCAAGTCATATGTCCAATACTTTATGCCTCAAATCTCAAGTCATATGTCCAATACTTTATGCCTCAAATCTCAAGTCATATGTACAATACTTTATGTTTTGAATACAACATGTGTTATGTCCTCCAATCAATTACAACTCAATTATGCCCAATTTTACACAATTTAATACTTTTCCCAAATTTTAGCGCAGGTCATGTCCAAATCATATTTTTATGCCCAAATTTATTTCCAACGTACTTTCATCTATTATGAGATCTGGCTCAGGCTTGCAGTAGCCTGGATATAAAACCAAAAGTGAAGAAGGAAAGAAGAGACAAAGAATGGACATAATATTATCAATGAGATACATCCAAAGGATATAGAAAGACATATAGAAATAGGCATAATCTCATATCTAGATTTATTACAATGCCAGAATTGCAATTAACTTTTATTTCTGAAAGTAACGTGAACTTACAAATTACTGAACAGTCTTGAATTCTTAGATATGTATTCTGAAACTGAATAGCTATCCCTTGAAGTAGACAATTTGTTCTTCTAATTTAGATTTGATTTGATTCTTAGAAAATAGTTGTTGAAGTCGTTGAATTTGAATTTGAATCTCTACTTGAATTCTAAACTTGATTTCTACGAAAAGCTTAAGTAGCCTAACCCCGTCTTTGATTAATATTGATATGAATTAGGGTAGAGTATAGGCGTAATGAAGTTGTGTAGAGAAAACTGTAGCCTTAGGGGTGTTTATATAGCATAGGATCAACGAATCTGGTCAGAACGGGCGTCCAAATGCAGAAAAATGAATCTGTCCTCGGATCTGGAAATAGGGGGAGGTCGACCCCTAGGTCAACCTGTGTGACCCAGATCGACCCCCAGGTCGACCCCCTGGTCGACCTGGGTCCTGGGCGGGAAATTTTCCGCCCAGCCTAGGTGTTTGATTTGAATTTCAAATCTGAGGTGTTATATTTAAATCTCTGAAACTTCTAAAGGTCATAACTTCTTCATACGGAGTCCGATTTACGTAAACTCGGACTCTACCTCAAGAAAAATTCCAAGACGAACGCAATGGCGTAAACCATTTCCCTTAATTCTTCTCTTAAAAATTAAGTATACTTTAATTTGTTACTTTAATGTTCACAGAAAACACGGGGTGTTACATTCTCCCCTCCTTAAAGGATTTCATCCCCGAAATCTTCAAGTTAGGAAGAATGTATATCCGAACATCCAACATCCATCTACTCAACCATTCAATCACGGTATCCATTGTCCTTAAAAGGTTTCTAATGTCGTTTGAACATATGCAGAGTGTGTGTATATGTCTCTTATCTAATGCAAAATCAGGTGGTCTACTGATCCAGTTGACCTCCTTATCATGAGAGTGTCATGCGTCCAACATGTATGCAAAATCCCTAATCATGTAAATACTATATGTGTGCATATTCACTCATCCATATGCAACATCCATATGATAACACATCAAGTTTCAATCCATATATAAATACATTCATATGTATATGCAATATGAAAGTGACCGACCCGATCTAGTGCTTAATGTGTGTATATGCAGACACTTGCAACCACTTGCATCCACCAAACATTACATGTCTAAAACACATGTTTACATTCATTTGCTTCTACCTAAGGATCGACGATAGGGCCGAGAGGATATACCTAAAAGATAAAGACTAGCATGCAAATAAATATTATAGAAAAAGAGGAATCAAGGATATACCCTAAAAAAGGGTATGATGCGCATATCTAGTCTTCAGTTTTCTGAGTCGCATCTTCTTGAGCTTCACTCCAGTGTAGCTTTACTAATTTAACTTCACGATTGCGAAGCTTCTTGACCTCCATTCCAAAACCCACTGGTAAAGATAGGACCTCGATCACTTACTATGCTAGAGGGTATCCAATGTAGTCAAACCATCTTTCCAAGATAAACAGATGTTAACCATGATACCAAGTGTATATACTAAGATGATTAGAGGTCTCTCCTATACTTAGCCTATCCATCACGTCACAAATCTGAGGGTCGATATCTCTCACGCAAACCATCCTGGTCGAACTTGACATCCCTCAAGTACAAGCCCCAAAGGCCTAAACCAATATCAGACAAGCACCCAAGGAATACCTCCTCCGAATTTGGATGATCTGTGTGAGATGATACTAGAAAAACAACCAAACTACTGAGCACTTAACCAACTCTGGCTATCCTCGCCAATCTTGCTCCAAAACAATCGTTGATCGCATAACGGGCTTTGCATTGTCAACTAGATATATGTGGAAGTCTACCTCACATTTTAAGGGACAAACCCCTAACTTTAATCAAAAACATCTGCGTACTCATGGACTACTCCAACAGATCAAAAATTGTCGATACATAAAGTGATTCTAGGTAGCTAAGACAAATTGTTCCCTTAGGATCGCACGAAATTTCGAGGGTATTCCCGAGGCAAGTCGAAAGTCTAACTACCCTTCTTTCACAATTACTAGCTAACTAATCCATGCCTAGAATCAACCCATAGCCCATGAAACCAAAAACATAAGTATCTCAAATCCTTACAAACCAAACATAAATGAGCTGAACCATAAATTGGATTTGAGATAATAATGAGATCTTCTACTATACAAGTAATAAGGTGCAGAGACTCAACTATGGAAGCAGATATAAATGAATGTGAAGCGCTAAAATCAAAAAGAGTACTAATAGGATGATCAATAAGAAAAAATAAACTTTTTCAATATAACCCTTACTACCTCTTTCTCAGGTACGCTGGCGATGGGAGCATGCACTTGCCCTCTTGAAAATCCTGTTCTTTGTTCTTACCCTTGTCCTTAATTATACGACCCGTTATACCATAATAAAGATACTTCCTCTTGTTTTAGGTTTTACTATTCTTTCCTCCCCTCCTTTGTGAACCAAGTCAATATCCATGAGTTCTTCATCCTTGGGTTGTGCTCCTTAGCCAAACTCCCTCATTCTCATCTTTGCCATCCTTGTGTAACTTGTTGACAGGTCTCTTGAAAGCTGCCTCCATCGCATGAAAAATCCTACAAAGTTCGAAAGAAAATTATCTGCAGGTGAAACTATAACGGCTATAAATGGAAGTTGGGCGCTTCTTCGCCCTTTGACAGATATCATGGTCTTATCAAGCCTACGGAACCATGCCGCGATGAGGGTACCTCCAAGAAAGCCAGGAGCCCCGGAAACTCAAGAAAGAAGGAAACAAGGATTCAAACAGAGGATAAAAAAGATAGTGCATATGGCTTTGGGGAATATGCCTTTAAAAACAAAACTTTTCTTTTGAAAATGCTTCTTTTAAAATCGTTTTGAAAATAATTCTTCAAATCGTTTATCTGATCCGGTAACCTTCAGTTCTGATACCAAGTGGAACACCCCACCTTCGTTAAGATCACTCACAAAGGGAATGCCTTAACTTCGGTGGAGCATTTTAGGTAAAAAATGCAGATAAATTACAAGACAGACAAATAAAGCAGCGGAAAAATAAAGTCATTTTATAAACAATGTGGTTCAGTCAAGCTTTTACAATAGTTGCCTCAATCATACTTAAAAGTAATACATAGAACTTCTGTCTTGATTTAAAATCTTCCAAGTATAAAAGAAGTGTAAAAATAAAAATGATATACCCCAATAAAGCATGAACCAGCCATAGCAGTGGAAGAGAGAGTCCAAAGCAATACATCGACTATCTTTGAGCATGGAAAGAAAACTGAGCTAAGTGGTAAAATTTCCTTCCTGTGAACCTAGGGGGGAAATGGAAGAAAAGAGGTGAAACAAACTAGGTCAGATATAAGTCTGGTAAGTCCAGTGACTTTCAGCATATAAACAGGCAAAAGCATAACGACATGAATAAACTGAATATAAGACAATACCGTGATAACAGGGATAACAAGATAACATAGGATAAGCATAAGGTGTGATAAGGCAAGATAAACTGAATGCGCTTCTACTCTTTCTCTGCTTCGCTACTACTTTGTTATTCTGATTTCTACATCTATCTCTGCACCACCTAACTAGTGTTCCAACTAGTAATCTGTAAAAAATGATAACGTGATCCCAATCCCCGTAATTGTGGTAGCCTTCAGGTGTACATCTATCATGAGGTTTCCACCTTAATCTGCCTAATTTCCATGAACATGTTAGATGTACCCGTACTACCCTATCAATCGTCTCTTTACTTGCATTAATATTCCATGTGTTTGTGTCAATCGGCCCTCTCTTGCATGTAGATACCCTATGCTGGTCCTGTAACACCCTGTATTTTCCGTTAACGTTATAGTAACAAATTAATCAATAATTAATTTCAAAAGTGAGAATTAAGGGAAACGGGTTACGCCATTGCGTTCGTCTCGGAATTCTACTTGAGATAGAGTCCGAGTTTGCATGTATTGGACTTCGTATAAAGAAGTTGTGGCCTTCAAAAGTTTCAGAAATTCAAATAAATTCAAACAACTCAAAACTAGGTTCAAAATTCAAAACAGAAGTCAGAAGTGGGCTAGGCGGGAAAATTCCCGCTTAGGACCCAGGTCGACCAGGGGGTCGACACTAGTGTCGACCTCCCCCCTATTGGTCGACCTGGGGGTCGACCTTAGGGTCAACCTGGGGGTAGACATGCCCCCCCCCCAGACCAGATCTGAATTTTGACGAATGATGACTTGCTGCTGAGTCACTAGGGTTTCTGGATAGTTCTGATCTGGTCTGAATGGTTGTGATTAACTCTAGGTTCATCCGATGGCTCTAATTGAATTGGAATTCTATATAAACTACCTAATACTCAACCTAAAATCACACAAAAAAATAATCCTGGAACTATCATGCCGTCAATAGAGAACTTAGAGTAGCCGTCACCATTTTCAATTCTAAGACAAGATAAAAGCCTACATCAAAATCAAATTAAAACTAATCTAATTCAACGATCTACATCAAAGGCGAGCATTTCAACTCCAGAATTCAGACTCCAGAAAACAGGAATTCCTTTTAGTTTGTAAGTTGGTTGTTACGTAGATTTAACGTTCTATTAAATGAAATCATTTCGAAAGGAAAAAGAAAAAATATATTGCATATGAAAATTACATGTAAGAGTATTTACAAAAGAAAATTACAACACACATACAAATATCTGAACAAAAGAAAAAACTGAAACATATACAAGTATATTAAACTAACACTATACTGACAAATCACCAACTCTAATGTCCAACTCCAAGCTTCTTCATCACCTTCTTTAGTATACTATTAAACAATTCACAAGCCTTTAAATAACCTCGTCCAAAAGCTCTACGGTTCCTTTCTGACCACAATTCATAGCTGAAAATTTTCAAAACCTTTAAAAAAGCCATGGTATTACCCCTTTTCCATCTTGTAGCTTTATATATGTTAAACCACTCAATCTTACTAACTCTTGAAGGTTTGTGAAATCCACCAACAGCTAAGAGTCTAGCCCATACCAAATAAGAGTAACTACATTCGAAATATAAATGGGTATTTGTCTCTATAGATGATTTACACAGTAAACAAAGATCATCCGCCACAATCCCAATCTTTAGCAACTTATCCTTGGTGTTAATTGCATTTGCCATAACCTTCCAAAGATGAAAATTCACTTTAGCCGCACTACCAGTACTCCAAATTCTCTTTGACCATGGAAACAACTATTTTTCTCCTTTCAATAACTCATACACATGCTTTACTGAATGTGCTTTGCCACCCCAAAACAAACAAAGATCACCATAAAATAAAAGTTTGTTTGAATCTCAGACCAGAGGCTTCTCAAAACAGAAGAACTACTATAAGGAAGAATCAGTTTAACTTCATGAATGAAATCCTGAACAACAGTGATTGACATAGAAATGTGTTTATTTTATGCTCTTATATCTTATCTTTTGTATATAAATAAATATTACTTGGGTATTGTTTTGTTACTTTTACAGATATTCCAACCCAGCCCGCATGCAACCAGAAATGTAGAAAAATAGAGTTCAATTTGCTGTGTATTTGCATTTTGAAGAATTGTAAATGAAGATATCACATCTAGTTGCTGTTGGACAAGAAAAGGATTGATAAAAAGGCTTTGCACATCACAAATCAATGAAGAAGTGTCAAGGAAGCAAGAGGAAAAGAGAAAAGGCTCAAATTTGCTTTATTTATCTAAGGCCCATTTATGTTTCTCAATTGTAAACTAATTAGTGATGTAATGACAAGGCCCAGTTATCAGTAGGGTTAGGGTTAGGGTTTGGCTATCTACCCTATATATACCCTTGTAATGGCATTGTAGCCACCATCCTATATCCTATATCTCATTCTATTCTCTTCTTCATTAATAAAATTCATTTTTCTTTTATGCAATTTTCTATTTCTTAGCAATTAGTGTTGTCTACACGATTAGATTCGGTAGAACACTATTTGTATTTTGCATTTCTTTTCATTAGTGATTGACCGTCTGATTAGATTCAGCGGTAATCCTAATTTTATTTCTTGTTGTTATTTATATTCTGCACTTTTATTTTCTGTATTTTAATCGCGTTCATAGGTTAGATTGGATTTGATTAGATTTGAATCTGATTCATAGTTTCATTGCTTTTCAATTGAAATTGTGATTTGATCGTCGGTTCATTTAGATCTGTTCTGAATCAAATTACAGTTTTAATTTTGTTTTGTTTTATTTTCAAAATCAACCTCCAAAGTTTCGTCTAACTCGCCTAAGAGACTAGATAAATAATTTGATTTAATTCACCTCCCTGTGTTCGACCTGTATGCTACACACCTGTATGCTTGCAGAATTTATTACAAATGTTGCGCTTTTCTAATTCACAGACTAGCGTCGATCAAGTTTTTGCGCCGTAGCCGGGGAGGTAACGATTAAATTTTATTATTTATTTAATTTTTGATTCGTGTTAGTTTTTATTTTATTTCCTTTTATTTTGTTGTATATATAGATAAAAATTCTTGATTAGCTGATTTGGTGTTATTTGTTGATACCGTAATCACCTATACAAGAGAAAAAAAAAACTTCTTGCTAGTTTTGTCTTTTATTTCTTTCTTCTTTTCACTCAATCTCTTTCCTTTCTTTTACAATTTCTTTAAACAAAAAAAAAAAGAAATCCTTTTTTGTTTTATTTCTTTCCTTTTTATTTCTCATCCTCTTTTCTTTTACAATTCTGATAGATAATTAATTAAAAAAAACACTTTTCTTTGATTTTGTTTCCTTTCTTCATTTAATTACTTCCCCTTTTCAAATATTTTTTTTTCCTTTTACATTTTTTCCCCTCTTCGACCTCTTCTATTTTCTAAATATATATATATATATATATATATACAATTTCTTTCTTTGTGTGTTGTTTCCTTTTCTCCTTTCTGTCTAAACCTCCTTGCCTCATCAACATCCACCATCCACGCAACAACTACACCTTCAAATAACCAACGTTCATCACCAATTCACCATCCACTTCGTCTTGCTTTTCAAACACTTCATCACGGTTCAAAAACTCGTCCATCATCAACCAATCACATCTGCAACCTACCAGTTCATCCTTTTACATTTTTTTTAATTTCTCGCTTATACAAATCCTACTCACGTCCACAAAAAAAACCATCACCACTGGTCCAAACATCATCAGTTCATCACCGTCCGCACCATCCTTCAGCCATCCCACAACTACATTTCCCAAATCCGCACCCCATCAACCTTCACCATAGCACCAGTCCAACCTTTAACCGGATTAAACTCCACATCGGTGCTCCTCTTCCATCAACCAATACTCCACCGTACTTCCTTTCTCAACCATTTCATCTACCAAACCTAGCATCTTCACAACAGCCGTCGCCTTCCTACCTTACCATCCATCTATCATTCCATCTTCATGCACTTAATCCACCAAAAAATCCACCCACTTCAGACCACAAAGCTGTGACCTCCAAAGACTCAGCTCCTCTTCTCACCATCAACCTCCATACAAATTTCCCTTCTTCATTTGTCATCAACGTCACTCCTTTCATCTTCTATCCTACACCGCCGCAACCCTTTCCTCCAATCTCCAGTTCAATACCCGACTACCCAAAGACCTTCCTACCTCATGAATCCCCTGATCAATACACCAAACCGAACCCGTACTGTTAGATCACCACATTTCTGAAACCAGCAAAACGTTTAACCGCAAATGCCATCTGAAGTTCACGCATCCCCATCGCCAGTAAACCGCGAGTTCAACAACTCCCTTCAGCCAAATCGAACTAAACCTCTAGAACTCGAACCAAACCTGATTCGCCGATTGGAAACAATTAAATCCGATTAGCAGACCCACTTCGATTTGAAATATCCTGTTTCAAATTGCAATCGTTTGGAAGTGATTCCAAAAAAAAAAGGCGTTAGTTTTGATTTTCGATTGAAACTTTGTAAACAGAGGAGGCGTGCCCTCTTAGTTCTGATTTTATTTTTCTGGGCAAATTGGTGCTTGCGGAAGAACAATATTGGGCGTGATATTATTTGGGCGGTTAGGGTATGATTGCCATTATTTGGCAAGTGGATTTGTTCCAATATTTATTTGGAAAGTGATTTCATATTATTCTGAGATTGCCAGACACCCATTGTTTCCCTTGTTGAGTCCAATTTCGTTTGTTTTGTTTAGGTTGATTTGTTTTTGTTTTAGTCAAGCTTAGTTTATTTTGTTATTAACTTTTCTTTTTCTAGCTTAGATTTTAGTTTTTTTTTTTTGTTTTCTTTTCTATTTGTTTAGTTTTTTTCTTTCTTTTATATTTTTTCCCCTTTGTTTGGACTTTCTTTTTCAATTGAAATATCAATTCAAAGGCCAAAAGCAAACATAGTGTTCAAGAAATCAAACAGGGAATTCAACAGTTAAGTGATTTGCAGACACTGAGATTTTAATCGTTCAAGCTGCTCAATTATTCTGGATGGACTGCCATACCCCCCTGTAAAAATTTCTTTAACTCTACAGGTGCTCTGCTGCAAACAAAAATATATAGAATTGCTTGTAAAAATCTTCTGCAGGGGCAGCGGCTTGCTATGTACAATTTTTAATTTTCTGCAATTTATTCTGTGACTGTTCTGTGACTGAATTTTCTGAATATATTTGGTGAGGGACGAATACCCATAATTACAGCCATCACTCTCGTCGTATTCCAATAATAAATCTGATTAGAGATTTCAAAATAATATAATTGAAAAGTGGTGCTTTGTGATGTTGACTGTCTCGTATAATTAGATCGCGGATATATAGTAGTTCAATTTATTAAACTTCTAGCAAAAGAGGTTGCATACTACCCGTAAAACATTGGTCGTATCCCTTAGTATTTATACTATACGTGAACGGCCATAAGACCCTCTTCCCCCTTCTAATTGAGGCAGTTAATTAATAGAGCGCAGCCTAGTATTTTATATTATTTTGAAGTGAGAATAATTTCTGTCTTCCGTCGACTTCATTCAAATGTCTGATTCAAAAAAATCCTTGAGAGAATTGTGGGATAATAATCGAAGTAGACGTCCGCTTGAAGAGTATGATTTTGAAATACAACTCATGAGGCAGAATTTTCCAAAATTTCATGAGGCAATTGTCAATAATTTTCAATATTTTCAAAATGACCAACATTTTCAAAATCATGATTATAATCGAAACGACGATTTCAATTCAAATTTCAAAATTTTCGATTATGGGCCACATCCACATGAAAATAGTTTTGAATCCCAATATAACTTTGATCCACATCAATATGGGGTTGTAAACCAAAATTTTCAAAATTATAGCCCATATCAACATCTTGAAAATGACCAAAATTGCAATTTTCACTCGAATTTTAACAGTTTTGGTTATGAACAAAATTTCTATGATCAAAATGATTTCCAATATCATTGTCAGTTTTCTGAAAATTCAAACAACTACCACATTGGAAATAATATTGATTGTGAAATTGATATGGACTATAATTTTGAGAATCAAGAAATCCAAAATGAGAGCTCTCAAATCAGCGATCGTCTTAACATTCTTAGAGAGAGGGAAGAAAGACTAAATAAAAAGGCCGATGAACTTCTGTGTTTATTGACATCTTTGAAAGAACAACAAGAGCAACAAAATCAAATTCAAACAAGCGATGAATCAGAAAATAATCCAATTTCTACTGACATTGAAAATTTTCAAACAACAACTTTCGAAATTGATAATGATGATCTAAATGAAGTTGTTCAAAATTCAATAAATGATTTGGATTTCGATTCTTTTCAAAAAGATTTAAGCTTGGATTTTGATCTTCCTCTTTTGGGCTGTGAGAAACCTGAAATCTTTGAAATTGAACAGAATAAAAATGTTGAATTTTTCAATTCAAATTTGGAAAAGGATTTTAACGAACATGAATTCTTTGGATTGTACGAGCATGAGTTGCCAAATGAGGAAGAAGTGGATTCACGTCACGAGTTCGAAAATTTTAACTCTGAGAAAATTTCAAACGAACTTGAAATTGTCAGTGTCGAAAAAACGTTGTCAATTGAGAAATGTGATCACATACTCTTGAACAACACTCAGATTTTAAATTTCACTGAATTTGTACACGATCACAAATTTTTGAAAAATTACATTAACAAATTTGTTGAACACATGAATTATTCTTGGAATGCTGGCTTGATTGAAAAACTTCATGTTAGGACGACCCTGAATATTTATCTCTTGGACTATAAATCTAGGTTTAAAGATGAGATGGTTTTCAAAAACCTTTGCTTGTTAGAAAACATATCTAGACATAGTGGGAATGGGACTCATAGGGCAAGAATCAAGTGTGGGGGTATTTGATTGACATAGAAATGTGTTTATTTTTACGCTCATATCTTATCTTTATTGTAAATAAATAAATATTACTTTGGGTATTTTCGTGTGTTCTCACAGGTTGTTAAATAAATGTCTCCTTCATTCAATTAAAGACCAATTGCATAGGAAATGCTACTTCTTGGAATCAACAAATTTTCAATCATAAAGGAAGCTGTAGCACACTGATAAAGCCTGGAAATTTGGACAGAGTGTTCTGAGTTCAGCCACCGTCAAAGCCCTATTTTTTGCTGAAGAAAAGAACATATACATTGCCTCCGTCGCTTTGAAGAATAAAGAGACTAGTGCTATATTATATATATATTTATATGTATATAACATATGCACTAAGATTTGAAGAGCTAGACATTTTCTTCTCAAAGAAATCAATTGAAAATCTTGCATATTTACTTGCCATTGAGGAGAAGACTTGACATATATTTACCAGAATGCAACTCAATCAAATGCCACATGTCAGCAATCAAGGAGGGAGAATCATCATAGAACATCTCAAATCTATATCCATATCTCTTTTATTTGTAAATAGAATATCTCAAGAGATATTTCTTGGCCCAAAAGTCATATAGGATGCAGGCTACATCCCCTATAAATACCCATTGTATTCATTGTAACAACCATCCATTATTCTGTAATTCTTCTGCCATTAACAAAGTTCTTCTTTTTATTTTTCTGCTATTTTCTAATTTCTTAGCAATTAGTGTTGTCTACACGATTAGATTCGGTAGAGCATTAATTGTATTTTTCACTTATTTTCATTAGCGATTGACCGTCTGATTAGATTCAGCGGTAATCCTAATTCTTATTTTCTGTTCGTTTAATTTTGTTCTGCAATTTTATTTCCATTGTTCTATTTTATCTTTCATCATTGAATTCATTACAGATCCGATTAGATTCGAATCTGCAGTGAATTTAATTGCATCTTTTATTTGTAGTTTCAATTTTTATTTTGTTTTGCAAAATCAACCTCCAAGCTTTGTCTAACTCGCCCAAGAGATTAGATAAATAATTTGATTTGATTCACCTCCCTGTGTTCGACCTGTATGCTACACACCTGTATGCTTGCAGAATTTATTACAAATGTCGCGCTTTTCTAATTCATAGACTAGCGTCGATCAAGTTTTTGTGAGGACGAAAACCATAATCCAGTCAACGCAATTACAACCCTTCGATCTGGTAAGAGGATTGATAATAACGTGGGTGACCCTGACGAACCTTCTAACTCGACCCTAATCCCTAATCTTGATGATCACCCATTGACTTCGAATGCCAATTCCTCTAAAACTCAAGTTCCCTTAAATGTTGGCAATCCCAACAGCTCTTCTCCCAGTGTCGGCAAACCCGACCCACCTTCGGAAATTAATGTTGGCAATACCAACATTCCACCTTCTACAACCTTACCACCTTCTCTTCCCTTGGATAAACCTTCTTCTTCGAATGATGAAACTCATCACAGAGTCGAAAAACCAGTAGCTCCTTTTCCTCATAGACTCAATAATAAGAAGAAAGCGGCAAATTTCGATAAAATTCTGGAAATTTTCAAACAAGTCCGTGTGAACATTCCTCTTTTAGACACCATTGAACAAATCCCTCAATATGCTAAATGTCTTAAGGAATTGTGCACACAAAAACGTGCGACTAATGTCCCAAAAAACCGCCTTTCTAACTGCAAATACAAGCTCTGTTCTTTCGAATCTTGCCCTAGTCAAATATAAAGACCCTGGCTGCCCTACGATTGATTGCAAAATAGGAAACACCCATATCTCTCGTGCTCTACTTAACCTTGGTGCCAGTGTCAATCTTCTTTCTTATACTGTTTATCGTCAACTCGAACTAGGGGAGATTAAACCAACAAACATCACTCTTCAGCTAGTTGATCGATCTGTCAAAAAGCCATTGGGAATTATCGAAGACGTCTTGATACAGATCGAACAGTTCTACTTCCCTGTCGATTTTATAGTTCTAGAAACAGAGCCTGTCTCAAATCCCAAAGTTCAAATACCCTTGATCTTAGGACGCCCTTTCTTAGCAACCTCTAATGCTGTCATTAATTGTAGGAATGGTCAGCTTCGACTTTCCTTCGGGCACCTAACCATTGAGCTAAACATCTTTAATCTCAACAAGCAACCTAGGGATTTTGAGATCGATGAAATTGACATGATTCAAACCACAGTTGATGAAACCTCTAGTGACACTTCTGAAGCCTTGAAAATGTGTCTTGACCATTTCGACTCTGATTTCGATGAACTCGAATACATTTCTGAACTAAACAAAATTCTTGACTCCGACACTTCGTCACCTGAATCTAACCAAGGAATATTGACCAATGTTGATACACAAGATCTTCCTAAGTTAGACCTCAAACCCTTGCCACCAGACCTTAAGTATGCCCACCTAGACTCTTCAAAAACTTTTCCCATAATCTTGGCCTCCGATCTTACCGAGGACCAAGAAGAAAAACTCTTAGAAGTTTTGCGGGAAAATAAAGACGCCTTGGGATGGGAGCTGAGCGATATAAAAGGAATTAGCCCATCAATTGTGGAACATCGCATACATTTAGTTGATGAGGCTAAACCCACTCGTGAGGTTCAAAGGCGATTAAACCCAAACATTAGAGAAGTGGTCAAGGAGGAGATAATCAAATGTCTAGACAATAACATCATCTATCTCATCTCTGATAGTACTTGGGTGAGTCCGGTACAAGTTGTACCAAAGAAGTCGGGAGTCACAGTGATCAAAAACGACAGTAATGAACTCGTCCCAACAAAAATCAAAACCAAATGGCGTGTGTGCATCGACTATCGAAAGCTTAACTCAGCCACACGAAAAGACCATTTTCCCTTGCCTTTTATTGACCAAATGCTCGAACGCTTAGCGGGACATGAGTACTACTGTTTTCTCGATGGATACTCTGGCTATAACCAAATTCCTGTTGCTTTAGAAGATCAACATAAGACCACCTTTACTTGTCCCTTTGGAACCTTTGCTTATCGTCGCATGCCTTTTGGTCTTTGTAATGCCCCTGCGACTTTCCAAAGGTGTATGATGAGTATTTTCTCTGATATGGTGGAAGAATTCTTGGAAATATTCATGGACGATTTTTCAATATATGGATCATCTTTTTCCCAATGTCTCACTCATTTAGAACTCGTCCTTAAGCGTTGTAAGAAGAAATCACTCGTGCTTAATTGGGAAAAATGCCACTTTATGGTGAAAAGGGGGATAGTTCTAGGTCATGTCGTCTTCAAAGATGGCCTAGAAGTCGATAAATCCAAAATCGATTTGATTGCTAATTTACCTCCTCTTAAGTCTGTCAAAGATGTTCGTTCATTTCTTGGCCATGCAGGATTCTATATAAGATTCATTAAGGATTTCTCAAAAATTTCAAAACCTCTCTCGAATTTACTTGCCAAAGACGTAAAGTTTGAATTTTCCAATGATTGCAAAACATCTTTTGAAACTCTTAAATCAACCTTGACCACAACTCCCATCATTCAACCTCCTGATTGGACTCAACCCTTTGAACTTATGTGCGACGCTTCTGACTTTGCAATTGGAGCCATCTTGGGTCCGCGAATTGATAAACTCCCTCGAGTCATTTACTACGCTAGCAAAACCTTAAACGAGGCCCAATTGAATTACTCAACTACTGAAAAGGAATTTTTGGCAGTCATCTTCGCTATTGAGAAATTCAGACGATATCTCATAGGATCCAAAGTCATAGTTTACACTGACCATGCTGCCCTACGATATTTGCTTTCTAAAAAGGATGCCAAGGCCCGCTTGATTCGTTGGATCCTTCTTCTTCAAGAATTCGATATAGAAATACGAGATAAAAAGGGTTCTGAAAATGTCGTAGCTGATCATCTCTCTCGAATTGTGCACGAAAATGATAACGACACCCAAATCGATGGCTATTTTCCTGACGAACAACTCCTTTCGATCTCTAACACCCCTTGGTACGCTGACATTGTGAATTATCTTGTCACACAACAAACACCCGCTGAATGGTCGAAACAAGATAAACAAAAATTTCTCTCGAAAGTTCGAAACTTCTATTGGGACGACCCATATCTTTTCAAATACTATCCAGACCAAATCATTCGAAGGTGTGTGCCCGATCATGAACACCAAAGTATTCTCTCCTTCTCACATGACCATGCTTGTGGCGGTCATTTTGGAGCAAGAAAAACTGCTGCAAAAGTTTTGCAAAGCGGTTTTTATTGGCCCACACTCTTCCGTGACGCCTTCGAATTTTGCTCTAAATGCGAGCGATGTCAAAGAACGGGTCGCATCTCTAAGCGAAACATGATGCCTCTTAACCCCATTTTAGTGATTGAGTTATTCGATGTTTGGGGCATCGATTTCATGGGACCATTCCCTAATTCATTTGGGAATCTTTACATCTTACTTGCGGTAGATTATGTCTCAAAATGGGTTGAAGCCATTCCGGCCAAAACCAACGACAACAAGGTTGTTGTCAAATTCCTCAAAGAAAACATCTTTTCACGCTTTGGCACACCTCGAGCTATCATTAGCGATAATGGCACTCATTTCTGTAATCGTGCTTTTGAGTCCTTGCTCAAGAAATACTCAATCACACACAAGTTGTCCACACCTTACCATCCACAAACTAGTGGACAAGTGGAAGTTTCCAATAGACAAATCAAGCAAATTCTTGAGAAAACCGTGAATTCCAATAGAAAAGATTGGTCTGTAAAACTGATTGATGCACTTTGGGCTTTCCGCACTGCGTATAAAACCAATCTAGGGATGTCACCATACCGATTAGTCTTTGGAAAGGCCTGTCACTTACCTCTTGAATTAGAGCATCGCGCTCTTTGGGCCATAAAATTTTTGAATTTTGACTTAGAAAAAGCCGGCTCACATAGGAAGTTACAAATTTCGGAATTAGAGGAATTAAGAAATGAGGCGTATGAAAATGCGAAAATCTACAAAGAAAGAACCAAAGCCCAACACGACAAAAACATACTTCGTAAGGAATTCAACGTAGGTCAAAAAGTTCTTTTATACGACTCTAGACTTCACTTGTTTCCAGGAAAACTCAGATCTCGATGGACTGGACCTTATGTCGTGAAAACAGTATACCCTCATGGAGCGGTTGAAATTGAAAATCCTAGGGATGGAAAAGTCTTCAAAGTAAACGGTCAACGACTGAAACCATTTTTGGAATTCGAGCAATATGACGAAGATGACTCTATCGATCTGCATGATCATCCACCATGAAATCAGGTGGTACACGTTCTTTCTCTTTTACTTTTCTTTTTCATTTTTTTTTCTTTTCTTCTGCCTTAGACAGTTGGGACACTGTCTAAATCAAGTGTGGGGGGGAGTCTGCATTGCACTCTTTTGATTTTTCTTTAATTTTTCTTTCTTTTCATGTAGGACCATCATACATTTTATATCGTAGTAACATACCATAATTTTTTTTTTTAAATACGACTCATTTTCAATTGATACAACAAAATAAGTTTACAATTTTTAGCCAGTTGATAGTATTTTTTTCTCTCAACTTAGATCGAATAAGAAATATAATGAAAAGTTTAATTTTGAGGGATAATAGTGCAACCGGTACATAGGGAGATTCTTAGGTGATGGCCATGAAATCTATTCTATATTGTAGACTTTGTTTAAATAAGTGGAGGACTTAAAATACTTATAATGGCTTGTCAAATCTTTAAAACTAAGTTATGTTAAGTTGAATTCGCGTAACTCTCTTTTGTGCTTATAATTCAATAAAAATAATAGTAATCCAAGGGTATCCAACATTGCTTGTATATCGAGCGTTGGTGTGCAAACCCGCCAAGCTCTATCCGACACGTTGTTGACAAAGTCAAAGTCGGCCTGCACAATCCGCCAAGCTCTTTACCCACTCTCCGTTAGTCCGCGAGGCAGTGCATGGGTGGTAAACCTTGGTCTTTTTAGTTAGGTGTATGTACTTAATCATAAATCTTAAAATTTTATAGAATAAAGAATAAGCGATGATACCCAAACACTTCTTGACCTTATTGATTTGACTAGCCATACATGAGAAAAATTAGAATACCACTTTGCAAACTGTGCCAAGCAAACTAAGAATTTATTTCATGGCTGCACTATGTTATCAACCGAACTAACTGGCCAAACTGGAATTTAACATTTGAAAACTTGATTTATATTGAAAATTTTTGACAAGTCGAGGTATCTAAAATAAAATCAACTGATTAGAAATTGTTAACTTAAATTGTTGTACCACTTTCCTGAAACAAGTCGTGTTTTCATTTTTCGTTTTTATTTGCATATGTCCATTGCATTCACGTAGTTTCATTAGAATCATAGCATATTACATTTGGATTTTGTGGGTAGTATCCGCTGAAAACCCTCACGAGACACCACTCGTCCTACTAGGGACACCTAGAGGTTTAACGGCTTGTTGCATACGCTCAATGCAATCGTGTTTCCTACGAAAGTGTGACCTATCTAGTTAGTTTTTCATTTCTTGTTTTACTCGAGGACGAGTAAAAGATAAGTGTGAGGGTATTTGATTGACATAGAAATGTGTTTATTTTATGCTCTTATATCTTATCTTTTGTATATAAATAAATATTACTTGGGTATTGTTTTGTTACTTTTACAGATATTCCAACCCAGCCCGCATGCAACCAGAAATGTAGAAAAATAGAGTTCAATTTGCTATGTATTTGCATTTTGAAGAATTGTAGATGAAGATATCACATCTAGTTGCTGTTGGACAAGAAAAGGATTGATAAAAAGGCTTTGCACATCACAAATCAATGAAGAAGTGTCAAGGAAGCAAGAGGAAAAGAGAAAAGGCTCATATTTGCTTTATTTATCTAAGGCCCATTTATGTTTTTCAATTGTAAACTAATTAGTGATATAATGACAAGGCCCAGTTATCAGTAGGGTTAGGGTTTGGCTATCTACCCTATATATACCCTTGTAATGGCATTGTAGCCACCATCCTATATCCTATATCTCATTCTATTCTCTTCTTCATTAATAAAACTCAATTTTCTTTTATGCAATTTTCTATTTCTTAGCAATTAGTGTTGTCTACACGATTAGATTCGGTTGAACGCTATTTGTATTTTGCATTTCTTTTCATTAGTGATTGACCGTCTGATTAGATTCAGCGGTAATCCTAATTTTATTTCCTGTTGTTATTTATATTCTGCACTTTTATTTTCTGTATTATAATCGCGTTCATAGGTTAGATTGGATTTGATTAGATTTGAATCTGATTCATAGTTTCATTTCTTTTTAATTGAAATTGTGATTTGATCGTTGGTTCAGTTAGATATGTTCTGAATCAAATTACAGTTTTAATTTTGTTTTGTTTTATTTTCAAAATCAACCTCCAAAGTTTCATCTAACTCGCCTAAGAGACTAGATAAATAATTTGATTTAATTCACCTCCCTGTGTTCGACCTGTATGCTACACACCTGTATGCTTGCAGAATTTATTACAAATGTCGCGCTTTTCTAATTCATAGACTAGCGTCGATCAAACAACATTCTCTGCTATACCTGAACTTCTTCTCAAACTAAAATCCACAATAGAACTCAAAACCAAACCAGGCCTAGCCCATGGAGAGAACCAGAAAGAAAAATTCTTAATGCTTTTAAAATTGCATTGAATGAAAGGCAAAAATGACTTTCTCAATTTCAAAATATTTCTCCAACTCCAGCTCGCATTCAGAGGAATTTCCATAGTCCAGAAATGTTTACTTCCAGTTAAATTCCTTGAAACCCAATCTGAACATAAACTTCCATTTGATGAAAAAATTCTATCAATGTAAAATGAAATGGCAGATTTATTCCATAGGGAAATATTAGTTATTCCTAGACCACCATTCTTCTTTGACTCAAATAGTTTAGAAAAGAAAATGGGGATTAAGCCTTTTGCAAAAGGATTGCCAAACCATAAAAATCTATTGAGAGCAGATTCAATCATTTGAATAAGTTTTAATGGCAAAATAAAATGCCTAGACAAATAGGTAGTGATTGCAAGAACAACAGACAGAATAATCACCAACCTACCAGCTTGTGACAGTTTGCAAGCCGGCCATTGCTGAAGCTTAGCAATGATTTTCTCAAATAAAGCAAACAGTTAACCTTAGTGATTCTTGAGCTAATAAGAGGCATACCAAGATAAAAAGAATTAATTGGTAATTCAATTAAACCTGAACTTTCAATGATGTCTTTCTTCTTGTCAGCAGATAAACCAGCTACCAAAATGTGAGATTTAGCCACATTGAGTTGTAGTCCAGTGATTGAATGAAAAAAAATTAAAGTATCTAGAATACTTTGTATATTATGCAATGCAGGCTTTGTGAATATGACTAAATCATCTGCAAAAAGAAGGTGAGTAATCATAGGATCTTTGCATTTAGGATGAAGCTCCAGTTTCTTCCTTGTCACCTGATTCTTCAAAAAAGCATTTAATAACTCGAATATAGAATGAAATCATGACATGTAGTAACTCGAATATAGAATGATGCTTGTTTATAAGATAAATAAAGTTTGGTTCTAATTTATCTTAAATTACCATTGCGATTGATCATGCCTATGTGTTTGCGGTGATAAATGTACAAAATTGTATGGTATTATTGGAATCTATTGTGGTTGGATGATGAACTTGTCATACCAACTTAGTGATGAACATGTCATGTTATAATTTGGTGGTCACTTGCAAGTTTATGATCTAAATCTCATGCCTACATGATAGATCAACATTTATGGATATTAGAACTATGTTAAGTTGAACCTATTTATGTTGCAAGATTGGATTTGTGGCCCTCTTATGTTTAACACACATAAGTTATCATGCTAAGTTGTGGTTTAAATATGTTTATAGTAGCTTTCTTATGTTTATCACACATAAGTTATCATGCTAAGTTGAGATTTAAATATGTTTATAGTAGCTTCCTTATGTTTTGACATACATAAGTTAATATGCTAAGTTGTGGTTTAAAATTATGTTTATATGTTAAACCTCCATGTTAGTCCTATATCAAGTTTACATGATAATTAGATCCAACTTAGTCACAAGTTCACCCTTACCTGTTTAATTAAGTTAGTGATGCTTCTATGCCAAGTTACACATGATAAGTTAAAAGTATGTTATTGTATGCTTATTTCATGTCCCTTGTTTTTTTTTACCCTTTTTGTTTATGGGTTTGGGCTAATTTACTAGCCCAACATTTTGTGTAATTTATGCGAACTTACCACAGAGGTAGCGTTGGGAAAACATGAAAATTTCATGGCATAGATTTGTTCATGAAATGGTATATTTGGTATACCATTTATTGTGAGTAAAATCAAAAGGATAATTATGGCATGATTAAATTAAGATTAATTTACATATAAGAATTAGACATATATAGAAAATATGTAAATTTAGAAAAGACGAATATGTCTAACCCGAGGTTAGACTGAGTTGTGGTGTAAAACTGCCCGGAACCGACCGACACATCCAGTGACCACAACAAGACCTGTTTAATGTGGGTGGTTAGTGCATCAAGCCCAAAAAGGACCCGAGGTTAGACTGAGTTGTAGTGTAAAACTGCCCGGAACTGACCGGCACATCCAGTGACCACAACAAGACCTTTCTAATGTGAGTGGTTGGTGCTTTAATAAATTAAAGCTAAGTCAAGATTGGTAGGGTTAAGCCAATTAGGGAAACACTTAAATGATTCAACATGTTAACTAAATTGATGGGTGGGGTTAGGTGAACTAGGACACTTAACCAAATAAACATGTTGATTAGGAAACCCTAGTAACGGGGACCCATTTCAGCAGTAACCCACATAGATGTATCATGCTACCCTAAACTAAGCAGGGTTGGGCACGATTACTGGGCTGATTATAAGCGGTCAAAACGTCGGCGGTTGGTGTGTCAGTGTAGGTTTCGATGGAGTCCGGGCGTGCACGTACTTCGGAGTGGAAAAAGAAGGCACTGGGCATCAGTAGTATACACTGTGCATCTTGAATCATGTCGGGTTGCCACCAGAGGGACTGATACACCCCATGGTGGGACCAGCACAGGTATATACAGTCATGCGGGGCCTAATGACACAAGATATGAATGCATGCGAGTAGGAGCCGATCATTAAAGGGATAGTTCGTTATGAACACGTGGGGCTGGTTGAACCAATGGTCAGTGGGTGCAGAGACTACAGTAATGGGTGCAATCACATGTTCATCTTATCTTATATTAGTGTAGTGTCCTATGTTCTGTTATTATTGTCATGATCCCTTTCCTTGTTTAAATACTAGTAATCACTGAACTTACCTGACTTATTGTCTGACCTGTTTTCTTTCGTCATCTTTTCTTCCTTTCCCCACTCCCCAGGTCCGCAGGGAGGGAATACTCCAGCTTAGTCAGACTCTTTGCAAAGCTTCAAGAAAGTAGATGTATGGTTGGGACTCTCTTACCTTGGTTATGGCTTTTGGACACTACGCTTGGGGATTTATGCAGTTTTATTTATTGTTTATGCTTCTTTATTAAATAATCAAGACAGAAATTATGATGTAATGTTTTGGAAGTTATTTTGAGACAATTTGTTGTAATGCTTTTGTATTGAACCACGTATGCAATAAATGTTTGATTTCCGCTGCTTATATTTATCTATCTTGTAAATTTTTCTGTGTCTTGTACCTATAACCCACCACCAAAGTTAAGGCATTCCCTTTGTGAGTGACCTTAACGGAGGTGAGGTGTTTCACTTGGTATCAGAGCAAAGGTTTACCAGATCAGATAAGAGTTTTTGAAAACTATTTTCAAAAGAAATATAAAGAAGCATTTTACAAGAAAAAGTGTTATTTTATTTCAAAGGAATAATCCCCCAATGCCATATTCCCTATCTTTATATCCTTTGTTTTGAATCTTTTCTTTTTCGTTTCAGCATGTCTGGGAATCTTAACCTTCCAGAGGGTGTGCCGATACCTGGTTGGTTCAGGAGGTACTTAGAGGGTAGGGCCAACGATGCGGGCCTAGCAGATATTTTTCCTCCTCCAGCTGCAGTGGTTCCTCCTCCTCGTCCTCGTGCAAATGCTTTCTCAAAGATTTGTAGAGACTTTAGAGCTATGGGTGGAAAGGACTTCAAGGGAGTTGAATCATTCGTAGAAGCAAGAAAATGGCTCAAAGAAACTGAGGATCTATTTGTTATCTTCGAGGTGGACGATAGGCAGAAGATATAGTTGGCTGTATGGTTGCTCAAAGACGAAGCTTCCTATTGGTGGGAAGTCACTAATGCTGAAACACCAGTTGAAACATGGATGGATTTCAGAATAAGGTTTGAGATGAAATTCCTCTCACAAGCTGAACGAAGTTTACAACTGGAAAAGTTCTTATCTCTTAAGCAAGGAAGTATAATGGTCAAGGAGTACGTCAACCAATTCAATTAGCTGGCCCGATTTGGACTGGACTTAGTGAATACTCCTCATAAGAAGGCTCTCCATTTTGTCAAGGGATTGAATTAGCCACTTCACAGCTTGGCTATGACCCACGTACCTATGGGGGCTACTTACGAGAGGTTAGTGGACATGGCACTCTTACATGAGGAAGTCAAGGGCAAGAAAGAGGCAAAAGAGGAAGTGCCTCAAGATAAGAAGGTGGAGGAGTCACAGAATAAGATGGCTGATTCAATGAAAGGCAGGAAGAACAACAAACCCCGTGACAAGAGAAAGTGTAATCTCTGTGGCATTCCTGGACATCTAGTCAAAGACTGCAGGAAGAAGAAAAGGAAGATGGGTGGATGTTTCCACTGTGGTGAGACAGGACACATGGCTAAGGACTGCCCAAGGAAGCAAGGGCAGAGAGTTGGACCTTCGTCTGGAGGACAAGTTCACATTCTCACGGCACCTCCGCAAGAACGAGGTAGAAATATTTCTGTCGAATGTTTAGTCTATCTTTTTGATCATCCTGTTCATACACTATTTGATTCTGGTGCATCACACTCTTTTATATTTACTGCTTTAGTTGAATCTCTGCATCTTGACACCAGTATAGTAGAGGATCCCTTGGTTGTTTCTAATCCAATTGGGGGCTCAGCTTATTTGTCAATGGTTTGTTTGGATTTGAAAATATCTATTCTAAGCGTTGGGTTTAGATGCAATGCCTATGTTTTGGACTTCAGGGGCTATGGGGTGATTCTAGGCATGGACTGGCTATCCAGTAATGGTGTTGTCCTCGATTGTGAAAAGAGAGTGGTTAGACTCATGACTCGCCTCAGTAACACTCTCGAAATTTCTTGTAATCCCATGAACTCTATTATGCTTAGTTATCTAGAATCTCTTTATGCGTCTGTTGAGAACTTGTCGTCTGTAAAGGTAGTCCGTGAATACTCGGAAGTGTTTGAAGAGGTAAAGGGCTTACCTCCGAAGCGGGAGATAGACTTCCGCATATACCTCATTGACAATGCAAACCCGTTGCCTTACCGGTTAGACACATGGCTCCAAGGGAGCGGAAAGAGCTCAGCAAGCAAGTTAAAGAGCTCCTAGAAAAGGGGTTTATAAGGCGGAGTATTTCTGAATGGGGTGCTCCAGTAGTGTTCGCAACTAAAGCGGATGGGTCACTTTGCCTGTGCGTTGATTATAGGGAGCTAAACAAGCTGTCCAAGAAGAATAGGCACCCACTCCCGAGAATAGATGATTTGTTCGATCAGCTTGTAGGTGCATCGGTTTTCTCCCAATTAGATTTAGCTACCGGGTTTCGTCAGCTAAGAATGGCTGAAGACAACATTTATAAGACCGCGTTCAGAACTCCAAATGGTTTCTTCGAGTGGGTTGTCATGCCTTTCGGCTTGACAAATGCACCCGCTTACTTCGTTGATTTAATGAGTAGGGTGTTCCGAGAGTTCCTCAATAAGTTTGTGGTGGTCTTCGTAGACGATATTTTGATCTTCTCAAAGAATGAGGAAGAGCATGCTCAGCATTTAAAGGAAGTCATGGATACTCTCCATGCACATCAGTTGAAATCTAAATTCTCCAAATATCATTTCTGGAGAGAAGAAGTTAGGTTCCTTGGACACGTGGTGTCCAAAAAGGGGTTAGTTGTGGACCCCGCGAAAGTGGTTGCTGTGCAAGATTGGAAGGTTCCAAGAAACGCAACCGAAGTCCGATGTTTCCTCGGACTAGCAGGCTTCTATCGAAAATTCATCAAAGACTTTGCAAAAATCTCAGCTCCACTTACAAGGTTGACAAAGAAGAACCTATCTTTCAATTGGGATTTGGATTGCGATATTGCTTTCCAATGATTAAAGAGGGCACTGACAACAGCCCTAGTTCTGACATTGCCTGATGGAAGCAAGATGTTTACAGTATACATAGATGCATGCGGCATGGGACTAGGCGTTGTTCTAATGCAAGAAGGAAAGATAGTAGCTTATGGTGGAAGATAGTTGAAAGTACATGAGAAAAACTACCCAACCCACGACCTAGAGTTGGCAACCATCATTTTTGCGCTTAAGTCTTGGCGCCATTATCTCCTAGGTGAGAAGTTTGAATTGTTTACGGACCATAAATCGTTGAAATACCTTTTCTCGTAGAATGATCTCAACTTGAGGCAGCAAAGATGGATGGAGTTTCTTGCCTCGTATGATTTTGAGATTTCCTACACTCCTGGCAAGGGCAATGCAGTAGCAGACGCCCTGAGTAGAAAGAAACTAACCTTAATCCCTCTCTTTGTAGAAAGGCAAAGGTTGGAGTACATAACCAACTTTGACTTTAGACCCTCCTCTGAATTTGTACCTGGCCTATTAGCAACATTGGAAGTGCGGCCTACACTTTTGGACTCAATAGGGACCTCGCGACGTGAAGACCCTCAGCTAGTTGATATAATATATAAGATGATTAGGGGTGAGACTTAGAGTCACCTCAATAGGTACTCCATCGATGATAAGGGATGGTTGAGACGGGATGGAAGACTATGCATCCCACAAGCAAGGGATTTGGTGAAGAAGGTCCTCGAAGAGGCACACCATTCTAATTTGACCATATACCCCGGTGAAGACAAAATGTACAAAGACATAAAAAGGGCTTTCTTTTGGAGTGGCATGAAAAGAGATGTAGCTGAATTCGTCTCCAAGTGCATGATATGTCAGCTGGTCAAGGCGGAACAGAAGAAGCCTGGAGGTTACTTCATCCTCTAGAGGTCCCGCAGTGGAAATGGGATAGCATTTCAATGGACTTTGTTGATGGGTTGCCTAGGTCAAGGAGAGGCAATACCAGTATTTGGGTAATAGTGGACAGGCTCACAAAAAGCGCCAACTTTATACCCGTCAAGAGTAGATGGACTGCCTCATCTCTAGCATCCATATATCTTAAAGAGATAGTTCGACTCCATGGGATACCCTCTAGCATAGTGAGTGATCGAGACCCTATCTTCATGAGCGAGTTTCGGAAGAGTTTACAAGAGGTTGTAGGCACACAACTATGCTTAAGCATGGCTTATCACCCTCAAACCGATGGCCAGACGGAAAGAGTCAACAGAGTATTAGAAGACCTCTTGAGGCTATGCATTCTTGAATTTGGAGGTACATGGGAGGATCATTTACCTTTGGTGGAATTCGCTTACAACAATAGCTACCAAGCCACCATAGGCATGGCACCTTTTGAAGCTTTATATGGAAGACCGTGTCGGTCACCAACCTACTGGTGGGAGTCCACAGACAAGCTCATACTTGGACCAGACATGATTAGAGAAACTTCAGAGAAAGTAGACTTAATACGAAGAAGAATGAAGACTGCCCAAGATAGACAGAAGTCCTACGCAGACAAAAGAAGAACTGACCTTGAGTTCGAAGTTGGAGACAAGGTGTTCCTTAAAGTTCCTTCTTTGAAAAATGTAGTTCGCTTTGGATCCGCAGGAAAGTTAGAGCCAAGATTTGCTCTATCATCGAGAAGATTAGGAAAATGGCTTATAGGGTATAGCTGCCCGAAAGATTGGTTGGGGTTCATAATGTCTTTCATGTCTCTCACCTGCGGAAGTGCTTACACGAGTCTGTGGAAGTGGTAGAACCTAGCATGTTAGAGGAAGTAGAAGTTGAACGAGAAGCAACTGTGCGGAGAGTTCCAACACGTATCTTGGGAACAAAATTCAAAAAGCTACGCAACCGTGAAGTTAAGCTCGTCAAAGTTCAATGGGGCGACGCTGAGGAAGACGCGACTTGGGAAACTGAGGACAGAATACGCGCAGCCTACCCTTCTCTTTTTTAGGGTACATCCTTGATCTCTTTTTCCTTAAGTTTATGCTCGTATCTATCTTTTTAGGTATATCTCCTCGATCCTATCCTTTATCCTTAGGTAGAAACCTATTCGGATGTAAACATGTAATTGAAACATGTTATGGTTGATGGTTGCAAGTGGTTGCTAGTGGTTGCTCGTGGATGCATATACACATTAGGTATTAGATCGGCTCAGTCACTTTCATATTGCATATGCATATATGTATTTGTATATGGATTAAAACTTGATGTGTTATCATATGGACGTTGCATTTTATGAATGATTGTGCATTCGTGTAGGAAATTTTGAGTAGAAAAAATTGCATTCATAATGGACTCATGGCACTGACATAATTTGCATTAAGGATGTCAACAGAATCAGTAAACCGCCTGATTTTGCATTAGATAAGGACATGTACACACACTATGCATATGATCATGAAGCATTAGAAATCTTTTAAGGACAATGGACGCTTGTGTTTGATGGTTGAGTAGATGGGTGATTGGATGGTAGGATATAGGTTCTTCTCGACTTGAAGATTTCGGGGTCGAAATCCTAAAAAGAGGGGAGAATGTAACACCCCATATTTTCTGTTAACGTTATAGTAATGAATTAATCAATACTTAATTTCAAATGTGAGAATTAAGGTAAACGGGTTACGCCATTGCGTTCGTCTTGGAATTCTGCTTGAGATAGAGTCCGAGTTTGCGTGAATTGGACTTCGTATGAAGAAGTTATGGCCTTTAGAAGTTTCAGATATTCAAATAAATTCAAAAAGCTCAAAACCAGGTTCAAAATTCAAAACAGAAGTCAGAAGCGGGCTGGGCGGGAAAATTCCCGCCCAAGACCCAGGTCGACCAGGGGGTCGACCCTAGTGTCGACCTCCCCCCTATAGGTCGACCTGGGGGTCAACCTTAGGGTCGACCTGGGGGTCGACCTGCCACCCCCTCCCCCCCCCCCCCGGCCAGATCTGAATTTTGACGACTGATGACTTGCTGCTGAGTCACTAGGGTTTATGGATAGTTCTAATCTGGTCTGAATGGTTGTGATTAACTCTAGGTTCATCCGACGGCTCTAATTGAATTGAAATTCTATATAAACAACCTAATACTCAACCTAAAATCACACAAAAACATAATCCTGGAACTGTCATGCCATCAATAGAGAACTTGGAGTAGCCGTCAACGTTTTCAATTCTAAGACAAGATAAAAGCCTACATCAAAATCAAATTAAAACTAATCTAATCAACGATCTACATCAAAGGCGAGCATTTCAACTCCATAATTCAGATTCTAGAAATCAAGAATTTCTTTTAGTTTGTAAGTTGGTTATTACGTAGATTTAAACGTTCTTTTAAATGAAATCATGACATACTGTAACTCGAATATAGAATGATGCTTGTGTATAAGATAAATAAAATTTGGTTCTAATTTATCTTAAATTACCGTTGCGATTGATCATGCCTATGTGTTTGCAGTGATGAACGTACAAAATTGTATGGTATTATTGGAATCTATTGTGGTTGGATGATGAACTTATTATACCAACTTAGTGATGAACATGTCATGTTATAATTTGGTGGTCACTTGCAAGTTTATGATCTAAATCTCATGCCTACATGTTAGATCAACATTTATGGATATTAGAACTATGTTAAGTTGAACCTATTTATGTTGCAATATTGGATTTGTGGCCCTCTTATGTTTAACACACATAAGTTATCATGCTAAGTTGTGGTTTAAATATGTTTATAGTAGCTCTCTTATGTTTATCACACATAAGTTATCATGCTAAGTTGAGATTTAAATATCTTTATAGTAGCTTCCTTATGTTTTGACATACATAAGTTAATATGCTAAGTTGTGGCTTAAAATTATGTTTATATGTTAAACCTCCATGTTAGTCCTATATCAAGTTTACATGATAATTAGATCCAACTTAGTCACAAGTTCACCCTTACCTGTTTAATTAAGTTAGTGATGCTTCTATGCCAAGTTACACATGATAAGTTAAAAGTATGTTATTGTATGCTTATTTCATGTCCCTTGTTTGTTACCCTTTTTGTTTATGGGTTGGGGATAATTTACTAGCCCAACATTTTATGTAATTTATGTGAACTTACCACGGGGGTAGCGTTGGGAAAACATGAAAATTTCATGGCATAGATTTGTTCATGAAATGGTATATTTGGTATACCATTTATTGTGAGCAAAATAAAAAGGATAATTATGGCATGATTAAATTAAGATTAATTTACATATAAGAATTAAACATATATAGAAAATATGTAAATTTAGAAAATACGAATATGCCTAACCCGAGGTTAGACTAAGTTGTGGTGTAAAACTGCCCGGAACCGACCAGTACATCCAGTGACCACAACAAGACCTGTCTAATGTGGGTGGTTGGTGCATCAAGCCCAAAAAGGACCCGAGGTTAGACTGAGTTGTGGTGTAAAATTGCCCGGAGCTGACCTGCACATCCAGTGACCACAACAAGACCTGTCAAATGTGAGTGGTTGGTGCTTTAATAAATTAAAGCTAAGTCAAGATTGTAGGGTTAAGTCAATTAAGGAAACACTTTCAACATGTTAACTAAACTGATGGGTGGGGTTAGGTAAACTTGGACACTTAACCAAATAAACATGTTGATTAGAAAACCCTAGTAACGGGGACCCATTTCAGCAGTAACTCACATAGATGATCATGGTACCTGAACTAGGCAGGGTGGGGCACGATTACTGGGCTGATTATAAGCGGTCAAAACATTGGCTATTGGTGCGTCATTGTTGGTTCCGACGGAGCACAGGCGTGCACGTACTCCGGAGTGGAAAAAGAAGGCACTGGGCATCAGTAGTATACACTGTGCATCTTGAATCATGTCGGGTGGCCACCAGAAGGACTGATACACCCCATGGTGGGACCAGCACAGGTATCTATAGTCAAGCAGGGCCGAATGACACAGGATATGAATGCATGCGAGTAGGAGCCGATCATTAAGAGGATCGTTCATTATGAACACGTGGGGCTGGTTGAACCAATGGTTAGTAGGTGCAGAGACTATAGTAATGGGTGCGATCACATGTTCATCTTATCTTATATTAGGGTATTGTCCTATGTTCTGTTATTACTGTCACGATCCCTTTCCTTGTTTAAATACTAGTAATCACTGAACTTACCAGACTTATTGTCTGAACCGTTTTCTTTCGTCCTCTTTTCTTCTGTCCCCCCTAGGTCCGCAGGGAGGGAATACTCCAGCTTAGTCAGACTCTTTGCAAGCTTCAAGAAAGTAGATGTATGATTGGGACTCTCTTACCTTGGCTATGGCTTTTGGACACTACACTTGGTGATTTATGCAGTTTTATTTATGGTTTATGCTTCTTTATTAAATAATCAAGACAGAAATTATGATGTAATGTTTTGAAAGTTATTTTGAGACAATTTGATGTAACACTTTTGTATTGAACCACATATGCAATAAATATTTGATTTCCGCTGCTTATATTTATCTGTCTTGTAAATTTTTCTGTGTCTTGTGCCTATAACCCTCCACCAAAGTTAAGGCATTCCCTTTGTGAGTGACCTTAACGGAGGTGGGGTGTTTCAGGTCCCACCATAAGGTGTATCAATCCTTATGATAGAGACACGACACAATTCAAGATGCACAGTGTATAACTACTAGTACTCAGTGCCTGCTTTTTCCCACTCCGGAGTACGTGCACGCCCGTAAACCGTCGGAACCTACACTGACGTACCCCCTGCCGCTATTTTGACCGCTTATAATCATCACAGTAATCGTGCCCCACCCTGCCTAGTTTCAGGGTACCATGATACAACTATGTGGATTACTGCTGAAATAGGTCCTCGTTACTAGGGTTTCCTACTGGTTAAGTTTGTGGGCCTATATATACAAATATTACCCACCTACACGAGATGTACTTAACCCTCCCACCGATTCTAGCATGTTTTCTTAACGGTTAAGTTTGTGGGCTTATATTACTAATATTACTCACCTACACGAGATGTACTTAACCCTCCCATCGATTCAAGCATGTTTATTTAACGGTTAAGTTTGTGGGCCTATATTTACTAATATTACCCACCAACCCGATATGTACTTAACCCTCCCGCACATTATGTCATGTTAATTAAGTGTTTCTTGTTAACTTAACCCCATTCGTTCATCAAGTTATATTGGTTGAGTGTTTCCTTGTTAACTTAACCCCACGTGTTCATCATGTTGTATTGGTTATGTGTCATCAATCAATTCATGTTAACTTGACCCACCTACTTGTCATGTTACTTTGGTTAAGTGTTGCCTTCTTGTGTCAACTTAACCCTACCACAAATCAATTATATTGGTTAAGTGTTGCCCTCTTGTTTTAACTTATCCTTACCACAAATCAAGTTATACTGGTTAAGTGTTTCTTATTACTTAACCCTACCATTCATCATGCTATACTGGTTAAGTGTTTCCTATTAACTTAACCCTAATCATTCTTCTTGTTATATTGGTTAAGTGTTTCTCATTAACTTAACCCTAGTTATTCATGTTATATTGGTTAAGTGTTCCTATGAACTTAACCCTAGTCATTCATCTTGTTCGTTAGCATTAATTGATTTATCAATGCACCAACCTCTCACATTAGATATGTGTTTTTACGGTTACTGGATTTGCCGGGCGGTTCAGGGCAGTTTTACACCATAACACAATCTAACCTCGAGTTTTTCTTGGGCATGAAGCACTAACCTATCACATTAGATAGGTGTTGTTGTGGTTACTGGATGTGCCGGGCGGTTCCGAGCAGTTTTACACCACAACTCAATCTAACCTCGGGTTAGGCATATTCATCTTTTCAATAATTTACATATTTACAGATTATATGTAAATTATTCACAATTGTCGTCAATTTCAGATTATGCCACAATTTCCATAAATGTCCAAGTCTAAATTTATATGCTAATTATCCCAACCCGTCATATTCCAATTCTCAAATTATGCCCAACAAAGCTAATTGAAAGTTATGGCCCCCAAATTCAATCTCGAGTTATTACTCAAATTAGGCTACATTTAATCTTCCCAAGTTTGTACTAATAGTCATGCCCCAATACCCCAAGTTCGCAACAAAGACAAATTATGCCACAAATCATAAGTTACAAAATTATGTTCCACCATTACTAAATAGACTATTCCCCATTACCCCCGTATTCCAATCGCACGCATAATAAGTTTCAGTCTTGATTCGAGGTTAATCTAGATTCATAAAATAAAGGGGACGAAAGAGGAAAATAAACGAGAGTAGTCATAAAATAGGCATTAAAACGGTAAATCTGTCAAATAATTTGGACCTAAGAGGATTACAGATCAGTTAGAGTTGGGCTATAACAAAGATAGATCTGAAACGAACTGACAGAAATAACCTCATTGGCATATAGATCTAATATAAGTAACATCATGAACCTAAAAGGATTGTATATCAGATGTCCAACAAAGACATGCATGATTGAATAATATTTTCCTAGGCATGTAAATCATTGATTCAATAGAAAGATAAGAATTAATCTAAAATATTTGTCTTACAATCAAGCATGGACTTAGATCCATTTCATTATATGCCAGAATCACTATTAGGTGTTTAAATCTGAAATTAACTTGAACTTACATGTTTACAGTTCAATTTACGCCCCAAATCCCAATTTATATGTTCAATATACTTTATGCCTCAAATCTCAAGTCATATGTCCAATACTTTATGCCTCAAATATCAAGTCATATGTCCAATATTTTATGCCTCAAATCTCAAGTTATATGTCTAATACTTTATGTTTTGAATACAAAATGTGTTATGTCCTCAAATCAGTTACAACTCAATTATGCCCAATTATACACAATTTAATACTTTTCCAACATTTTGGCGTTGGTCATGTCCAAATCATATTTTTATGCCCAATTTTATTTCCAACGTACGTTCATCTCTTATGAGATCTGGCTCAGGCTCGCAGTAGCCTGGCTAGAAAACAAAAAGGAAAGAAGAGACAAAGAATGGACATAATATTATCAGTGAGATAGATCCAAAGGATATAGAAAGACAGATAGAAATAGGCATAATCTCATATCCAGATTTATTACAATGCCAGAATCACAATTAACTTTTATTTCTGAAAGTAACGTGAACTTTCAAATTACAGAACGGTCTTGAATTCTGGGATCTGTATTCTGAAACTTAATAGCTCTCCCTTGAAGTAGACTATTTGTTCTTCTAATTTAGATTTGATTTGATTCTTAGAAAATGGTTGTTGAAGTCGTTGAATTAGCCTTTGAATCTCTACTTGAATTCTAAACTTGATTTCTACGAAGAGCTTGAGTAGCATAATCCCGTCTTTGATTAATTTTGATATGAATTAGGGTAGAATATAGGCATAATGAAGTAGTGTAGAAAAAACTGTAGCCTTAGGGGTGTTTATATAGCATAGGGATCAACGAATCTGGTCAGAACGTGCGTCCAAATGCAGAAAAATGAATATGTCCTCGAATCTGGAAATAGGGGGGAGGTCGACCCCGTGGTCGACCTGTGTGACCCAGGTCGACCCCTTGGTTGACCTGGGTCTTGGGCGGGAAATTTTCCGCCCAGCCCGGGTGTGTGATTTGAATTTCGAATTTCAAACCTGAGCTGTTATATTTAAATCTCTGAAACTTCTTAAGGTCATAACTTCTTCATACAGAGTCCGATTTACATAAACTCGGACTCTATCTCAAGAAGAATTCCGAGACGAACGCAATGGCGTAACCCGTTTCCCTTAATCCTTCTCTTAAAAATTAAGTATACTTTAATTTGTTACTTTAATGTTCACAGAAAACATGGGGTGTTGCAATAGCCAAACATGCTTGGTACGTTTAAAACAAATCATTTTGATAGTACTATAAGTGTATAGTGTCAAAATCACTTCACATGTAATAGACGGCATAGCGACCATATACTATATCGCCATACTAGTTCTACAACTAAAACTGAGAAGTCACGTATTGGAAATTGGATTTCCATCTATGAGTCGAGGCAAGCGATGACTCCTCACTGATTCGAGACACTCTAGCAAATACATCAGGATCCCCCGCAGTGAACCCTTGGATGCTTCAGGGCCAGTCCTCCCTTACGTCGAGGATTGCTTATTCTTGAACACACGATTCCCGGTCCTATCCATCGGCCCGTAGTGACCGATATATCCAAGGCGCCTCACAATCCATCATCCACATAGGTTAAAAATATAATTGTCTGGGCTCCATACCATGACACCACCCATAGCTAGAAAGAAACGTCATGCACTCCCTGCATTCCGATCCCCTTTTTGACTCATACCGAGTTTAAGGTTCATGAATTAACGCTATACACAAAGCTATGCTATTTAAAGCCATGCTTTGATCATCAACCATAAGATTCTGCTTTAGAATAGAAGCCTTGATCATTTGCATCTCAGCATGCCACACAGGCACTTCACGCCACGCAACTGATGTCTATCGATATATAACCTCTAAGCTCATACGTCTCAGGGAAGGGTATTAGGCAAGAGAATAAATTCTCCGACACCAAAAAATATATATTTAATAGAGATCAATCAACACAGAATAAAATCCACTGTCAGACACACATCCATTTACTAGTTCGTTTTGGGCGTGAACGAAACCAGAGGCACCTTATTCCTCATCCCATATGTCCAATATAGGAGAGAGGTCCACGCATATCCGGTCGATCTCCAAGTACGTCTTGACGATCACCACTTATTACCTTGTCTTGGGTGTACAACCCAATCAAGACATCAATAATCATCCAAACGATGTGAAGATCTATGGTCTTCAACCACCGTCTTCGTCTTCGAATTATCGTCGAATCAATTATTCAGAATGCGTATAAACTCGGCCTTTCCGAATAATTCACGTATCTTATAATCAAGTGCTATAAAAACACAACATACGCCTCATTCCAATCCAGAATATTCTTTTATTCAAATATTCTTATACTTTAGGAAAGGTTCCCATTTATTTTATCAAAGATAAATTCTTTTAAATTTATTCTTTAATATTCCTTTGGATATCAATTCTAAACCAAATTAAGGTTTGTCAACTAGTCGGGATTAGCTAACCTTACCGAAGTAATCATTTGTTTAATTTCCCAATCCCGACCTATTCATCCCATGGAGCAAAACTGGTAATACTCCATATCTAACACTACAGTGTTATTGGTAAAATGAATTACCATTTCCTGTTCAAATCTAATTAAAGATTTAACTATCGCCTGGAGTAAAAAGGTGGTACTCCATTTTCGATCGTTTCCCAAATTTGATAATTTAAATTATTGCATTCACATTTCAATCTAATTAAAGATTCATTAAAACTCCATTATTTTTAATCCTCCAAAATCATTATGTAATGATTATTTAACTTTTGAAACACAAACATGCCACATCGACAATCTACACCGTACCATTGATTTTTGCCGATATATAACCTCTAAGCTCATGTGTCTCAGAGAAGGGTATTAAGCAAGAGAATAAATTCTCCTCCACCAAACAGATATATATTTAGCAGAGATCAACAATACAGTTCGAAATACAAGGTTAGACATGTAATCCTGTCTTTAACTGGGTTAAAGAACTAATGTTGTTTAAAAAACAGTTCACAATAAATCCAAAATCAAATTCCATTAACCACAGAATCTTCATGGAAAACAGATCGATATATAATCGAAATCAATTTCCGTATCTACTAATAATATAAATGGAATAATGGCAAAGCCTTTTAAATTCCATATATAGTAACAGTCTTCCTCCACAGAAGCTCACTTCGATTATCACTCAATCGAATTCCATTCAATTCCAATTTAATATAAATTGGAAAACTTTACATTGGAAAATTCCATTAATTTTAATTAAAAGATTTATAAATTCCAAATCACATTCCACTTTTAATCGGGTTAAAGAACGAATGTCTTTAAAAACATAGTTCACAATAAACCCAATTCACATTCCATTTTATTCCAATTACTAAATATAACTGGAAACTCTAATAATCTTAATTAAAAGATTAATTCTTTTCACCCGGGGTTTAAGAACAGTGTTATTGAAGACACCATTCACGACAAACCCAAAATCCAATTTGATATTAAATATAAGGCTCTAAACAGAAATTATATCGCCTTACATTCAACATCAAATTCTGAAACCAACACATATCGTATGGGGAATAACGATATATATCTATCTTCCAAATTCCTCCACAGTATCCGTATAGTCATGGAATCCAATATCGAAATCTCCCGAAGATGATTTCTATTCAAATCCATTCCAATTCATATATTGGAAATTTCTGGTTTTATTAAAACCCTTTATAAAACCAATTTATTTATTTAAAAATTATTGGATTTCAAGTCTAGTTAATAACTAGTTCATTTTGATAAAAATATATTTTTATCTTTACAAATGTGGAATTTTTCATCCAAATTCTTTCCAAATAATTTATTATGATTTTACACAAATTATTAATATTTAATAATTTTATCAAGCCCCGTACAGTTAGTTTCCAAAACGACCACCGAACTGCATCCATTGCGACCTTTTCCAAATTTGATTTGGACATAATTCCAAGTCGAACCATTCAAATTTAAATATCTTATATTCATTGGAAAGCTCTTTTCGATACGAACCCAACGGTTCCGATTTTAGGAGAATCCGATGGTCGATCTCCCGTAATGTCAATTTGAAGTCAGTGGTCGAAATTTGCGTGCGGTCGCAGCACGGCGCATTCTATTCCAGCCATTAATGTACATATATATATATAATATATTCCATTCAAAACGTATTTTATAAATTTATTTTAAAAACGATTCCGACTTTCACTTCAATTTTAAATCAAAATTGAATATTAGTTATCATTATAATATTTAAATGGTAGTATTTTCAAAATATCAGATTTTGAAATCATTTCCTTTTTGATATTCATTATAAAAATGAATAAAATCGATATAAATATCGTTCGCTTTAAAATGGCGCAAATCTAATCAACACGGCTGCACATATTTCAATATTTTCGTGTCCATCCAAAATCGGACATCAAATTCACATTTTAATCCTTTACTAAATATTATTTTAAAATATTCGTTATTTTAAAATATTCGTTCTTTCTGAGTTGGAGTCAGACACAGTCAATTACCATATAATGTTATTTATATGGATTTCATATAACAGATGTACATAACAATCATGATACACAATCAACCATCATGCATATTTCAGTACACAACTACATAAGCATTAAATATAAATAATTAATGCTTATAACAGTCTGTCAACCAATCGATGGACATACAACAAAACAATTGGGATTAGTGTACGCCAAATATCATCCCGATACCCGTGTGGGGTTTCAACCAACAAATACTAACTATTATTTGTAAAGTTGGGCGATGTGTAAAATTTATCGTCCCAATCAATATCAGCTTAATGGATGTACATAAACAAATCGTCTGATTTGTATATGAATATTTATTTTCATTTCTGGAGAATTTTATGTCGTCCATATATACGTTAAAAATTATATTTTGAACGATTATATATTTATTTCAACACATGAATATTTTATATAGATCATGCTTTCAATAAAAATAATATTTTTATTATTCAAAAACTTTATTCAACACATGAATATTTTATACAGTTCATATACACATTAAAAATGAGATTTTAATGAATAAATAATTATTTCAGGAAATTTCGGCATTATAACGGCGTGATATTAAAATCGGAGTAATGTCTAGCATTACCCCTCTCCTGATACTGGCTCACGCCATAAACAATAGTCAATCACATTCAATACACCACAATAAAATCAATTTTCAACACAACCAAATTTCCACAATACAACCTGAAAAACAATCATAGTTTGTACAATAAACAGTGTCGGGGGCTTCTAAACCCCGTCTGCATCCTAATATATATTTAACTGTAAAATAATTAGAGTGAGAAGGAGTTCTCACTTTGGGATCCACTCCGCCGTGCTTTTCTGACGTTCTGATTCGCTGTTCTAGTTCCAGAACTTGTAGATGAGCTCCAATCTTCACATGATCTTTTTCTTAGCTTAAACGTGCCATTACGGACAACTTTCACTTAATGAACTTTTTTCCGAAAATGCTCCATTTCGACGGAAATCGCGAAAAGACGGTATTTGGATAGCATACTTTGGACGCGTTTTCTGAACAACTCCGCAGTCCAAAATATGACTTCCATATGCCCAAATCGAAGAGAAAATCGTGCTCTTCGACTTTGGCATTATGGAGTTTTGACCAGAAGCGCACCTATTGGGAGATATTGAGGAAAGAAGTTCAGGGTGTTAAATGTAAAACAGGAAATTGATAAAAATTAGATTTTTATTCTGGGGGCCCATTGTCAGTCTGAGGTGGCTTGGGGGGGCGCTGGGCTACTGGTGGTCAGAGGGTGTGGTGCACGAGGCGGTGGCGGCCCATAAATGGCCAGAGCGTGGCGGTTTGGGGTGATTGCGGGCGGTTTGGAGTTTAGAGGGAGGGAGGAGAGAGAGGGGAGGGAGGAGATGGGGAGTGCCGGAGGGGGTGCGGCAGCGGCTAGTATAACGAACCAGAAAATTCGATGCTCGAATTTTCGACACAAATACATCCCTTGTCCAACTCGAGTACCGAAAATCCAGACCGTTTAAGAAAGAAGTTAGAGGGTGAGATAAGAAGAAAGAAATATTAGAATAGAAGAAGAACTAATCACAATATCCGAGCCTCACATCGCAGCAGAATAAAATATAATTCAAAAATAAATCTTTATTGGAAACTTGAAATAATACTTACAATTTCTCAAAGTACAGCGGACATTCAATTCATCTAGACAGTTATAACAGGCTGTCCTCATTTACAACACATAACGGAATATTATATATATATATATATATATCATATGTCTGATCTCCTCCAGCTCGTCTCTTGGAATCTGTATCATCTTACCATGAACTTGTACAACTCGGTCTAACTCAAATGGGTCTGACCCCAGCATTACAAACGCACCGGTTAGTCTGGTGAACCAGCATGAGAAAAACTCACTAAATTATTGGTATCATCCAACTTGATTTTAAAGTTAAAAATCCTTTTGAAAGAAAAGGATAATCGTAAGACCAATCCACACATAAACACAGACGGTTTTTACCTTATGATAACCCAAAACATTTTTGAAATCAATATCTTTTCTGATATTATGATAGCTTCTAAATACAAATAAATATCAATATAGCAGAACGCTTGCATCTCATGCTCTACATATATAATATACAATCAAAAACCACTGGCGCTTATTGGAGTTTGGATTTTCAACTATGACAATGTATGTAACCACCTTCCGGTAGTGTATCTATAGAGGGGAATACACTGGGTTCATGTTGAACATCTTGCAACCCGGCCGGCCCACACATGACCGACCACTCATTTCTCTTGAGTGTACCGAATATATTGTCACCTACGGTTGCTAGCAACATAACAGTTCCCGGGAGATACAGAAGTTAAAAGAAGTAACAAATATGAATATTCTTTAGATGGTGACAATACACCCTAATGGGGGAGACCCACAGAGCCATAGCCATGCTGCCTGCCCGATTTTTGTCATTTCCCGGTTGTGAGGCTTGAGGTTATACTCATATTTCTAGATCATCTAGCCACCATTCAATTTGAATGCCACATCGTCAAATCCGCCAGATATCACTAATTGACGTCCACAAAATATTCTATTATTCAAGCTAAGAAAAGGTGTCTTCTCCGCCATAAAAAAAATACGTTTGAGGAAACCAATGTACATGGTCCGCTGGAAATACTTTGTCAGACATTCGTCCATGCAAGTTGTCCTAGAACTGGACAAACTGAAGGCACTTTCCTACCGCATTATAGGAATCACCCTATCAATTGGTAGCGAGAAGTCCTTGCAATCCGTCAATTTCAACCACGACAGGATCACCATCAAAATATCTCCGGGAGCGACTCCATAAAATCGATAAGTAGTCCTTTCGCTTATGAAGATCTACAGTCTTCATTGCTCTATCTTCAATCCGTATATTTCATGTTTTTCATATTTGTTGGTTCGCAATGGTTTTCGAATATAAATCTGATCCCGGTCTTTCCGTACCAACAATCGTATATGCCAGGTTTGATAGTTGGTTATTTAGCTATCAAATAAAACAACCATTCGTCTATAAAAGAAAATTTGAATTCGCTGATTAAATATCCATTTTCCATTTAGCCTCCTTATTCATTAAATTTAACTGCTCTAATTTTCCAATAGTTGGAATAACCATTTCTCTTCATATATTAATATAAGAATATTTAAAATATCTTTAATTTAAAATACTTTTAAGAACATATCTCTCATCTCGGTCATTATTCACTAACCGTAAACTAGTAAGAGAATAATCCCCTAAGTGTCAACCCCGAAGGCCGAAACCAACATCAGATCGATACACAGAACATTATTCAACTTGCTAATTCTCCAGTCAGTTTCTAATTTCCTTAATTCCATTTCTTAACTTCTATCGAATAAAAATCTCAGTTTATTCATTACCACTTCAAATGTGATATTTATCATTTCATATTTTACTTACCAGTATGACTTTCAAACTGTTTATTACGTCCAGTATCAAATATTTCATTTAAAGATATGATTTGCAAAACGTTTTCTAAATATTAATTTATTTCTAAACTAAAACAAGAATTTTCTTTTAGCGATATTACTTTTACAAATTAAATGAATTCTAGTTTAACCTTCGTAAAAACCAGGTTTTATACAAATAATCTTCATAAACATTTTATAAGCCTATTGCAACTTATCTTACTTTTATTCAATAACAACATTCTATATCTAAAATATACATATATAAATATCATTTGTTAATTCTTTACTTATAATAATTTCCGTCTATAAATCTTATCTAAAATTCTTTAATACAATCTACATTATATTATTCAGATGAGTTTGACTTAAATTCGATTAGAATTAATAAATTTAAAACCTTTTATAATTTTCCTTCCAACAAATTTCTATTTGCAAAGATTTTGCTTTTACACTTTATTCATTCTCAATCAGGAATAACATTTCTTAACACAAGTTCATTCCTTTAATTAGTCAACCTGAATTCATAATTGAAATTTCAAGTTTCATTTTTATTTATAACTTCCACTTTGTTATAAAATCTTCTTTATATTTTCCTTTGTGAAATGGGAAATTTTCAATCTATTTTAAAATTATCGTTTATCATTTGATTCTCATTTCTTTCCCAAATTCATACATACTTCACATTTTTCTCATATTCCCCAATAATAATTTCACTCATAAAATTGCCTCTTCATCTCATTTGGTTTAAACAAATATTTTATTTTTAAATTCTATTTAATTCGGATTCTGGATAACCATTTCTTGTTTGGAAATAAATATTTCCTTTTAAAATTATTATTATATTTCAATTTCAATTTTGAAATCCATAAATCATTATTTAGGATATTTAAATTATCCAAAATCAACAATCAGTGTTATTAACACATCCAAGTATACTATAAATGTCACAGGTTATACACAAGTCATATATCAACATATATGTGAAAACAAATAATTTAAATATGAGGAATCCAGCTGGATTCCTTCGACCTATTTTTCCTGCATCCACAGACATTAGTCAACAATAATAATACCCATCCTGCTTCGAGACAAGATACGCTGTATAGAAAGTCATCCACTATATATATTGTGGGGTGCATAGGAAAATTATCCGCTAATGGTACTGTGGGCATCCGCTAACGGTACTACCGGAATTATCCAACCACCAATCACGAATATTATTTTTACATATTATTATTATATAATATTATCACTTTATATCAATCAATTATCATCCATCAAGCAATAAAATAAATTTGAACTATTAAAAATAGTTCACAATAATTTAACTGAGTGAGTTTAACTCACCTCGATTTTCCTTGTCGAGTATTCTGTTTAAAATTATATATCACTTCACTTATGCATCTACTTCGTTGTCTTGAATAAAATTTATTTGGCACCTAAGATAATTAAATTTTATTTTATGACTAACTTATTTTAATTTAACTAACCATTGACCATGAATAAATAAATTATTCGATGTATATTTAAATTTGGTTAAAACGTACCTTACAGCTGCTTCACTTTTCGTATTGACATTTTTTTGAACACCTCGTAGTTAATCCACCATCTCTTTTTTCTTCTTCTTTTTAATCACTAACACCATCAAAACACACGTTCCCATGAAACCATCACTTCAATGCTTCACTTCAAGCCTCCAAATACCGGACTCAAAACTGTACAGGTATCTTCCTTTATTAACCTCCCCATTTCCATCATCTTGTAACTATAACTCCACTGCAATGCCACGAGGTCTCATCAGTCCTCAACGTCCATATGACCTTTTCCAATGACAGGAATATACCCTCTCAAGAACATCCAACACCAAAAGCAAACCAAAATGAACACCCCCAATATTCACAACACCTTAGTCCTTTACCAACTCTATTTTTTTTCAAAACAATCCGCAGTCCACCAAATCATAATCAGTTCGAATTCCAGTATCACCTTAATACCTTAGTATTGATTTCTATTCCTATCTCCAAAAACCAAAATCTAAACTTCCCAGAAAAAAATGTCCTCCTCCATTCGCGCCTTCAATATCGAACTTCAACACCATTTCCAAAGGATCGGACTTCTCATTTAAACCCAATTTGAATTCCCAATTCGTCTACCAGGCCTCGCTAATCCTAGATGCACATTCCTACCATTATCGAACTCCACCCCTATTTGCCGCTCCCTCCACTCGCATACCCCATCAAAGTCAAAAATCAACTCTGCAACTCACGCAATAACCCACGATATCGACCTTGTTCGAACCATCCTCCTCCAACAGAGACCGTCTTCTTCCATTTCGAATTTCCAAATCGCAGCACTCCTTCACATCCTCACCGCCACACCACATCCCAGAACACCCATATCCTTCGTACCACTGCACCATATTGCAACCAAACTCCAGTCTTCAGCATCACCAAAAACAACGTCGACCCCCCTTTGTAATTAACACGCGAGCGCTTCTATTGAGATTTTTAGGGTGTATCGCGATTTCGATTCGCAATTTGGATTTAACGATTCGATCCCCCCTTTTTTATGTGAACTGATTTCGCGATTTTATTACTGATTGGAAAGAAAAGAGTAAATTGCTTTTTGGTGGATTTTAGAATGGAGAAACCAAAGGCGATGGTCTTCAATTTATATGCGAACGATGAACAGGATAAGAACAACGTCCAATTCCATAGGTTGTAGGTAGATTAGGGATTATAGTGTACTTTGCTGAAGACTTCATGGCGAAGGAAAAATTATGATGTGGAGGTGAAAAGAAAATACGAGAGTAGCTTATCAGAATAGCCTGCGCTACACATTCTAAGTCGTCCCCTATATATTTATTTTTGTGATTTATTTATTTTTATTTCCGATTGAACTAGTGTGGTTTTACCCTATTTAAAATATCACTTGTTATCAAACTCCTATTAGAACGCAACGAATGACATTTCTAGGATTCTGCCACCATTTTGAACACACCGGAACAGTTTCCACGGCCAAATTCGACCATGTACAGAAGGTATTAAATAAACTGACGATCTAACATTAAATTCGATTTAATATAAATTGATTCAAAAAAATAACAAATAAATTATTACTATCATATAAATATACACAAATTGATTTCATAAAATTTCCAGAAAATATTAACTTAAAATTTAAAACCAATATTTCATTTTCACGTTAAATCAATATTAATTTGATTTAAAATCCATTTATTTTATTAAATAAATCGTTATCATTTTTATAAATAATTCCATAGCGCGAAAATTTGATTTGGCCATAACTCTCAATATAAATTACGAAATTCCAATTTTTCTCTTTTATTACAAAATTATAGTTTAATAGGTTCGAATATTTCTTGTTTCGGCGAATTCCGACTTATAACGTATTTTATACACTTAACTGAAGTTCAAAACTGAATATTACGAACTACCACGCCATTTTGAGCTCGTTTATAATTAATATATATATATATATATATATTTACACATTTAAACTTCGATTTTTTTATTATAAACTCCATTTATATTACAGATTCAATATACAAACTAATTTAAATATTCAAATATAAATCGAAAAAAATGCAGGATGTTACATTCCTTCCCCCTTCAAAGAATTTCGTCCCCAAAATTACTAAGCAAGAAAAATAGCTATATCTTATTAACTCCTCCTTTCCACTTATGCAACTCGACACTAATCTTAATATCCAACCAACTTACTAATATCCAATTCCCCTACAAAAATCATTAACTTCGATTAACTTTTTGTTAAAGAAAATTTCAAAGCTGTTGAAAAATTTTCTAACTCCCTAAATTTCCGAAAAAATTTGCCAGCATCTCCTTTTTATGGGCTGATCGGTATAAAAGCAAAATGCCTCTCTAGGCCTTCCCCAATCAAAAAGAAAATTAAAAAGCCAAGTGGCTTGCCAAACAGGCTCATAAAATCCCATATTGAACCTTTTGTCAGGCATCTCATATTTATTCTTCACACTTGCTTCTATTCAATAAACCTGTATAATCACATATATATCCCTTTCTATTCGATTACAATCAATTTCACTTCTTACTTTCAATTTCGCCAATTCAATTTATAATTGGTTTTCTTGCTTAACTCGTTATAGTTTAAGACAACCAGGTTCAAATACAAATATACTTTCCAATGAACAAGCCAATGTTTTATTTGTAATCCAAGTTCTAATTTACAAGTCCAATTTATACTTGAGTTCCAAGTTCAATTCAACTCAATTTGATTCATATTTCATTCAAATTTCATCTAACTCAAGTTTATATAATTTGAGTTTATATTCATTATACACATATATTCACTTCAATTTCAAGACTCCGTTTAACCCAACTGAATAACATTTTAAGTTATATTCAATTATTCTTTACTCGACTTAGATTTATTTTAATTCACTTCTTACTCCAGTTGATACATTCAAACTATATGCATCAAGCTCCATTTAGATTATCAACATTCAAATTCACGAACTTTCATTCCATATTGATTCAATAATTCATTCTGGTTTAATCTGGTTTCAATTTCAATCCAAATATGTTTAACTTACTTTTCTATCACGTTTTCATCCATATAGTTCGTTATACTGGAATTTGTTTTCCTTAGCTTTCCATTTTATATTTTCGGATTCTGATCTTCATTTCGAACATCATTTACTTCATATTTTGGTTATATTAAACCATTCAAATTCCATAATCCCATTTGAATTATATTCAACAATCAAATACCAACAATAGTTTGATAAAATTATTTCTTTTATATACAAAAATAGATTTGGGCAAAATTATTCCATTTACCCTCTTTTCAAAATAATATTGCATCAGTTTCCAATTCAAAATTGAACCGATCAAGTGACACAATATAAAACAATTTTTATAAAATATACAAATACGCACTCTCATATATATACTCAACTCAATCTAGGGTATTACTAACCCCATCACTATCGGATTACGCCACAGAGCCAAGGTTATTCTGTTGGATCTAGAATAACCCTAGAGGGGGGGGTGAATAGGGTTTTTCACAGTTTTTAACAGAATTAAAAAACTAACGAGATAAATAATAATAAACAGATCACAGAATACAACAGAAACAGAAATGCAGAAAATAAATCACACAAAGATATACCCAGCTTCGGCAAAATCCTGCCTACTGCTGCATTTCTAAGGTTTCTACTAGGTGATAGAACAGATCCCGCATACAAGACCATGTACACTTGCAAACCCTGCTCCTATTCTAACCCTACGCTCAAAACCGTAGACTGATCGATATCCCCTCGATCAGATTTGCCCTGATTACAATCCCGTAAACAGTAATCCTAGATTTACAGACTCTAGTGGACTGACAGTCAACTCCTTGACTGATTTCCTAGAATTCTACAGACCTCTAGAAACTGTTCTGATTGGTTTACAAAGAAGACAGAGTTAAAAAGCGATACAAAAATAAACACAAGAAAAACAAAAATTAAAACTCTTAGGATTTTAAGTAAAAAGGGGTCATCCCTTTTTTTTTTAAAACCAGCCCTAGCCAAATGAAAAAACAGGCCGGCCCTTTCTCATTTTCTTTTCACCCGATCTCTTTGCTATGTGAAAAAAAAGGAATGGCGGCGGCTCTAGGGTTTCTTCTTTGAGTTCCAAATCGAAGTCGATGTTGTTAATTTTTGGCTCTGGAAATGATTTCTGGTGCTTGAATCTCCGATTGCTTCTCTGACTTGCTCGATTGTTGTGTGGCTATGTGATTCTTCACTCTGGCGATCGAAACCCTAATGAAATTGTGAGTGTTCTTTGATTTTAAAAATTGTTGCTCTCTAATTTAGTTGTTGTTGGTTTCGATTTCGATTTCGATGTCCTTTTTTGCCTATGATGAAAAATGGTGTAAATATAGGGCAAAAATAAAAACCCTAATCGAATCTGATTTCAATTGATGGCTTGACTGATTTGTGTGTGTTTCCCTTTTTGATTTGCCTTGATTTCTCGGCTTTGATAAAATTGGCTCTGTTTAAATTTGAATCGGCCTTTGGTTAAAAAACTGCTTGATTGTCTGCGTGAATTTCTGCAATTCTGGTTTCCTCGGCTTTGAATTTAGTTTGAACTTGTTGATGAGATCCTCGAATAAATCTGGAAACAAATTGATGCTCTGGTCCAAAATTAAATACTGTTTCCTTTCTTGATTTGGATTCCATGAATTTGCTGGAAAAGATGTCTAGAATTTGAAATTGATTTCTAATATTTCTTCAATGAATTCTGGATCATTTTTGGAAATAAAGAAAGAAATCTCGCCCACTATTTATTTGCACACTTTCAAAATTACTTTGAATTGATAGTAAAAATTCAGAACTGGACACCTTTCAATTTCTCAATACCATATATGAATAAACTGAACTTCACTCATGCTCTTCACCGATGACACATCCTTACTGATTTGTGAGAGGAAAGAACTGGAAAGATTTGTTGCCAAATATTTCTTGATTGATTTCAACCCAATAGGAACTTGCCAAAAATGATTTTGTTCCCTTGATTCGATGCTCTGTTGTAACCTTGCCAAATATGTTATGTGATTTCTGGAAAGTATTGATAAAGCAGAAAATTACTTTCCCCCTTAGCTTGACAATTTCTGCTATTGAATTCTGGAATACTGAAATTGCTTTCTTGCCAAATGCATACTGGATTTCCAAACAACTTTTTCTGGAAACTAATCTCGCAATTGATTTTTGCTTTTTTTTTTTTTTATGCATGATTTACGCCATGTATTCATTTATGAACTGCTCCATAAACAACACTGTTTTGCATCTAATCACCTTGTATTTGAATTTGGACTTGTTGCTGTGTATAAGATCGGCTTGTACTTCATTTTGCCGAGTTTGTTCAACCATTCTTGTATGATATCATGCAGTTTCACTGTATTCATGAACCATGCATTCACTTTGTATCCACACTGCTTTATGTGCTTTGTACCATCATTCTCATGCCAGTACATGTTTTTAAAAAATGCACCACTTTAGAACTACTTGGCTCTACCATTACCATGCTGGTTGAACTTGTATTTGTATGCTGATTTATCATTTTTAGGCTGAACAATTCTTTTGGGCTCTGTCAAACTTGTGCACATGTTGAAATGAACACTTTGATGACTTGTGACTGCTATATCCATGTTGTTTACAGTCCATTTAGTATTTTGCTACACTGTCCATTTGAATTGACTCGCCATGATCACATTGATGCTGAAACATAGACTTGTTTGTGCAGCGTTGTTTCTTGTACATCATGTTGTGCATGTCAGCATTTATCACTGATGTGTTACCTTAACCAATGTATATTGCTGCACTGTTTGATTGTGCACTGACATGTTTACACAGTCTTGCCTCCTTGAACATGTAAATGCTTGATAAAACTGAGTTGGTCTGTCTCGACTATTTATTCATTCATGTATGCCATTCTTCTTGACTGTGCTTGCACCATGTCTTACTGCAATTGAACATGACCTGCACTTGTTTGTTCCTGCTATGTCACTGAATTTTATCACCATGCTCTGAATATCCCATTGCTTGTTCACTTGTGTTTATACATGAATTTTGGGCTGATCTGTATAAGCTCGACAACCTTGAACTGTGTTGGATTTTTGACAATTTTGGCTTGCATTGCTCCTCTGCATTTCCATTTGAGTTGAGCTGCAACAACATTTTTGCTTGCATGATTTTTTGTGTTTCTTTGGCCATTTGTGTTGAGCTTGGTCCATGTGACTGCTCCACAGTTGCAATCTGATTGGCGTGGCAGTGCACACGTGTACACGTGTGTACATGCAGCCGTCAGACGAGTTGTCCCTGTCCCTGCATTGAGATATATGTGTTGTCTGCCTTGTGGTATTTACAGTGTATCACTGTGAATATCACAAGCTGTCTAGACATAGATTGATGGTTTTATAATTCAGATCAAGTCATGAAAAATGATGAGAAACACACCAGAAATCTGAGGCAAATAAAATTCTAAAAACAAAATTTATATTTGCATATATTCAGTATTATTTCTATTGCAGTATACTGTGTGTTTCTGTTTCATGTGTGACAGGTAAACTGGGATGACTGGACTGACTGTGATGACTGGACTGACAATGACTGGACTGGAAGCTGAAGGTAAGAAGACAGTGTGTGGTGTCAATGAATGTATGAGTCTGTATATACAAGTGAAAATGGATATATATGAAATGTAACTGTGTATATGTTGTGTGTATGTATGACTGAGTGACAATGAATGAACTGTACTGAGGAGCTGTGAGAGAATTGTACAGATATATGTAATAAACAAATTTGATTGAAATAAAATATCATTTTATTGTTGTCAAACGAACTTGTCTATTATGTTCTGTTTATATACAAGTACAATATACAGTGAATGTTTAAATAGTGGAGTTATACAGAGTTGTACTGTTTGAATGTTAGAAATAGAATATTCAACTTAAATAAAATACTGTAAATATTTGAAGTTCTATACAGTCGTATTTTATTTAAATATGAATATTATATCTCAGTCTGTGATGTACAATAACAGCACGATTTCAAACACATTAATAATAATATTTATTTGGTTGTTATCATCAATTAAAAATCATATAATTGTGTATACAACACAGTTATATACAACAATCTCCCCCTTTTGATGATGACAAACAAATATAAGATTTTGAGCATAAATGTGTTTGAGAAATGCATAAATGTGTTTGAAAAATGAAATATATTACTCCCCCTATTTGAATGCTCCCCCTACAACAGAAACTCCCCCTATAACTGTGCATGAGTGTAAAGAATATAGAATGAATTAAATTTTCAAAATTAAAAATATTTATAAAATATTCACTCATAAATCAAAATCTAATCCATTCTCCCCCTTTTGTTATCATCAAAAGGATACAGATTTTAAAATACAGATGAAAATTGACTAAAAGTATAATTCAGCATAAGAGGAAGAATGATCATCATAAATCTCAATCAGTCAAACAAAAATCATAATAAACTGAGAACTAGTGGCATATTTCACATTGCAGAAAATGACTGATTTACGACGAAATTTATATAAATGAGGAGAGTTAAAAAAAAATGAATTTCAATTAATTTTCAAATGAATATTTTTTTTTTTTTTAAAAAAATAAGGCTAAAAAAAAACAGTGATGGATTTGGATTATAATTTTAATTCAATTTAAGTGACAAAATCGAATAATCTCAAATCCTAATATCTATCAATCAATAAATCATAAGACGTCATAATATTTCAACACATTTCACAGATAGAAGATGGATTGATAGGTTGGTTTTTATAAACACCAAGGAGAATTTCATATAAATCTGTATTTTATCCAATTTTTTTTTTTTTAATTTAAGAGCACACTGACCACGCATAACCAGATCTTGGATTTTTAAATGAGATCAGTTGCAGCTTAAATATAAGTAATCTCGTGACCATGCATAACCAGAGCTTGGATTTTTAAATGAGGTTAGAGAAATACTTACTATATTATTATCTTTTTTTTGTTTCAAAAAGAAAAACTCCTCGATATATAAAATCAATATGGATGATAGAAAAGTGGTAGTTACAGAAATGGACTGTGAAATAAATTTCTAAATTAATTATATTATGAAATATGACCAACTGTACTGGGATCATTGAAAATTCTCAATTTCACTAATTCTGAATAATAAACCAATCACATTTCCATCACAAATATTTTCACTGTCTATTCAAGATGATTTTAAAAAAATATTAAACTCTCCATATTTAAAAAAATTTATCATGGATGGCAGATTGATGATAGATAATGAGGATGGTCGTGAAATTAACTGCCAATTCACAGATATTATAATAAATATTTAACCATCATGAAAATCTAAATAAAATTCTCCTCTTGTTGTGAAATATACTGTAGTCACAATTCATCACAATTTCTAAATCTGGTTATAATTTTGATGAATTATAAATACAGTTTAATTTGGATATTGATTTCAATTTCTTGAAAGAATAATCAATAAATAATTTTAAAATTGAAAATCAATTACAAGAGTAATATGCTGATCTATACATGACAAGAGGGAAAAAATATATATATACAGAAAAAAATATGCAGCACTTTTAAACTGATACCACATGGTGTCTCTACAAAGTGAAAAATCAGAACATATGGATGAGACAAATATAAGGCGCTTCTGATACCAAATGTTCTCGCTTTCTTGAGAATTTTAATGACACCCCGGTGGCAAACAATGGTACCTCAGTCAACAGAAAAGACTTAATTAAAAAACAAGCAATTCAAGCACACAAATTTCATTTATCAGAGTACGATAAATCTTTGATACCAAATCAAGCAGTCCTCAAAAATATATTTACAAATCAATTTCTTATAATCAGAGCAGCATGATTCCAAAACAAACATTTTTCAAAAAACAGTATCAGAGCAGCACATAGAAATCAGTATTACAACAGACTTGTCAAGATGTTGGTCACATAAGGTGGTTCATGATCCAAGATTTGCGAATATACTCTATTTTTAAATCATTTGAAGAAATGTGAAAGTATTAGGATTTAATGAATCAATCACACCAGGTCATATTTCAGATTCAAGATATGTGTGAGATCCAATAAATCAATAATTTCAAATGATTTTAAACAAACATATATTCAAATCAAATAATCATGAAATAACAATGATTTTCAAAAACCATTTTCAAAAAAGAACATTTTCAAGAATTTCTCAAAACTATTTCCGACAAGCCCAAGAGAAATTTCAGGTCATTTACATCAAATTTGAAAATATTCATGATCGGGGTAATTTATTTGAAATCACATGAATCAATGTAGAGTTTTGGGATATAATGAATCAGTCACACGAGATTGACAGTTTCAAAAAATAAGAGGTGTGTGATATTCAAAATATCTAGAATTTCAGATGATTTCAAACAAACATATTTTAATATAATGATCATGAATAAAGATGAATTCCAAGATGTGTCACTGATACAAGCCAATCTGAAAATCAATGAAATTATCACAACTGATAAATAACAAAGTGCTGTAATGAGTATAATATTTTGAGCTTTTCTAAAATGAATTTGAATAAACTCAGATCAGCAAAGGTGTGTGAAATTTCATTAAATATTCAGATCTTAAAAAAAATTCAAAATAACAGTGTTCAAGGTATACTATGGAAGCTTTAGCACTGTTAGGAATTCAGAAAAGAAATAAAACTTCAAAACAATTGCGGATATTTACAAACTTAAATTCAAGTTCTGGAAATGAATATAAACATGTGAGTTTTACCCAAATAGAGTAAATTTCCAAACAAATATGAATACTGCAACTGGAAGTTTCAGAAGCACAGAAAAGAAAAACAACGTGATATGGCAGTGACAAATCAAAATAAAAACAAACAGAAGAAAATAACATAGAAAGGGGTAGAAGAAAGAAAAATAATAAAAAAAATATTTACAAAGATGAGGTTAGAAATCATACCTGATTCACAGAAGACGTTGTGGATCTCTAACTCATCAAGCTTTGGCTAAGGAACTTTGAATGATACAGACAGGTGGAACAACTTGAATATCAATCTCCTTTGCATAGCAGTTCCTCAGCCACTTCTGGTACCTAACCGTTTATTGGATCGAGTGGTCTAACAAAATTAGTAAAACCACTCATAGTTGTATGTCGAACCTTTGGTACCCAAACTTGTTTGTATAACAATCCCTCTGAATTTACTTTCGTACCCTTAGGAACCCAAATCAGTTTAATTTTTCCAAAATTGGCTTTATTTATTTTTTGGATCCATGATTGTTCAACAGAATTGTTATAAAACAAAATTTCATTTTGTCTATGTTTCACAAATCCTTTGAAATTTTCAGATTTCAAATTTTCAAGTCGATTCTTTTCAAAAAGATTTGAAGGATTTTTAAAAACACTTGAATTTTGCTTTTCAGAATCATTATACTTCCCATATCCGAGTCCAAACTTATTTCCAATAGGAAGCTGGTTTTTCAACAAAATGTCCAACGATTTTTCTCCATTAGAAAATTTATTCAAGATTGATTCAAGTCATTGAATTTTAGATTGAAGATCGCTATTTTCTTTTACTAAATTTGAACAACGACTTATAGCGATCTTACTCTTTTCAGAATCGTTTTGTTTCAAAACCAAATTTTCATTCTCAAGCTTTTTTATTTTGGCTTGGGATTCGGAAATTTCAAGTTCAAATCGTTTTTGTTTTTCAGACTCAAAATTCTTGGATTTTTCAAACTCATTTTCAAGTTCTTCTAAAATCAAATTTGATTTCAACAAATTCTCCTTTTCATCAATTTCAAATTTGGAATTTATATCTGTTTTAAAATTTTCAAATTCCTTTTGCAGAAGATTATTCAAATTTGACAGCTCAGTCTTGTTCTCATTTAAGATCAGAATTTCATCTTCAAACTTTTGAATACTTTTATTGAGATAAACAAGATTGGCTTTCAATTTCAAACAATTTTTGCAAACAGAATTTGAAGAATTTTTAACATATTCAAGTTGTGATTCCAAATCATCAATTTTGCTGATCAACTCAGAATTCCTAGATTTCAGAGATTTATTTTTAGATTGGAGTTTATCAACAGATTTAGTTAAATCAAGACACATGTAAACCAGATCTTCATATGAGAAATTCTCGGTTTCAGCATTTGTTGATTCTCCATCATCTGATTCATCTGAAGTTTCATTTGTAAATCCTGTTAAACAAAGCTCTGAATATGAGTTGACATTTCGGGGTTTTGAGCAGTTGTTGTCAATTTGTCCATACTTCGTATTGAGAGCTGTCCAGATTTCCTGCGCAGTTAAACAATGGGAAATCAGACTGAATTGGTCATTATCAAGATAAGAACAAAGAATATGTGTAGCACGGGAATTAAAAACTTTATCTTCCATATCGTACCCATTGATAATAACATCCCAACACTTAATATTAACAGATTTTAAGTAAAATTCCATTCTGGATTTCCAGTTTAAAAAATCTGTTCCAGTGAAAATAGTTGGAGATGAACTGGACTGACTCTCTATCGACTGACAACAAGGATTCACCATTTCTCTAGAGTTAAAGAAAACCTTGCTCTGATACCACTTGTTTGATCTAGAATAACCCTAGAGGGGGGGTGAATAGGGTTTTTCACAGTTTTTAACAGAATTAAAAAACTAACGAGATAAATAATAATAAACAGATCACAGAATACAACAGAAACAGAAATGCAGAAAATAAATCACACAAAGATATACCCAGCTTCGGCAAAATCCTGCCTACTGCTGCATTTCTAAGGTTTCTACTAGGTGATAGAACAGATCCCGCATACAAGACCATGTACACTTGCAAACCCTGCTCCTATTCTAACCTTACGCTCAAAACCGTAGACTGATCGATATCCCCTCGATCAGATTTGCCCTGATTACAATCCCGTAAACAGTAATCCTAGATTTACAGACTCTAGTGGACTGACAGTCAACTCCTTGACTGATTTCCTAGAATTCTACAGACCTCTAGAAACTGTTCTGATTGGTTTACAAAGAAGACAGAGTTAAAAAGCGATACAAAAATAAACACAAGAAAAACAAAAATTAAAACTCTTATGATTTTAAGTAAAAAGGGGTCATCCCTTTTTTTTTAAAACCAGCCCTAGCCAAATGAAAAAACAGGCCGGCCCTTTCTCATTTTCTTTTCACCCGATCTCTTTGCTATGTGAAAAAAAAGGAATGGCGGCGACTCTAGGGTTTCTTCTTTGAGTTCCAAATCGAAGTCGATGTTGTTAATTTTTGGCTCTGGAAATGATTTCTGGTGCTTGAATCTCCGATTGCTTCTCTGACTTGCTCGATTGTTGTGTGGCTATGTGATTCTTCACTCTGGCGATCGAAACCCTAATGAAATTGTGAGTGTTCTTTGATTTTAAAAATTGTTGCTCTCTAATTTAGTTGTTGTTGGTTTCGATTTCGATTTCGATGTCCTTTTTTGCCTATGATGAAAAATGGTGTAAATATAGGGCAAAAATAAAAACCCTAATCGAATCTGATTTCAATTGATGGCTTGACTGATTTGTGTGTGTTTCCCTTTTTGATTTGCCTTGATTTCTCGGCTTTGATAAAATTGGCTCTGTTTAAATTTGAATCGGCCTTTGGTTAAAAAACTGCTTGATTGTCTGCGTGAATTTCTGCAATTCTGGTTTCCTCGGCTTTGAATTTAGTTTGAACTTGTTGATGAGATCCTCGAATAAATCTGGAAACAAATTGATGCTCTGGTCCAAAATTAAATACTGTTTCCTTTCTTGATTTGGATTCCATGAATTTGCTGGAAAAGATGTCTAGAATTTGAAATTGATTTCTAATATTTCTTCAATGAATTCTGGATCATTTTTGGAAATAAAGAAAGAAATCTCGCCCACTATTTATTTGCACACTTTCAAAATTACTTTGAATTGATAGTAAAAATTCAGAACTGGACACCTTTCAATTTCTCAATACCATATATGAATAAACTGAACTTCACTCATGCTCTTCACCGATGACACATCCTTACTGATTTGTGAGAGGAAAGAACTGGAAAGATTTGTTGCCAAATATTTCTTGATTGATTTCAACCCAATAGGAACTTGCCAAAAATGATTTTGTTCCCTTGATTCGATGCTCTGTTGTAACCTTGCCAAATATGTTATGTGATTTCTGGAAAGTATTGATAAAGCAGAAAATTACTTTCCCCCTTAGCTTGACAATTTCTGCTATTGAATTCTGGAATACTAAAATTGCTTTCTTGCCAAATGCATACTGGATTTCCAAACAACTTTTTCTGGAAACTAATCTCGCAATTGATTTTTGCTTTTTTTTTTTTATGCATGATTTACGCCATGTATTCATTTATGAACTGCTCCATAAACAACACTGTTTTGCATCTAATCACCTTGTATTTGAATTTGGACTTGTTGCTGTGTATAAGATCGGCTTGTACTTCATTTTGCCGAGTTTGTTCAACCATTCTTGTATGATATCATGCAGTTTCACTGTATTCATGAACCATGCATTCACTTTGTATCCACACTGCTTTATGTGCTTTGTACCATCATTCTCATGCCAGTACATGTTTTTAAAAAATGCACCACTTTGGAACTACTTGGCTCTACCATTACCATGCTGGTTGAACTTGTATTTGTATGCTGATTTATCATTTTTAGGCTGAACAATTCTTTTGGGCTCTGTCAAACTTGTGCACATGTTGAAATGAACACTTTGATGACTTGTGACTGCTATATCCATGTTGTTTACAGTCCATTTAGTATTTTGCTACACTGTCCATTTGAATTGACTCGCCATGATCACATTGATGCTGAAACATAGACTTGTTTGTGCAGCGTTGTTTCTTGTACATCATGTTGTGCATGTCAGCATTTATCACTGATGTGTTACCTTAACCAATGTATATTGCTGCACTGTTTGATTGTGCACTGACATGTTTACACAGTCTTGCCTCCTTGAACATGTAAATGCTTGATAAAACTGAGTTGGTCTGTCTCGACTATTTATTCATTCATGTATGCCATTCTTCTTGACTGTGCTTGCACCATGTCTTACTGCAATTGAACATGACCTGCACTTGTTTGTTCCTGCTATGTCACTGAATTTTATCACCATGCTCTGAATATCCCATTGCTTGTTCACTTGTGTTTATACATGAATTTTGGGCTGATCTGTATAAGCTCGACAACCTTGAACTGTGTAGGATTTTTGACAATTTTGGCTTGCATTGCTCCTCTGCATTTCCATTTGAGTTGAGCTGCCACAACCTTTTTGCTTGCATGATTTTTTGTGTTTCTTTGGCCATTTGTGTTGAGCTTGGTCCATGTGACTGCTCCACAGTTGCAATCTGATTGGCGTGGCAGTGCACACGTGTACATGTGTGTACATGCAGCCGTCAGACGAGTTGTCCCTGTCCCTGCATTGAGATATATGTGTTGTCTGCCTTGTGGTATTTACAGTGTATCACTGTGAATATCACAAGCTGTCTAGACATAGATTGATGGTTTTATAATTCAGATCAAGTCATGAAAAATGATGAGAAACACACCAGAAATCTGAGGCAAATAAAATTCTAAAAACAAAATTTATATTTGCATATATTCAGTATTATTTCTATTGCAGTATACTGTGTGTTTCTGTTTCATGTGTGACAGGTAAACTGGGATGACTGGACTGACTGTGATGACTGGACTGACAATGACTGGACTGGAAGCTGAAGGTAAGAAGACAGTGTGTGGTGTCAATGAATGTATGAGTCTGTATATACAAGTGAAAATGGATATATATGAAATGTAACTGTGTATATGTTGTGTGTATGTATGACTGAGTGACAATGAATGAACTGTACTGAGGAGCTGTGAGAGAATTGTACAGATATATGTAATAAACAAATTTGATTGAAATAAAATATCATTTTATTGTTGTCAAACGAACTTGTCTATTATGTTCTGTTTATATACAAGTACAATATACAGTGAATGTTTAAATAGTGGAGTTATACAGAGTTGTACTGTTTGAATGTTAGAAATAGAATATTCAACTTAAATAAAATACTGTAAATATTTGAAGTTCTATACAGTCGTATTTTATTTAAATATGAATATTATATCTCAGTCTGTGATGTACAATAACAGCACGATTTCAAACACATTAATAATAATATTTATTTGGTTGTTATCATCAAACAAAAATCATATAATTGTGTATACAACACAGTTATATACAACATATTCCTAAACCATTGCTCTTATACCACTGCAACGGCCCGACGATTTCGGTAGGCTTTTCAACCATCCCTCAACCCCCCCCCCCCCCAAGCAGCAGGATAATATCCCACCGTGGCTTACACTGGTACCTCAGAACTGCTTTTACGATCAGCCTCACGACTAGACCAACCCCCATTTTCGGGACATGTAAGGGTAAGAGTCTCCCGTTTGCCACCTAACGCGAAGTGAGAACCCCCAATCATGCGTTCCTAGCGTATGATAGCGACATGGACTGGTGTGGTTTTACCCTGTTTAAAATATCACTTGTTATCAAACTCCTATTAGAACGCAACGAATGACAATTCTAGGATTCTACCACCATTCTGAACACACTGGAAAAGTTTCCACAGTCAAATCCGACCATATACAGAAGGTATTAACTAAGGTGACGATTTAACATTAAATTCGATTTAACATAAATCGATTCCAAAAAATAACAAATAAATTATTACTATCATATAAATATACACAAAATGATTACATAAAATTTCCAGAAAATATTAACTTAAATTTTAAACCCGATATTTCATTTTCACGTTAAACCAATATTAATTTGATTTAAAATCGATTTATTTTATTAAATAAATCGTTATCGTTTTTATAAATAATTCCATAACGACTATTTGAAAATTTGATTTGGCCATAACTCTCAAGGGATCTATTCGCCAGGAATAACTGGATTTATAAATTATGAAATTCCAATTTTTCTCTTTTATTACAAAATTATAGTTTAACAGGTTCGGATATTTCTTGTTTCGGCGAATTCCGACTTAAAACATATTCTGTACACTCAACTAAAGCTCAAAATTGAATATTACGAACTACCACGCCATTTCAAGCTCGTTTATAATTTATATATATATATATATATATATATATATATATATATATATTTACACATTTAAACATCGATTTTATTATTATAAACTTCATTTATATTGCGGGTTCAATATATAAACTAATTTAAATATTCAAATATAAATCGAGAAAAATGCGGGACATTACAGTTGGGGAAGCCGGCGGTGGCGTGGCGGCGGGCCTGAAGGGGGGGGGGAGGGCGATGGGGGAGGGCGATGGGGTAGCGGCGGTTTCCCTTTTTTATTTATTTCAGATTTGAACGATAGTGGAGAATTAGGGTTAGGGTTGACTAATATATATATTTATATTTAATTCTATTTTATTTCCAAAAGTTATTTTTTATCCAAACTCCAAATCGAACCCAACGACTATCGCCTCTAGCTAAAACCCCCATTCCGGACACAATAGGATATGTTCGGTAAGCCAATTTGATTGTTTCGATCAGTTTTCATCAAAATTAAAATATAAATTAATATAGCATTCAAAATTGATTTCAATGTACCTTTTAATTTACTAGGGACACATACTGACTCCAAAAATCCCAGAAAAATAAATCTAGCTATGTTTTGATAATACAGTCCTAACAGAACCAATTTCGTTGAATTTGGAGACCGTTTAAAAAATGGTCATTTTCCAGTCGATTAAATTCAAATTGAAAGTACTAAACGCGTTTTAATTCACATGCTCACATATTAATTCCAAAAATTATGAAAATTGGAATATAGCAATAATTTAACATTCCACATCTAACAAAAGTGGTTTCATCGAAAACGGAGGTCGTTTGCAAAATGGCTATTTTTAAGGGCTATATATTATATAAAATATATATAAATTCCATAGCGACTATTCTGAATTTTAAACTGGACAAAACTTTCAATTTATATTATGAAATCTGAATTTTTTACATTTGTTAGAAAGATCTAATTAAACCGATTCAAATATTTATTGTTTTACGGAAATCCGATTTATTTTGAATCATGTAAATTCATTTGAAATTTGAAATCGAATTTTCAAACTACCAGGCCATTTCAGGCTCGTTTTATAATTAAAATAAATTTATACGTTCTAACTTCGTTTTAAATAAATTTTTAATCGTTAATATTTAAAATAAATCATTTTAAATATTCAAAATCCATTAAAATAGCCAAAATAAAATTTTTAAATTGGTTCTGAAATTCCAGGTTGTTACAAGCACACACTTTAGCAAGTATAAATAAGGCCTTAGCCTCTCCCGTATACCCTATAATCTGCTCTCTTCTACGCCTCACGTCTGCTTCTCTGCCATTATTCTAAATTCCAAAAAAATGCACAAGTTAGATTTATTCTTCTTCCCTAACCTATTTCTCTATCTTTTCTAATATAGTTTTCTTATTTGATTCTAGAATTAGATTATATGTATATATGATTTTAACCGGATATATATATATATATATATATATATATATATATATATATATATATGTACATGTATATGTATATATATGTTTAGAAGAAAGTTTGGAATACGATATCTGTGAGGATACAATCAGAAAACTATTACTACACACCCTCCTCATCCTTCTCCTAGAAATTATATGAGTGGGAATTATATTAAGTTTATTATTTTCTATAATTGTTGGTATATAATTTGGATTGTTATGCCTAAAAGGGGTTCTTACGAAAACAAAACACATATAAATCCCTCAAATCTGCTATTTTATTCGAAAATGGTCAATCATATGATATTATTAGGTTTTGGATTATGAATATAGTAAAAGGTTAGATATTTGGGTGTAGTATAATTTTTATATTTGGTCTGATTTAATTGTGTTCACTTTTATTGTAAATATGGATTTATGCAAAGACACGTATTTCGGTATCGTAACTTACATATATTTAAACATCTATTCTTCTTATAAAATAGATAATTTAAATGTACTAAAAATGTGTTACCAAAATCTAAGTTTTTGTACAAATCTTATATAAAAAGTAAAACAGTACCAAAAAGAAACTATATATACATTTTCATATTGCACCTTGTCCTTTCTTTTATTATTGAAATAATCCTTAGAACCTAGATACAAGTTATTTGGTTTATGTTATGTTGTTTCCCTATTACTTATTTGAATGTGAATAGACATTATATGTCATGTTGAGAAAGTTTGGAAAATAAACTTGTAAACCTTGATTTTTGGACAGGATTGACATTTCTACATTTTAGGACGTTTCTTATGCACGATTTAATTACATTTTATTTATTACTATTAATAGCATAATTAATGTAGTATAAATATCTATTAAATGCGTTATTTAGGAATTCTAATTTAAAATGTCCTCGTAAGAAAATTTGTATGTATGTGAGTATTTAAAGGCTATTAATGACATGTGATAACCCCTACTTGTAGTAGAAGCTTACCCAGAATCCAAATGCCAATTGAAATTTTATACACTCAGTTGAAGTTCGAAACGCCAATTTACGAACTATCCCGTCGCGGCGAGCTCGTTTTAATTATATTTAAAATAAACGTTAAACTTCGTTTAATTTAAATTTCAATATCGTTCTAATATATATTTTTATATAATTTTAACCAATTTTCCCAATCTCACTCAATATTTCTGATTATCCTTAATCGTCGATTATTTCATAATTCAGTTAGAAATTTATTTACAACTCGACCTGCTATATTAAATTCCAATTTATTCTGGAATTAACTTATAACTCGATCTGCTATATTAAATTCCAATTTATTTTGAAATTAAATTATAATAAAATTCAATATTATCGAATTCTAATTATAAACCCTTTTGATTTATCTTAATTCCGTTTATATTCTGAATTTCAAATAAATTATATCGTTCCTTTTTCGAATGATTTCTAATTTTTTTATTAAATTCATACTTAAATTTATAATTTCAAATTATTACCTGATAATTATTCTCTTTTATTTATGACCATTGTTTATAAATAAATTTCCTTGTTTTATAAATTTAAAACAAGCTTCCCGTTCAATTATTCATTTGAAACCCAATTCTATTTTGGAATATTTTACTATTATTACTTACAAATATAATTGTAAAATCTATTTTCATATTTAAAATTTAAACTTCTATTTAGTACAATCCTAATATTTTCTGAAAATACTTATTTAAATAAATTTGATCTAATCGAATTCAAATCATATATCCATACAGATTTATTTTAATTCAATTTACATTCTAAACATCAGAATAGATTTATTGTTTCTCTTTGAAACTAAATTCATTTCCCTTTTTAAATTCACAATTTGAATTTAGACTTCCCGAATTATGCAAATGATAATTTTCCCCATTTCTTTTATAAACACCGTTTATAAATTCACTTCAATTCCTTGCATTGTTTAATTTGTAATCATTTATAATTTCACATTAATTTCCCACATTATTTAATATATAATCATCGTTTATAAGTTCACTTCATTTCCCGCATAATTTAATTGATAAACATCGTTTATAAATTTCTTTACTTGTTTTATTATTCAAAATACATTAACATTTCTTAACCCATTTGAAATTCAAATTTTATTTTTGAAAAATAGTTTTTTCCTTTTAAATCTCAAATCCCTTTTTCACGATATTTTTATAAATTAACATTTAGGGCCAGTGACATTCAACCAATCAAATACACCCAATTATCAACCATGGATTTTCTAACACATCATATATGATAATATATATATATATATATATATAAAACAAATAATAATATTTTCGAGGAATCCACCTGGATCCTTCCAACCTGTTTTCGTGCATCCACAGACATTAGCCGCATAAATAATACCCATCCTGCTTCGAGGCATGATATCGCGGTATAGAAGGTTATCCACTATCATATTGTGGGGCGCATAGGGTCATCCGCTAATGATACTACGGGCATCCGCTAATGGTACTGTGGGAAATATCCAACCATTAATATATATATATATATATATATATATATATATATAGTCATAAACACCAAGCCTAAATAACTAATATATTTAAAATAGCCACAATAATATTTAAACACAACCAAACAACCAATATATATTTTTAATGATAAAAATAATTTTTAATATAAAATCCGAGTGAGATTTACTCACCGTGATTTTATTTATGATCCGTTCTGATTTCCATTTATTTCCAGCTTATGAAATCTTCAGCTACGAATCCATGCGACATGTTTTCGTAATATTTGGGTCTTGCATAAATTAAATACAGTATTTATAGATTTGCGAATTATATAAGCTATTTATTTATTTAACGATTAATCGATTATAAATTTAAAATAACTTAACACATCAACAAATTAATTATCCTATGTTATTAAAAATAAAATGTATACCTTATTCGTTGCAATTACGATGCTAACTCGAAAGGCATCAAACCATCTTGCCGAAAACAGCCTCAAATAAATGATCCATTTCTCCTCGGCATTTCATCGAACATGCCAACAACATTAAACACCACCAACTCTACAGTGGTATTCACCCTTCATTTCTCCATGATTCTCCATGCTGATACCACCAACAACAACCGTTTAGCAACTCAACCTCCTCAGCATCTTCAGTTTGGGTCACCATGCTGCCATCAGGAAAAAGATGACCCCCTTTTGAAGCTGTTCTCCTCCAAATAGAAACCGCACTCATCCACTATGCACTGTCACACCTCAGAACCCACACTCGAAACCAACGTCGATCTTAACAACATCCACAGCACCATCAGTACTTCGAACCCTAAGAACCCACTCGCACCCTACATCCGATCACCTCGAGCACATCACATACTTGATATCCGACCTCGCAAGCTACACCATGATTCCCCAAATCTCGTTGGAGCTCTTTCTACCGACATTAGCAGGAATGTCATGCTATCGCAACATCTCAATCCCTTTTTTCTTTTAACGAAAATGGTTCGAATTCGAAAATCCCCAAAATCGAACCCCTAAACATCGCCATTTCTATTTTCGAACTCTGGAGAAAAATCGCACCCACAGAACTTGTTTCGAATTGTTTTTGAGAAATGGAGCTTACTGTAATTTAAGATAAAGGATCGACCATTATTTCGTTTTTGCTGAAGCTCGATTTTCTCCTTCTTTTTATACCTAAGCTTTCGAATTTTATGAAGGGGGATTTCACTGCGTTGGTTTATAAAATAAGAGTGGCTTCGATTTCCTTCTGAGGAGCAAAAGAAAATTGAACAAAGAGGAAAATAAAATTAGAAGGGGTTGCGATTTTATACAGGAAGAAATCTTAAGCACTAAGGAAATTTAGTCAACCTATGGTACATATAGGTTATAGATTAGTACAAAAAATTAATTTTTAAGTTGATTTTTAAATTAATGCGATGAGAAATAAAGCGATTTTTATTTCTTTTAAATGGATCCTGATTTGATTTAGTACTTATCCACTTAATAATTAATAAATCGGGGTTAACAACTTGAAACATTGAACCCATATTTTTACGTACCGATCGACGTTCCAATGTAATAGCGCTATTCTAAACTCAATAGAAAAAAAATTTGAAGTTTAATTTGAATATATAAATAAAATAACCATATTAAATCAATATAATTAATTTAAATTCAGAAATAATCAGATTCTTCGATAATAAATTATTTTTATTATTGTTTGTATTCAAATTGAATTTCCATAAATCATCTGAATTGTTTTAACGTAGTTTTAATATCGAATTCAATTATATTTCGCATTACGATAATTCGATACAATCAAACTTAAATAGTATTTCGATTATTAAATATAACTCAATATAAAAATCCATTTATATTATCAACTCAATATTAAATATCTAAAACAAATCGATAAAAATCCGGGTCGTTACATCTTTAGTGTTAATCTGAATTTATATGTTTATAAATTTTAAATGTGTTTGTAGGCTTTCAGTTATAGTATTAATTTCTTGCCTATAATTCTTTTATATCTTGGGTTTATTGTAAACACTCTAATATAGAAATCAGTCCCTTAATATTTATAGATTTGTGTAGTTGTTTATTCCAAATTTGTAGGATTGAGTGTAATTTGTAAGATTGTGCGGGTTTTATCTTAGAATTATAAATCTATTAGTAGTTGGTATTGTTTGGGGGTTTTGCTTAATTTTTTTAAATTAGCCCTTTTTGTTCTTTTTTAAATAAAAAGGCATGGTTTGAAATCTACAAGAAATATTAACAAATCATATAGGAAGAGATGTGTAAATTTACATATTTTATACGTAGTTTACATCATCTATTCCAAATAAAATCTTACCTATTTCTTGCAATTTGAAATGTGTCAATATTTCCTCTTTTAATTGTTTGGGCAAAATTTACAAGAATCATAGTAGATAACTTTTTTTTTTTTTGTGAGATTCTGAATCTCAACAAGAGTGAACATAGAAGATTGTTCTAGTTGTTAGTTTGCGCCAGAATGTAAAATAATTACAAACTACATAAGTATCGCGTTAAAAAATTTATAATATAATATTATAAAGAGATTTTTAGGTACAAGGACAAACTTAACAGAAATTTTTTGCCTTTTGTCCTTATGGATAAAAATTTTGTTAATTTTGTCCTTTACACTATTTTCCTGTATAATATAGAGATATTTAGGCACAAAGGTTTATTTGTAACATTGAATAAAATTGGATTTTTAAAATTTGATTGTGCAATAGAAAATAAAATTTTGAAGGCCAAAAATGGGAAATTTATCATGTAATAAAATCACGCATGTATCGTTATTAGGTAAGATCAGTGAAAGGCAACACTAATCAAGTTACATAACATATATAAATCCCCTATACTCACCATCTATTGTTTTGAAAAAATATTTAAAACATCAAAAATGCTACTATGACAAAAAAAGTTTTTGTCAAAAAGTACACCAAAGACAAAAAAATAGGAGGCCCACCCCTTGAATTACACAAATACCCCCCTGAATTCAATGCTTACCCCCTGAATTCCGGAATTATCCATGTTTCTTACTTTTTGACAAAAAAATATTCGGGCTTTCTAGCACTACCCTTAAAACATTATCGATTCCTATTAACCTAACTGATTCAGATATTTATTTAGCATAATTATCGTTGATGGTTATTTTGATAACTTGAAACTCAAATTCTAGAAAGGAAAAAAGTAAACATGAGACATTTTAAAATATAGTGTAATTCCATAAGAAATGCCACTATGGAGAAGAAACAATGGCACCAATTATTTGATAGGATTCAAAAAAAGTAAACAAGGATATCACCCAAATAGTCAATTAATATTATAATAAATTATTTAAAATGATGACCTTGCATATAGAAGAAAAGACTTTAGTGATTTATTTTCGGAATATATAGTTGAAAACTTTGATTCATCGATACAAGTTCATTTTATTAGCATTCAAAATTTAATTAAAGGGGTAGATTAGCCTATGCAATTAACATATGATTATTTCCCTCTTTTGTCTAAGAAAACTTAATCAAGATTCTACCATACAAATAATAAAATCAAGCTATAGATTGAAATCTTATTTTCAAATTACATTGGACTATATGTTCCCCCGAATATGATGGCAGTGTAAAAACGCAATAATTTTTATTGAGATTATCCTGTTAATATATTGCATAACTCTAACTGTATACATTCGATTTATTTTTAATTGCCTAATTTTGTTTTCGCACAGACATAATATCGGTGAGGCAGAGATAAATGGCCAAGCAGCATCAAATACTAGTAGCATGTAATAATTTGGGCAAGTTGAGATACTATATATTGATATGCGAGGTGTTACTTGCTATAGGAATACTGTTCTTCGCGCATTACATGCAACTATGAACAATCTTGAAAGAGCTATGTACCATCTGTATTCACAGTGTTTGCCAATGCTAAAAGAATCATCAACTATATTATACAAAACAAATATATTACCTCCATTAGAACACATATGTTCTTGCACATATAAACATGATATCACTTCCATTGAAACAACTAATTTTAAAGTTCAACTATATAGTTAATTTTAAAGCTAAGTAGCTAAAGTTGAAAAGCATGACATATTTGCATAAATGTGCATTAGCAACAAAAATAAAATCCATTTAGGGATACTTAATGTCAATAGAATATCAAATAGGAGGAGAACTTAATTTTACCCACAGTAAATACTATAATAAGTTGATGTTTGAAACATAAAATAACATAGAATTCAAAGAGAAATGTGTACTGTCAACTTTGGTTGAACATTCTGCACTGCTACCACTTAAGTCTTCTATAAAGTTATGTTAAATTAAGCAACTAACGCAGTCTGCAGGAAAAGAATGGAAATAATAACAATATTTGTAGTTACAGAAGTTTTATCCATATACCATAACTGTAAGTTTTTAATGTAATGCAATTAGCACCACCAGTACACTTATGTTAACAAAGCATGTAATTTAAAGAGATTGTTGTAGTGAATTTACAGAACAAAAAGTTGTGATCAAATTATGTGTCGAACTACAATGTTTCTTTTTTTTTTTTTTTTTTTTTTTTTTTTTTTTTTTTTTTTTTTTTCAACATTAAATGATACATTAAATGGAAGTAGAAGTGTTATAATGTTTCTGGTTAAGGAGTTGGTATGGATACATCTAGCAGAATAAAGATATATACTTTCAGAAAGATACAGGGATAAAAGAGAAATGGATTAATTTATGTTATTTTTTTTTTGAAATATGGTTGGAAAAGTTGCAAAAATACCTACCGACCTAACTGAAAATGATCTATAAATTCATTTCAACAACATCGTACACAAACTATTTAAAGATCTGTAGAAATAAATAAGCGATATATTGCAGTTTATTGGTAAGAGATTTATTGCACTTTATTGGTAAGAGATATGGTTTCCATAAAGAGCTGTTCAAGAACCACATAAAGAATACATTGCAGGTTGAGTAGTTATGGAACGATGTTGAAAGCAAACAGTATATAACATTGATTTGACAGCATACTTTTATGAAGATAGTTATATTCTCTTCAAACTGAAATACCTAATTAGATTTAAGGATGCATGAAAAATATAAGTTCTAATATTCAAAGCTTCATACAAAAGAAATTATCAAGCAATACACAGATCAAATATAAACATGAATTCAAAGCTTCAAAATGGAAGCTTTGAATAGTTTTAGAATTTTGAAATAAGCATCGACCCCAGACTTGGTAAACGTGTTAAAATGATTGGAGCGAAAGAAGAAACATGTTGACCGTTCAAATTACGTGGTATAGTATAACATTATCACTTGAAAGTGTTAAATTAGTACAATCAATGAATATACGTTTCGATTGATTTTATAAAGAATAAAATTTCAGTCATCTAACTAACAACTTTTGATATCAAATTGAATTAAAGAATGAACCTGAAGGCTTTGATCCTTTCATTCGTTGCTTGATTTGCTAAGCGCACCGCTTGTGCTTCTGACTATCAAAGTCATCGTCGAACGGTTTTATTTTTATTCTTTTTTGCCTGCGTCGACAGTCAAACGCTGGCCAATCGTTGTTCGGACGACGGGTTGTGGTAGCCCGAAGTACTTTCCGCGGTGCTCTTAGCACCGCTCTTAAAAATTTAGAAGGTTGCTATTACCATTATTTGAGAAACGACCATTGCATTGTGTCCTACTCCCTCCGGTTCATAATGTAAGAAGTTTTATAAGGAAGTTTGTTTTATTTAAAAATATAGGATGTTTAAGATTGTTATTCCGACTTTATCCCTGATCTATAATAAATGACATATACCCAAAACCAAAAGCCACTTCATGAGTGTTTTTATGCATGAAAAAATAAGAAGTGGTTTATAGAAATAGAAAAAGTAATTAACAACACATAAAAATAGAAATCAATATGAAGGACAAAAATTTCTTACTAGTTGCGTCTTCCATTAGATATTTTGCCTCCACTGCATCCCAAACATCCTTTGCAGTTGCCTTGTTGTAGTACATATCAAAAAGTGTGTCCGTCATCGCATTACAGGTATGACCTTTGCAAATATAATCATCCTGTTCCCATTTGATCCGATCTCGTGTCTGTGCAATAGTTTCATCTTCATTCTCCGTTGGTTTTGGCGTAGTTAGAACATATACCACTTCCATTTCAGGGAGCAAGAAATGCATCTTTTTCTGCTATCGAAGAAAATTAACACCATCGAATCTCTCTAGCTTTGTAAAATCAGCGGCAAATTCCTTAAGACTGTGAGGAGCAATTGCAAAAATATTGTTTTAGATTGTTGGACTAAATTTGTTGCTGATTCTCTGAAAAATCTCCGAGGCACGATGTGTTGATCGCTATCCTAAAACAGTATTTGCCCTCTTATATTGTGTGCATGAGTAATGACAAATCTGTTCGAAGATGCAACGGAGCAGATATATAATATCTTTAATCGACGTTGTTGCACAAACACGACGATTCACTATCGTAGATTGGATCGCTGCAGTGACAAGATATTAGAATTATAGCCTACATAACTATAACTCAATTGCAATATTTATTTAGAAAAATGCAGAGAATTATAGAAAGTAGAAGTTATAAAAAAGAAATCGAGTGATCCAAAACTGGAGCGTGGTCCAGTCTTTATTGCATTGAGGAGATTCGGGTGCTTCTGTTCGAAGAAATGGTTGCAACTCTTCGAACAGTAGCATCCATTCTTCAAGCAGTCGTGTCTATTTGTTTGAAATCAAACAAATTGTATCCGTTCAGGCCTAATCATGCTCTCCCTTTCTCTTTCTTTTGATATAATATATCATATGTTTACATATATAGTGATAAACACATGTATATTTCATGATGTGGGACAAAAGAATTTTGCTCCCCTCTTCCTTTTATTTTAAATTTCCTCTAACAATCCTCCACCAAGTTTTAAATAAATTCCTCTTATCATTTTATTTGCAGGAAAATTTGTGCATAACTATAGATGTCTAACTGACTTGAATCTATACGTAGTGAAAACCCATCAAAGTATATCAGGATGGAGTGGTTGACTAAGAATTGAACCATCGATCCTATATGATCTACCGGATATGATTATCACACACTCATTTTCATATTTTCAGATAGTAGTTTGCCCGACCCGTGGATTGGTCTTGGGTCTGTATCTTCTTTCATGAAATGCCCTTAGAGATCAAGCTAAAATCTCGCAGAAGGCGGCACCACCTCATTGCATTCATATAGGTAGGTTTATCAGAAGTGCCTTATAACACACGCTTCGTGTAACAACCCGCTATTTTTAACGATTTAAATCGAATTTTATTTTGAAAACATACTGCAATTTCTTGTAACGGGAATTTAAAATTTGAAATGCGTACAGTGAGATATAGCCGCTGTGAAAATTTCGTCGGAAAATTTGAATATTTGTCGATCGCACATTTTAAGGGTAAAGCTGCGCATATCAGTTCAAATTTTAGCGATTTTAAAATCTCCCCGAAACCAGTTCATACAAACACGAAAAACATTCTATTCGTTGTCACGAATCTGATGGTGAAATCCGTTTTGCGAAAATTGGACGTTTTGACCTCCGTTTAATTGTTTTCCTGTCCGAATTTTTCGTTTAAAGGGGTCCGTAACGCGTTTTTGAACGGAGCATCCTGGCACTGTAAATTTTATACCGTTGTATCCGTCTCGTCGCGCTGATTTCCGCAATATATTCATTTGTTAGTTTCGGTGTTCAGTTCGTGCTGAAATTGTGAAAATGCTTGCACAGTTCATTTTTGAAACAGAGCCATTTGAGTTCTATGTGTCCCTTTTCCGATCTTTCATATTTTTTTAGACATTTTGGGTCTGCAGAAGATATACTTTTATTATTTTAAACCACCTAAATATTTTTTTGTTTTCCTAATAGATAGTGAATGGGAAAATTTACTTTTATTTTACCATTCTTTGCATGCAACATTTCTAAACTCCTTCCATGCATTAGTTTGGGCCAAGCCTTGCGCTCCATTCTTTTCTATTTCCAAAAGCCACGTTAGATCCTCAATGCATGCATGCTTTGTCCATTCTTCCCATTTTCATGTAAGCTATGCATGTCGTTTCTTCCATCCCAAAAGCCAACGTTTTGTTTACAAAGTTTGAAACCGTCCTACTGCTCATGTTTTAAATTGTGTGTGTAAATAAAAAAAAGAAAAAGAAAACTTGGTTCAAATTCTATTGAACTGTTCAGTCCCACTTCATCTTTAATGCCGAAATGCCTGGATAAAACTGTTCCATCCTTCCCACATATTTATCTGCTCAAGCCTCCGTTCCTTTTTAATTATTCCTATCAACAAATAAAAGCAACCACCATTGCCTACATCACAAAACCAGTGCGATCTGCCCCTTCACAACAGCTGCTACCCGATTCTTTCCCCTTTCCCATCGCATTCCTTTTCTCTCCACCGCATGCTTTTTTGCCATCCGAACTCCAACTCCATCAGTCCGAAACCGACCCTCTCCTGAAGCCGTTCCGGAACCCACGCCTAGTCCTGAAGCCAAGGCCGAGTCCGTCCGCCCTCTCTTCCTCGTCTCGCCTACGCTGCCACCAAATGCTGAGCCTCACCATGAAGCAAAGTCCACCTGTTTGCCCGTGCCAACCGAGGCCTGCACCCACCAGCAAATCCCACCTCCGTTCTCTTTTTCTCCCAAAAGCCTGCCGAACCCGAATGCCACCTGCCGAAGACCAGTACCTTGACCCCCTTTTGCCTTGTGTTGAGTGCGTGAGTTAATGGGTAAATTTTGTATGTATTTTATGCTTTTACTATGTGTTTGTGAATTTATTTATGAGTGAGTGTGTTTTGATTTGGTCACGGCGTGTGTAATCTAGTGTATCGTAATTATATATGTATATAATTTATAATATATATAGTTTTCGGTGTATTTATAAATTTTACTTAATATATGTACGGTTTTGATGTATTGGGGTGAGTGTTTCAAAATAAAAATAAAATATATATACGTGTACTTGGGTCTGTTGTGTGCGTATGCATCTTTGTTTATATATATAATAATTGGTTTTGGTGTACTGTTGATTTTAAAATATATATATTATGGTTTTCGGTATGTATAAGTATATATAAATATTTATATATTATAAATTTGTTTGTGAAATTTGTTTTGTAAAATTTGTTGTGTTTGTTTTAAAAGTTGAGTTTGGTGTTGAGTTTGGAACCGTCCCAAAACCCATTAGCCGAACACATCCATTGAAAATTCCATGACCTCCTCTTATAAAAATAAAATATAAAATGAGTGATTATCGAGTTGAGTCTATTCTGGATCATGCCATGAAGTCGCTGTTTCAATTCAGGGTCGAGTCATTTATTGTCTTCAATTTGTGCCACAAAAGGTGAGTTTATCTCACACTTGACTCACATCATTTCATGGATGTTAGATCAGCTATTTGAACTGTTATGAAATATATAGGACTGCTAATAGAAATTGTTTGTTTAATATGTACACTTTTATATATGACACGTAGGTGCACTGTTTATATATATAAATTATGATGTGATTGATTCTATACGATGATTTGATATGCTATTGATTTCTCTAGTTTAGAAAAAAAAATCACTAAGGGTTGAAATGATACATACCCGAATGGACATTAGATTAGGAAAAATTGTTATGGGTTGAAATGATAGACCTGAACAATTTTACTGAATTTGGGATTGCGGGTTGAAATGATAGACCCGTAGAAATTTTATAAATTGCGGGTTGAAATGATAAATATCCGTATCACTTGACCATAGGGTAGAAATTTAAATACGGACATCGTTGGTCATGTTTTTGTAATAAAGTAATTTGAAATTTTTGAGTTTAAATAATAATTTAAGATTTTATATTTTTATTTTAAGAAATTTAAACTTTTGTATATTAATATTTTATTTAAACCTATTTTATATTATTTTAAATTTATATATGTTTATAATCTATTTTCTAATTATTATTAGAATTTTATAAACTTATATATATATATATATCTGTTTTCAAAATTTAATTATCTTTATGTATATATTTTGCAAACTTTAAACTCAAAGTTGGTTTATGTAAGATTTTGTGACTTAAGTCGAGGTTGGAATTTGTAATAACGATATTTGATTTTAGCATTGAACTCATATGAGATATGGATTTGAATTCAAATTGAATTGAACTTAAAGTGACTAATGTGATTTAGAATATATAATTTCATATACGGAATTGATTTTTTTTTTAAATCGATTTAGTTGAATTATGAAATTTGTGAAATCGAATTTATAAGATGGTTTTAAACCTATGGTTTGAATTTTTACGATATGGAATTTGTACGACTTGAGTAAATAAGATATGATTTGTCAAATTTGAAATATAAGAGTTTGATTCGAATTTTAAGTAATGAAATTGGATTTTATGATTTGAGTTAATAAGTATGACACGATTTGTTTTGAATTATAAGCGAAATATGAGATTTTGATTTAAAGTGTATGTATTGAAGTTGAACCGAAATATTAGATTTGATAAATCGAGTTAAATGATATCTTATAATGGTAAATGTGAAACAATCGAATTATTGAACTTTAGTTTTGATGAATATAAACAAAACCGAAATATTATCGAAGTAAATATTTTGTGTCGATTTAAGTGGAACTTGCGATCGTTATGACATGATTTGAAAATAAGTCGTTTTCGGATTTGAAATCGTTATGTAAGAATTTTAGAAAATCATATAAAACCGAAGTTAAATAATATAGCATTAGTTTATACTATATTTCAAAATCTTTATGTTATGGTTTTTGTAATTGATTTGATTAAAGCGATATAAATGAGTTGTTTTCAAAAATTGAATATATTCGAAGTTAGATATTTAATTTTGAATTCAAATTCGAATATGAGCTTTTGTATAAATGATTTTATAAAGTGATTTATAAAATAATGACCACGGTGTGAAAAATGTAAACGTTTGGTTGTTAAAGAGACCGGAATCGACTATTGTCATACTCTCTGCCAATACCGAAAACCACTTTAACAACTGTGTACGTGGTGAAGTTCCAGAATGAAGGGGATGATTTGGCGAACGACTACATTTTATTTCATTTCACATTAATTACGAGACCCTGACTACCTTGAGTCAGCTTGATGTGGCTAAAACAGGAGCTATGCACGGACCAAGTGAGGTCATACCTCTTATCAAGAACACTTCTTCGATATTAATCTATTACTGTTGAGATTCGATTTGGGCCCTTTTGATTTTGGGAGTGTGTATCAAGGTGGCGGTAGTAGCTACTATGCGTTACCACCAGTCCGGCTCTGCAAACGATGAATCCACCCTGGCATTCCTTGTGTGCCTTGTCACATGCCTTATACGATCCCCCTACGACTTCGTTTTGTACCGTTTTATATGGAGTGCCCTCTGATCAACCTCCAGTTTACGGAGGAATTACGGTACTATATATACTATGGGAATATATGAACGGTGTAAGAGTAATCATGGTAATCCCGCTTACGCTATTTTGATATTTTACTTTACTGGTAGACACTATTGTATATAGCGTACTATATTATATAGTACTAGTTTGACGGATCCTTAGAGGATGGTGATCCCAAACATCCTTTAAGTTACTGAATGCATTTCATCGAACATTTCATTTGAGTTGATTTACCTCCATGAGAATGTTAGTCCTGATCCGAGTTGTTTTGTTTTGCATTATTGCTCGGGTCAGATCGAGTATCACAGCTTTTGAGATTCACTTTCGGAGTTGGAGTTTATATTTGATTTGCTCACATGTATTTGCCTGTTCAGTTGATCCAGTTCTAGCTATTCTTGTCATTTCAGTTTATATACTTATCTTTTTATTTATGTATCTTAAATTTATGGTATTAGACTTCCGCTGCATTATTTATGTAAACTCTGATGTAAATTTATTTAGTGGCTTCGTGAACTACTATTGTATTTTAAATTTTCCGTTGTGAGATATTTCGTTGCCCTGTATCTGTGTATGTGATATGTGATTCTGTGATTTATTCTGTTTACCTCAGAAGCTAATAACAATCTGTCATTTTGGACGGTTCGAGTTGACATGTTTTTGTCGATTCGGCATGGAAAAAATGGCGGGTCCTTACACTTCGGTATATCTGTTATAAACCTATTAAGTTCTAATCAGAACATCCCCTCTTTGTCATTATAAGTACCAAGCACTTTTCCTTGAATTGTATGATAATATTTAGTTGTTCAGACTAAATATTATAGTGCTTCAACTGCAAACATATGAAGTACTTTTGCTCTTTGAACTCAAGATAACAAATTTCTTTATTATGTTGAGTTGAGTTTCTTTCATTGGTGATTGTATTGTATAGGCTTTAAACCCATTCCTTGTGATGTTTTTATCACTAAATTCCTTGCAAGTCCTTTAGTAAATGGATCTGCCAAATTCTGGCTAGATCTCACAAAATCTATGGTAATTACCCCTTCAGTGAGTATTTGCCTAACCAAACTGTGCCTTAGACTAATATGTCTGGATTTACCATTATAAACTTGGTTATATGCTTGTGACAATGTAGATTGACTAGCACAATGCACAGATATTGGTGACATAGGTTTTGGCCACATAGGAATTTCTAATAATAAATTCCTTAACCATTTCGCTTCTTTACTACCAGAAGGCATTGTTATAAACTCAGCAGCCCTGGTTGAATCAACAGTACATGTTTGTTTCTTTGAGGCCCAGGATATTGCTCCCCCACCAAGAGTGAATATCCATCCACTAGTTGATTTATTATCTTCACTTCCAGTGTTCCAACTAGCATCTATGTATCCTTCTATTACACTGGATAACCATTGTAATGTATATCATAATTCATGGCACCTTTTAAATACTTTAAAAAAAATTGTATTGCATTCCAGTGGATATTACTAGGGTTACTAGTATATCTACTCATTTTTACAACAACATAGGCAATCTGGTCGTGTGCATGTCATTGCATACACCAAATTTCCAATAACTCTAGCATATTCCAATTGCTATATAGCTCTTCCAGTATTATTGTATAACTGCATATTTGGATCAAACGGAGTAGACATAGGTTTACAATCAAATAGATTGAACCTTTTCAAAATTTTCTCAATGCAATGAGACTGGGTAATTGATAACCCATCTTTTGTTTTCGTGATTCTTATTCCAAGAATCATTTCAGCTACTCTTATATCTTTCTTGTCAAAACATGAAGATAGATGTCTTTTAGTTTCTTCAATACTCGAAGTATCTATTCCAAATGTAAGCATATCATCCACTTAAAGGCATATAATTACACCTTAACCTGAATGAAACTTGCTATAAACACATTTGTCAGATTCAAATATCCCAAAGCCATTAGACACAATAGTTTTATCAAACTTTTCAGGCCATTGCTTTGGTGCTTGTTTAAGACCATAAAGTGATTTAATAAGTTTACATAATTTATGTTCTTGTCCAGACATTACAAAACCTTCCGGTTGAGACATATATATCTCTTCATCAAGTTCTCCATTTAGAAATGCAGTCTTGACATTCATTTGATGAATTTCAAAATAATATATCGAATCTAATGCAATTAAAGTCCTAATAGTTGAAATTCTTGCTATTAGGGCATATGTATCAAAATAATATATTCCTTCTTTCTGTCTGAATCCTTTGGCAACTAATCTTGCTTCGAAATTTTCGATTATGCCATCTGCTTTTAACTTTTTCTTAAATATCCCATTTAATCCTATTGGTTTAGAACCAGGAGGTAAATCTACTGATTTCATGTTTTATTTCCCATAATAGAATCCATTTCATCATTTATGGCTTTTTGCCAAAATGATGAATCTTGAGATTTCATTGCCTCATTATATGTTAAAGGATCAGATTCTATATTAGCAGATATAATTAATTGACGCTCTACATTATTTCTAGATCCTTCAACCAAATATACGATGAATCTGGTCTAAAAGATTTTTCTATCTTTCTTCATTTACTTCTCCTGAGAGAATCACCATTCTGTCGATATTTCCATCAGCGTTTTCTACAGCCTCAATAGTTGGTTCATTAACCTCCACCATTTCATTAATAGGTGTATTGACGTCCACCATTTCATGAATCGGTTTATTTTGAATGAATGTAAATCTATTCTCATAAAAAACTGCATCCCTTGACTCTATTAGTGTATTTATTTCTATAGAGCTATTAGGTTCTATTACTAGAAACCTATATCCTTTGCTATGTTGAGCATATCTTAAGCATATGCACTCGATAGCCTTTTGTTCTAATTTTCTTATTTTTGGTTTAGGTAATCAAACAATAGATCTACATCCCCAAACTCGATAATAATCAAGATTTGGTTTTCTTTTCATCCAAAGTTCATAAGGAGTAACTTTTCTTTTCTTATGAGGTATTCTATTCAGAATATAACATGCGGTAAGTAAAGCTTCACCCTAGAAACTAGTATTAAGTCCAGAATTACACAACATTGCATTTGCCATTTCGATAAGTGTTCTATTTTTCCTTTCAGCCACTCCATTTTGTTGTGGAGTATAAGCAATAGATGTTTCATGTATAATTCCTACTGATTCACAATATCCAGGAAATTGATACTCGCCTCCCTTATCAGATCTAAGTGTTTTTATTTTAGCATTACACTGGTTTTCTACTTTAGTTTTATAAGACACAAATGAATTTAATACTCCACTTTTAGCATGCATAAGATAAACATAACAATATTTTGTATGATCATCTATGAATGTGACAAAATGTTTCTTTCCATCTCTAGTAGGAGTACTATGCATATCACATACATCACTATGAATAAGTTGTAACAATTTTGTTGCATTTTCCGTTTTATTAGAAAATGGTTTTCTAGTGATCTTTGTTAATGAACATATCCTACACTTATCTAGCATATCATTTTTGTGTTTGGGAATCAGATTCAATGATATCATATCAAGCATATGTTTATGATTAACATGTCCTAATCTATTGTGACATAATGAAAATGAGTCAACAATATAAGCAGAATTCATACTTTTATTCGTATCAACATTCAGTTTAAACATGCCATCACACATGTACTCTTTTCCTACAAACACACCACCTTTGGTCAACACATATTTGTCTGACTAAAAGACTTGTTTGAAACCAAACTTATTAAGAAGACTTCCCGAAACAAGATTCTTCCTAATTTCAGGTACATAATATATATCATTTAAAGTCAGAACTTTTCCGGATGTGAATTCCAAATCCACGACCCCCTTCCCTTTGACCTCCACCTTTGCTGAATTTCCCATGTATAGGTATTCTTCATCTTTGGTTGGTTCTAGTTTCTTGAATTTATTTTTGCCTATGCAAATATGCTTAGTAGCGTCAGAATTGATCCACCAAGAATTCTCTTGTTCAATCATATTCACTTCTAATATGACTGCTGCAGACTTTTCTTTTTCTGATTGCTGCTTCTTTTTCCAGAAGCGACATTCCCTTTTGAAATGTCCCGGTTTACCATAAAAGTAGCAACCAATTTTGTTTTTCTTGTTCTGGGAATTATTATTGTTTTGCCATTTCCTCTTCTTATTAGAAGAGTTATTCGAAGCATTATTTGCTTTCTTTTCCTCCACCATATGGGCTTTTGATGAATCAACAACTGTTTCATCTTGAGCATCTTTCTGTCTCAGTTATTGCTCAACTTGTAAATACTATGCAAGGCCGTCTAGACTTATATCCTCCTTCTTGTGTTTAAATAGTTTCCTTTGATCCTTCCAAGAAGGTGGTAATTGTCTATTATCGATGAGACCTTAATTTCCTCATCCATATTTAACTTATGTTGACTGAATTGGTTAAGTATATGTACGATTTCATTGAACTGCTCGACTACTGAACGATCATTAGTAATTTTGTAATTAAAGAACTTGGTGGCTAAAAATTTCTTACTAGTTATGTCTTCCATTAGATACTTTGCCTCTAATGCATCCCAAACATCCTTTGCAGTTGCCTTGTTGTAGTACATATCAAAAACTGTGTTCGTCATTGCATTACAGATATAGCCTTTGCAAATATAATCATCCTGTTCCCATTTGATCTGGTCTCGCGTCTGTGCAATGGTTTCATCTTCATTCTCCGTTGGTTTTGGCGTAGTTAGAAAATATACCACTTTCATTCCAGGAAGCAAGAAATGCATCTTTTTCTGCCATCGAAGAAAATTAACACCATCGAATCTCTCAAACTTTGTAAAATCAGCGGCAAATTCCTTAAGATTGTGAGGAGCCATTACCAAAGTACTATTTTAGATTATTGGACTAAATTTGTCGCTGATTCTCTGAAAATTCTCTAAGGCACGATGTGATGATCGCTATCCTAAAACAGTATTTGCCCTCTTATATTGTGTGCACGAGTAATGGCAAATCTGTTTGAAGATACAGCGGAGCAGATATATAATATCTTTAGTCGACATCATTTCACAAACACGACGATTCACTATCGTAGATTGGATCACTGCAGTGACAAGATATTAAAATTATAGCGTGCAGAACTATAACTCAATTGCAATGTTTATTTAGAAAAATGCAGAGAATTGTAGAAAGTACAAGTTTTAAAAAAGAAATCGAGTGATCCAAAACTAGAGTGTGGTCCAGATTTTATAGCATTGAGGAGTTCGGGTGCTTCTGTTCAAAGAAATGGGTGCAACTCTTCGAACAGTAGCATCCATTTCTTTTCAGAAAAGTCACAGCTGTTCGAACCAGTCGACTGGTGTAAATAGTACCAGTCGACTGCTTAATGTATAAACCGGGAACTCTTCAAACAGTCGTGTCTAATTATTTGAAATCAAACAAATTGTATCCTTTCAAGCCTTATCATGCTCTCCCTTCCACTTTCTTTTGATATAATATAACATGTGTTTACATATATAGTGATAAACACATGTATATTTCATGATGTGGGACCAAAGAATTTCCCCCCTCTTCCTTTTATTTTAAATTTCCTCTAACAATTTTTATGCATGAAAAAATAATAAGTGGTTTATAGAAATAGGAAAAGTAATTGACAACACATGAAAAGAGAAATTAATATGGAGGTCAAAACAAATTCAAGTAAGGGTTAAAGTGTCATCTGAAAATTTTGTTAATTCTTGCGCAAACCTTTAAAATTTCTTACATTATGAACCGGATGGAGTACTTTTTTGTCTAGTATATTGAAATATGGAACCAATGCTTTGAAGACACCATTTTTCTTAGTTTGGGCTGGAGACTTCATACATACAAACGGATATAAACATAATAAATGATCCTTTATGCATTTCTAGATATTGAACTTGAAACAACAAAATATTAAATATATTAGTGGTTGTAATATAATCCATAGAAATGTACAGTACCCGTAGCTGCTCACCCGTCAGTTAACTTGTTGTATAACACGTTGATTATCTTAGAGAACTAACAAAATATCATTTATCTAAATATAGGAAACATGTTATCGTTGCAATATAAAGAACTACTATGAGTGCGTAAGTAATTAAATAATGATAGTTCCATTATTATTACGAGCGTAACGGTACGCGCTTCGTGTGTGGATTGTTATTTCTAAAATATTGTGTATTTTATATATTTATTTGCATGTGAATTGTGCGAATGTTACATAATTTATAAATTGTCACTCAAGAGAAAGAAATAAAATACTAAACAGTAAATTGTTATTTGAATTTCATGAATGGAAGACATACTTTTGTTTTGCCTTGTGATAATACTTAACTATTGACATTATTCTTTCAAAAATAGTATAATTATTGTCAAATATTCATGCAGTTTATAGATCTTAAGATGTAAGTGTAGTAATATACATTCTAATCTATAAAGAGTTGCTTAATTTTTAGAAGCAGAAAGGTTTTTTTTTTCCAAATTTTACAAATAAAAAACATTTGAATTTTTTAAACTAAAATTGCATTTTTTAAAGTATGTAAGAAGTCAAAAAATCTAATTGTATTTTTCAAAATTTGCTTGTAATTTCTAAATATTCGTTTATAAGGATATGCCTAAAATCAAACAATATCTCCCAGTTAATTTGTATCATGATAAGCAGATTAAAGGTATATCTCGGATTCGAACTCAAGATGAAAAAAGCGGCAATTGTAAGGATAAGGAAGATGAAAGCAGTTACGCACAAGATAAGTCATTAAGTTTATTCAGTGAAATAATATATAAAATGAGTATATAATTATGCAATAAAAATTATATAAGAGCATGTAGAAAAGGAAACCTGAAAGTATGGTGCAAGAGCATGCTGAAGAGCGAAAGAACCAAAGATGAAGATATATGAGCAGCAATGAATATGGTATACAATATTTATAGGGCAGTTGAGAATTTTGTAGAAGCCTACTCATATGGTGATAGTTTCAGATTTTATGCATGGTAGACTTATTCTAAACTGTAAAAGTTATCAGGTTATATATTATAATAATACGTTAATAAAGACTTATTCTTCGTTCTCTTCCCAAATAACATAGTACAAAATGCGCAGTTGACCTTTTTCTATAATTAAAGATGATATTGACAACAAATTGACCTATTCTTGGATTCTCCTATTAGTAAAAATGTGCAGAAGGCTGAAAGAAATTAATAAAAGTGATATATGCCAAGTTGACATATTCTTGGATTATTTTAGTAAAAATGTGGTAGGTAAATGGTTAAAACAAACAAAACAAAGAGCAATTATGAAATTCCACGGTCGGATCAAAAATATGTGCTTCAAAGATAATTATTAATAAAATAATTTAGTAGCTTCTCACCCATTATTTAATGGTAACAACACCTATCCCTGAAGCGATCCTAGTCCTTTGGTTATTTTGCAACTTGGCTCAAAGTTTGTTTCTTTATCACATTATTTTCAAAAATCCAACAGAACAAGCTACTTCAACCTTTTGTCTGCCAAAAGGTCCAAGAATTCCACTGGACTGTTCTTCTCTTTATTTTCTCAGTGATTTCAGCCTACACCTATAGATTCTGCAATACTCCTGGTGTTGCTTCTCAACTCCTCTTTCTTTCTTCTCATTCATTGCTTCAGAATACATGTATATCTTATCCAATGCTTCCTCTAACTTTAGCATCCCATTAGTCCTGAATTCTAATCAGTCACTCCAGTACTCCAATTCTATTAAAAATGTCTATTACTTGCTTATTTTGTCTACTGCCTCAATACCTATAACAACCCAGATTTTTTTAGTACTAGTGTGACGACCCACCTTGTAGGCTGGTTGAAACCGATGGTTAAACCGATCGAAAAGACGTATCGCCTGGGGTTACAACTAATAACAACTGAATAAAACAACCTTTTCATTATCATTGCAATAACTTTTACATCAGAGTACAATAATAAATACATGCACAATGGAAATAACAATATCAGTGTGTATTAGTACACAGCGGAAAACATAAGCTCTTAGCGGAAGAAATAAAATGCTTTGGACATAGCTCTAGCTTCAATTCAACACCTTCTTTATAAAATATCTATAAACCAAAATTACTAGGCTGCCTATATGGAAAATGTGAGCAACCAGAGTTCAGGTAGAAGAACAATAAACTCCAGATCAGTTATGGGACTAGTGTGAGAACTAAAATAGTTATTTACTTTATTTTAAAGTTGGGTAAATCACAAGACCATGCCGTATAAAACGGAAGGAGTTCCCCTCATGAATACCGGTTATAATATATTCATAGTGCTTTTTGAAAATGAAGCTGCCATAAGATCGCCGCGACCCCACCACCAGCACCACCGCTTCACGCCATCAACACGTCCTCAACCCTGACCTCTTAGCGTCGCCGATGTCCCTAATTCCAACCATGACCGTAAAAACACTTCGGGCCCAAATTCTCCCACCACCGTTCGTCTGAAGGTTCGTTGCCGCCACCATTCGATGCGCCTCACTTCCCCTTTCCTCCTTCCTATTGGCCACTTCACCCAAAACCGCTTATAGCTACCATAAATCGCCACTTTCCATTCGCTGTTCCACAAAATCCAATACCCACGTTTAACTCGAAACCACCACCACCACAGTCTGTCTCAGGCCGACCTCCCAACAACAAACTTAATTGTAAACCATCCTCCCCTCTCCAGCTTCCTATTTGACATCTTCGGTCAACTCTCCATCATTTGCACGTGGTTCGAGATAAACTGAAAAAAACCATTTCACGGTCGTGGTCAGATTCCGGTCACCTCGAGTGTCTTAAACCACCAAATTTTAGCAGAGGTTGCTGTCAACATGATCTACAACTTTTAGGTTGATGACTTTCACACCTCTTAACCGTTTGGAAGATAAAAATTAAAGTAGAAAGAGGGTATTATTTGCAAATTATGGAGGCTAATGAATTTGGGAATTAGGTTTAGGAAATTTTGGGGTTATTTATAGGTGAGATATTTTGAGTTTAATAATATTATTATATTACTATGTGCCTATCGCTATCCTCATTCGTCGTTTATAAATTCGCATGGGCACATACAAACTCCATTGGCGGTGAAAATTGACATACAGCTATGGTTTGTCATTACGGTCCTAATGAAACTTGTTTCATCAAAATTCTTGTATGTTTGCTCAAATAGCGCTAATTTGGGCTCCAATTATTGATAACTTATTAATACGTACTTACATTGAACGTTTATTGCTCGCACGACCACGTAGTAACTCTGATTGATCCGAAATTTGGAATCTTACAATAATTTATCATTACGGATCCGATAAAATTGGTTTCGTTGAAATCCAAGACCATTTTAAAAATGGCTATTTTCCAGCATTCAATTTAAATTGATAATATATAATTTTTTCAAAATATTCAAATTATTTGAAAAACAAATTATAATAATCGTATATACCCAAACAAAATCTTACATAACTTCAAGATACATCATATAGGATTTTAAACTAGATATTTCTATTTCAAGCTAAATCGATATTCAATTTATTTTAAAATCCCTTTATTTTATTAAATAAATTGTTATGGTATATAAATGATTCCATAGCAACTTTTTGAAATTTGATTTGGACATAACTCACAATCTATAAGATGAAATCTCGATTTTATCTTTCATTAGAAATATATAGTTCAATAGATTCGTACATTTCTTGTTTCAATGAATCCTTAACTTATATTGGACCATATACATTCATTTAAAGTCCAAAATGTAATATTATGAACTACCACGCCGCTGCATGCTCGTTTATAATTATATTATAAATAATTGTAACAACCCGTAAAATCTGGGCCAGTTTAAAATTTTTTTATTTTGGCAATTTTAGCGAATTTTGAATATTTAAAATAGATTATTTTAAATAATATCGACGAGAAATTTATTTTGAATTGAATTCGACGTATATATTATATACGTCGTCGTTAGAATATATAATAATTATATATAATTATAAAAGGAATTGAAAATGGCGCGGTAGTTTGAAAATTCGATTTCTAATTTCAAATGAATATACAGAATTCAATATAAGTCAGAATTGAACGAAACAAGAAATATTTGAATCTGTATAACTATATCTTTGTAACGAAGTTAACAAACTGGGAGTTCATCTTAGAAATGATAAGATATGTCCAGTTTAAAATTAGAAATAGTCGCTGTGGAATTTATATATATTTTTATATATATAAGGCCCTTAAAAATAGCAATTTTGCAAACGACCTCGGATTTCGACGAAACCACTTTTGTTGGATCCGCAGTGTCAAATTATTGCTAGATTCCAAATTTCATAATTTTTCGAATCAATATGTGAGCGTGGCAAAGGAAAACGCGTTTGACCAGTTTTAGTTGATTTTAATCGACTGGAAAATGGCCATTTTTCAAACGGTCTCAGAATTCGACGAAACTAGTTTTGTTAGGACCGTATCGTCAATACGAAGCTTGAAAATATTTTTCGGGAATTTTTCTAGTTAGTATGTGACCCCGGTAATTTGAAATGTACGTTTAAAATTCAATATAGTGATTTAAATGAAAATTCAACGGAAATTGATCGAAACGATCAGATCAGTGTGCGATACATATCCCATTGGGTTTGGAATGGGGGTGAAACGCTATAGACGGCAGGCGGTGGACCTCGTTTCGAGGTCATATGTAAAAGTACCTTTTTAGAAATTAAATAATTAAAAATAGAAAAAAAATTCCTCTCTCCTCCCTTTTATCTATCTGGCACCCCCCCTTTTTATAATCGAATCAAAAAAAAAAAAAAAACCCCGATGCCCCTGTAAACCGCGCCGCCCCTCGATCGTCGATGCTCCACCTTACGCCCCAGCGGCGTCGCCAACCTCCACATCTGTCACTCCATCGATCCCCTCAGCCTCCCCAAGCCATTGCTCAGACCCCGTAACCCTAGCCCGACGCCCCTCGATTCAGCCTCCACCGCCAGCGACGGTCTCCCCGCCACCACCTCGTCCAGATCCCGACCGCGGCTCGGCACCCCCCCCCCTTCGCAGGTAAAGGTACGTTATTATATTTTATTTTCATTTTTATTTTTAATCTAAAAATTTCGTTTTTAAACAGAGTATAAAAATTGAAATTTATAAAGTATAAAAATAGAAATTTATAAAGTATAAAAATTGGAATTTATAAAGAATAAAAACTGAAATTTATAAAGTTAAAACTGATTTTTATATAAAGTCTAAAACTGATTTATAAAAAAGAATAAAAACTGATTTTTAAAAAAAGAATAAAAGCTGATTTGATTTTTAAAAAAGAATAAAAACTGATTTGATTTTTAAAAAAGAATAAAAACTGATTTGATTTTTAAAAAAGAATAAAAACTGAATTGATTTTTTTTAAAGTATAAAACTGATTTGATTTTTAAAAGGATTAAAAACTGATTTAATTTTAAAAGGATTAAAAACTGATTTGATTTTTAAAAAAAGAATAAAAACTGAATTGATTTTTAAAAGTATAAAAACTGATTTTTAAGATGATTTAAAAACTGATTTTAAAATGATTTATAAACTAAAAGGAGATTAGAAATTTAGAAGTAAAAATCAGATTTTTATATATTGAAAGCCGAAGTAAAAATCATATTTTTATGTATCGAAAGTCGAAGTAAAAAATCCGATTTTTATTTATTGAATAGCGAAATAAAAATGTGATTTTTATATATGTAGTGAATACGGGCAACGAAGGTGATAAAAAGGGCAAGAACGTTGAAGATTTCCTGCATTGGAAGTGCCGTGGAGCTGGATAGCTATCTGTGAGAACTTCTCACCTTTCAATTTAATTTTTCTAGTTATATATATACTAGGATGCAGACGGTGCTTAGTAGCACCCGACACAATCGTCCACAGACCATGGACTTGTTTGTTTGGCTGTTTGGTGATTGATTGCGATATTGGTTTGAATGTGGTTTGTGGTGTGAAAAATCGAATCGATAAATTGGTTAGGATTAGACGTGCGCCGTTATAAGGCGAAGGAGTAAGGCTAGGTTAGACTCTTACTCCAAATTTTGTGGTTTGCAAAATGAAATTGATTTGATTGATGTGTGAATGGCGTGGGCCTTCACTAGACCGGGGATAAGGCTAGGCCTTGTCCCGTTTCTAGTAACGTGCCGTTATGCCGCCGAAATTTTCTAAAATATGTTAGAAAAATAAGAATATCATTTTATTGTGTAAATGAATTGAATAGAAATTCATAGGTTGAAATAAAATGTTTTATCGTTAAAAATATAATTTTTAACGTGAAGTGAATAAAATAAATATTCATTTACAAACCAGACGGTTTGTTTATGTACACCTATTTGAAGGACATTGATTGGGTCGATAAATTTTACACATCGCCCAACTGCACAAATAAAATCTGTGTTTGATTGTTTGAAACCCCACACGGGTGTTGGGATGAAATTTGAAGTCCACTCATCCTGATTGATTGAATGTGTCGATCGATTGATTGACAGGCTGTTATAAGCGTTAGATATCTATATTTGATGCTTATACAGTGTAGTGCACTTTGGTTGATGGTTGATTATTTTTCAATGCTATTATACATGTGTTGTATGAAAATTCATATAATTAACTTTATATGGTAATTGATTGGGCCTCATTCCAATTTGAAAAATAAAGAATATTATAAAATAAAAGTTCATGTGTTGACAGTACTCATCCATTGAGATTGGTCATGTGTTGAACGAAATATTTTGATAATAACAACTATTTTGAAAAAGAAATATTTGAAATAGAATATTTGAAAATAGAAATTTATGAAGCCGAGTTGATTAGATCGACGCCATTTTGACGTAAACGATTTATATCGATTCTATTCATTTCGAAATGAAATGAATTGAAAACGATTTCGAAATGAATTGAATTGAAAACGATTTCGAAATGAATTGAATTGAAAACGATTTCGAAATGAATTGAATTGAAAATGATTTCGAAATGAATTGAATTGAAAACGATTTCGAAATGAATTGAATTGAAAATGATTTCGAAATGAATTGAATTGAAAACGATTTCGAAAGGAATTGAAAACGAATTCAAATTGAATTGAAAGCAAATTGAAATGGATTCAAATTGAATTGAAATTTGAATTGAATAGAAATTTGAATTGAATAGAAATGGATTTTAAAACGAATTTATAAAGAAGAATTCAATTTTGATTTGAATTGAAATGGAAGTTGAAAATGTTTTTGAAACGAATTCAAAACTATTTATATAATTCGTTTTAAATAGAAATCGACGATATATATATTATATATATTATATATATAATATAATGGCCTGAATAGAACGCGCCGCGCCGCGGCAGTTCGCGAATTTCGACCATTTATTTCAAACGGACATTACGGGAGATCCGACCGTCGGATTCTCCTAAAACCGGAACCGTTGGGTTTGTATCGAAAAGAGCTTTCTAATGAATATTAGAAATTTGAAATCTAACGGTTGGATTTGGAGATACGTCCAAATCAAATTCGAAAAAGGTCGCTGTAAGTGCAGTTCGATGACCGTTGATGGAAATCGACTGTACGGGCCTTAATAAAATTATTAAAAATAGTAATAATTTGTGTAAAATCATAAGAAATAATTTGTGAAGATTTGGGATGAAAAACTTCATGTTTGAAAAGATAAAAATAGATTCTTATCGAAATGAACTAGTTTTGAACTAGAATTATAATTCTATTTATTTTTAAATAAATAAATTGAATTTGAAAAGGGTTTTAAAAATAACCAAAAGTTCCAATGATTGCATTGGAGTGGATTTGAATCGAAATTGTCTTCGGAATATTTCGATGTTGGAATTCGTGATTATACAGATGTTGTCATGGAAATTTGAAAGATATATATTTATATCGTTATTTCCAATACGACATTTGTTAGTCGTAGAATTTGATATTGAATATAAGCCGATATATTTTCTATTCAGAGCCTTGTATTGAATATCAAATGTGATTTGGGTTTGTCGTGAATGGTGTCTTCACTAACACTGTTCTTGAACCCAGTTGAGAAAAGATTAAATCTTTTTATTTAGATTTAATGAAGTGTACCAATTAAATGATATTTAATTGGAATTAAATTGATATTGATTTTTGGGTTTATCGTGGACAGTGTTTTAAATAACACTCGTTCTTTAACCCGATAATTAATGAAGGTGATTTTGGGTTTATCGTGAACCGTGTTTTTAAATGACACGGATTCTTTAACCCAGTTAACGATTAAAACTAAGTGGAGTTTTAATGAATCTTTAATTAGACTGAAATAATCGAGAATGGAGTATCACCAGTTTTGCTCCAGGCGATAGTTAAATCTTTAATTAGATTTGAACGTGAAATGGTAATTGAATTTACCGATAACACCGTGGTGTTAGATATGAAGTATGACCAGTTTTACTTCATGGGATGAATAGGTTGGGATTGGGAAATTAAACAAATGATTACTTCGGTGAGGTTCGTTAATCCCGACTAGCTTTGAATTGATATTCAAAAGTAGATTAAAGAATAAATTTAAGGAATTTATCTTTGATAAAATTAATGGGAATCTTTCCCTATGAATGTGAAATTTAGAAACTAACTGTCGGTTAGCCAAGCAGAATGGTTTTCTGGATATTGATCTGATGTTGGTTTCGGCCTTCGGGGTTAATGTTTGGGGAATTATTCTCTTGATTAATTTACGGTTAGTGACTGATGAATTGGAATGAGGCGTATGTTGTGTTTGTGTAACACTTATTTAAATATACGTGAGTTATTCGGAAAGACCGGGTTTATCCCATTCTGAATAACTGATACGACGATAAGTCGAAGATGAAGACGATGGTCGAAGACCGGAGGTCTTCACGTCGTTTGGGTGATAACTGATGATCTTGATTGGGCTGTACACCCAAGAAGATGGAAACAGTTAGTGATCGTCCAGACGTACTTGGAGATCGATGGATATGCGGGGTACTAGGTGCCTCCGGTTTCGTTCAGACCCAGAACGGACTTGTAAATGGACTGTGTGTCTGACATTGGATTTTAGTCCGTGTGATTGATCTCTATTAAATATATATCTGTTTGGCGGCGGAGAATTTATTCTCTTGCTTAACGCCCTTCTCTGAGACGTACGAGCTCAGGGGTTATATATTGATGGATATCAAACGCATGGAGTGAATTGCCTGTGTGGCATGCCTAAGTGGCAATTGATCGAGGCTTCTGTTGAAAAGCAAAGTCTTGTGGTGATGATCAAAGCACTGCCTTTGTGGCGTAGCTTTGTGTAACGTTTACTTCGCGAGTTTCACACCTGGTATGAACCAAAAACGGGAGACGGACCTCAGGGAGGGCCTGCGTTTCCTCCTAGCTAGAAGTGGCGTCAGCGGTTTTACACGCCCTGACGAGTTTGACTTATGTGGTTGTTGCTGTTGCGAGGCGCCTCGGTTAGATCGGACGATCCGGGTCCGATGGAGTCATTCGTTGGCTCGCTTACGCCCCAAAGGGCGGCGAAACGCAGTGTTCAGGATTTAAGTTTAATCCACATCGGTGGACCGGCCCTGTCGCTCCAAGGGTCGATGCGTTCTGATCCTGAGACTCGGGCTAGGCAGTCTCGAATCGGTTGAGGACTATCTTTTGCCTCGGTTCATAGACGGAAATCCAGTTTCCAAATACGTGACATTTGCGGTTTTAATTGTAAAACTAGTATGGCGACATGATATATGGTACCCATGCCGCCTATGATTGATACTTATAATTTGAAGTGGTTTTATACACTATGCACTTATAATAGTATCAAACGATTTGTTTTAACCGTATCAAGCATTCTTTGGCTGTTATAAGGGAAAACCCTATCCTCGGCTGCGTTGCATTGTGTAATGGGACCTGGGTCTTATAACAGCTTCATTTTTCTTTATTTAGCATTGCGCTAGTTGTTTTATGCACTGGTATTCTTGGGAGGAAACCCGTTCCGTGTTATACGGCGTGGTCCCTTGATTTACCTAATGATTTAAAATAAAGATTAATAACTGTTTTAGTTCTCACACCAGTCACATGACTGACCTGGAGTTTATTGTTTTAACCTAAACTCTGGGTGCCCTTATTTTGACACGGGCAGCTAGTAGTTTTGGTTTTGCAGATTTATATTCACAGGATCCTGGTTTACAGCTGGAACGATATCCGGAAAGCTTTGTATCCGTATATCTTCTTCTAGTTGTGTATTGTATTATTTTCCGCTGCTATGTATTTAAATGTAATTTAAATCTCTGATATTTCTGTGTAATATTCATTCGTACTCTGTATATTCTTGCAATCTGATGCATTGTTGTAATATACAATGAAATGTTCTTCTGTATGTGTTTTGTTGTGGTTTGTTCTCGAACTATCCGTCGCTTTCCTTTACGGGGAAGTTACGGGTCTTCACAGTTGGTATCAGAGCTTTGGTTTACAAAGCAGAGAACAAGACACATTAGAACCATACGAAAGAATTCATCAGATATTGGGTTAGTAATATCCAATTAGAATGACTCGTTAGAGATAGGATCAGTAGTATCCTAGAACGAGTGTGAAGAGTATATTTTTCAAATGAAAACAAATTTTGTTTTGAAAATTTAAATCAACTATTCGTATTTGATTATTTATTTTAATGAATTTGGACAATCCAGTATATATAGATTTTGCGTATACGTCTGATCCGCGTGTATTCGAAGTTTTGATATACTGGGTAGATATAGAATCACCTTCTAAGTCGCCCGGAGAGAACTCTGATGATTGATGCATCATCATCAGAATTTATGTTCGAGTGACGGAAGGGAGATTTCTATATATTTCCTATTGACTGGTGTGAGAACCAAAATTTGATAGGGCTTATTGTTGTGATTTGGCATCAAAAATCTGATTTTTGTATATGTATCAAAATTATGAATTTGAAACTCTAATTCACTAATTGATTGATGTTTGTGTTGTTTGTTTATTTGGTTGATAATTTTTAACCATTTAGCCTAATTATATCAAATATTGAAAATTGGTTGCTTTTGATTGCATATACTTGCACTTACATTGAACAGGTCATAGCAAGGAGGCTAGAGCAGAGAATAAAATTTGTTTGCCCGACAAATAGGTACATGTTTACTACATAATTTCCTGTTTTGTTTGGGTGATGATGATTTTATGAGCCTATTGGCTAGCCTCTTGGCTTTTTCTTTTTCTTTTTGAGATCTGAAGGACCGGGGAAGCTATTTGAAATTCCCCGATGCTCCCGGTGCAGGGGAGGTTATGGCGAAATTTTTCAAAAATTTAGGGTGTTAGCCAAATTTTTGAAATTTTGAAAATTCTCAGAAACTGAAAAGTTGGAGAATGAAAGCCAGATCGAACGTAGAGTTGAATAATCAAACCACTTTCGAATTTGTTCCTTTTCGGGGACGAAAAGTTTTAAGTGGGGGAGATTGTAATAACCCGTAAAATCTGGGCCAGTTTAAATTTTTTTTATTTTGGCAATTTTAGCGAATTTTGAATATTTAAAATAGATTATTTTAAATAATATCGACGAGAAATTTATTTTGAATTGAATTCGACGTATATATTATGTACGTCGTCGTTAGAATATATAATAATTATATATAATTATAAAAGGAATTGAAAATGGCGCGGTAGTTTGAAAATTCGATTTCTAATTTCAAATGAATATACAGAATTCAATATAAGTCAGAATTGAACGAAACAAGAAATATTTGAATCTGTATAACTATATCTTTGTAACGAAGTTAACAAACTGGGAGTTCATCTTAGAAATGATAAGATATGTCCAGTTTAAAATTAGAAATAGTCGCTGTGGAATTTATATATATTTTTATATATATAAGGCCCTTAAAAATAGCAATTTTGCAAACGACCTCGGATTTCGACGAAACCACTTTTGTTGGATCCGCAGTGTCAAATTATTGCTAGATTCCAAATTTCATAATTTTTCGAATCAATATGTGAGCGTGGCAAAGGAAAACGCGTTTGACCAGTTTCAGTTGATTTTAATCGACTGGAAAATGGCCATTTTTCAAACGGTCTCAGAATTCGACGAAACTAGTTTTGTTAGGACCGTATCGTCAATACGAAGCTAGAAAATATTTTTCGGGAATTTTTCTAGTTAGTATGTGACCCCGGTAGTTTGAAATGTACGTTTAAAATTCAATATAGTGATTTAAATGAAAATTCAACGGAAACTGATCGAAACGATCAGATCAGTGTGCGATACATATCCCATTGGGTTCGGAATGGGGGTGAAACGCTATAGACGGCAGGCGGTGGACCTCGTTTCGAGGTCATATGTAAAAGTACCTTTTTAGAAATTAAATAATTAAAAATAGAAAAAAAATTCCTCTCTCCTCCCTTTTATCTATCTGGCACCCCCCCTTTTTATAATCGAATCAAAAAAAAAAAAAAAACCCCGATGCCCCTGTAAACCGCGCCGCCCCTCGATCGTCGATGCTCCACCTTACGCCCCAGCGGCGTCGCCAACCTCCACATCTGTCACTCCATCGATCCCCTCAGCCTCCCCAAGCCATCGCTCAGACCCCGTAACCCTAGCCCGACGCCCCTCGATTCAGCCTCCACCGCCAGCGACGGTCTCCCCGCCACCACCTCGTCCAGATCCCGACCGCGGCTCAGCACCCCCCCCCCCCCTTCGCAGGTAAAGGTACGTTATTATATTTTATTTTCATTTTTATTTTTAATCTAAAAATTTCGTTTTTAAACAGAGTATAAAAATTGAAATTTATAAAGTATAAAAATAGAAATTTATAAAGTACAAAAATTGGAATTTATAAAGAATAAAAACTGAAATTTATAAAGTTAAAACTGATTTTTATATAAAGTCTAAAACTGATTTTTAAAAAAGAATAAAAACTGATTTTTAAAAAAAGAATAAAAACTGATTTGATTTTTAAAAAAGAATAAAAACTGATTTGATTTTTAAAAAAGAATAAAAACTGATTTGATTTTTAAAAAAGAATAAAAACTGAATTGATTTTTTTTAAAGTATAAAACTGATTTGATTTTTAAAAGGATTAAAAACTGATTTGATTTTTAAAAGGATTAAAAACTGATTTGATTTTTAAAAAAAGAATAAAAACTGAATTGATTTTTAAAAGTATAAAAACTGATTTTTAAGATGATTTAAAAACTGATTTTAAAATGATTTATAAACTAAAAGGAGATTAGAAATTTAGAAGTAAAAATCAGATTTTTATATATTGAAAGCCGAAGTAAAAATCATATTTTTATGTATCGAAAGTCGAAGTAAAAAATCCGATTTTTATTTATTGAATAGCGAAATAAAAATGTGATTTTTATATATTTAGTGAATACGGGCAACAAAGGTGATAAAAAGGGCAAGAACATTGAAGATTTCCTACATTGGAAGTGCCGTGGAGCTGGATAGCTATCTGTGAGAACTTCTCACCTTTCAATTTAATTTTTCTAGTTATATATATACTAGGATGCAGACGGTGCTTAGTAGCACCCGACACAATCGTCCACAGACCATGGACTTGTTTGTTTGGCTGTTTGGTGATTGATTGCGATATTGGTTTGAATGTGGTTTGTGGTGTGAAAAATCGAATCGATAAATTGGTTAGGATTAGACGTGCGCCGTTATAAGGCGAAGGAGTAAGGCTAGGTTAGACTCTTACTCCAAATTTTGTGGTTTGCAAAATGAAATTGATTTGATTGATGTGTGAATGGCGTGGGCCTTCACTAGACCGGGGATAAGGCTAGGCCTTGTCCCGTTTCTAGTATCGTGCCGTTATGCCGCCGAAATTTTCTAAAATATGTTAGAAAAATAAGAATATCATTTTATTGTGTAAATGAATTGAATAGAAATTCATAGGTTGAAATAAAATGTTTTATCGTTAAAAATATAATTTTTAACGTGAAGTGAATAAAATAAATATTCATTTACAAACCAGACGGTTTGTTTATGTACACCTATTTGAAGGACATTGATTGGGTCGATAAATTTTACACATCGCCCAACTGCACAAATAAAATCTGTGTTTGATTGTTTGAAACCCCACACGGGTGTTGGGATGAAATTTGAAGTCCACTCATCCTGATTGATTGAATGTGTCGATCGATTGATTGACAGGCTGTTATAAGCGTTAGATATCTATATTTGATGCTTATACAGTGTAGTGCACTTTGGTTGATGGTTGATTATTTTTCAATGCTATTATACATGTGTTGTATGAAAATCCATATAATTAACTTTATATGGTAATTGATTGGGCCTCATTCCAATTTGAAAAATAAAGAATATTATAAAATAAAAGTTCATGTGTTGACAGTACTCATCCATTGAGATTGGTCATGTGTTGAACGAAATATTTTGATAATAACAACTATTTTGAAAAAGAAATATTTGAAATAGAATATTTGAAAATAGAAATTTATGAAGCCGAGTTGATTAGATCGACGCCATTTTTACGTAAACGATTTATATCGATTCTATTCATTTCGAAATGAAATGAATTGAAAATGATTTCGAAATGAATTGAATTGAAAACGATTTCGAAATGAATTGAATTGAAAACGATTTCGAAATGAATTGAATTGAAAACGATTTCGAAATGAATTGAATTGAAAATGATTTCGAAATGAATTGAATTGAAAACGATTTCGAAATGAATTGAATTGAAAATGATTTCGAAATGAATTGAATTGAAAACGATTTCGAAAGGAATTGAAAACGAATTCAAATTGAATTGAAAGCAAATTGAAATGGATTCAAATTGAATTGAAATTTGAATTGAATAGAAATGGATTTTAAAACGAATTTATAAAGAAGAATTCAATTTTGATTTGAATTGAAATGGAAGTTGAAAATGTTTTTGAAACGAACTCAAAACTATTTATATAATTCGTTTTAAATAGAAATCGACGATATATATATTATATATATTATATATATAATATAATGGCCTGAATAGAACGCGCCGCGCCGCGGCAGTTCGCGAATTTCGACCATTTATTTCAAACGGACATTACGGGAGATCCGACCGTCGGATTCTCCTAAAACCGGAACCGTTGGGTTCGTATCGAAAAGAGCTTTCTAATGAATATTAGAAATTTGAAATCTAACGGTTGGATTTGGAGATACGTCCAAATCAAATTCGAAAAAGGTCGCTGTAAGTGCAGTTCGATGACCGTTGATGGAAATCGACTGTACGGGCCTTGATAAAATTATTAAAAATAGTAATAAATTGTGTAAAATCATAAGAAATGATTTGTGAAGATTTGGGATGAAAAACTTCATGTTTGAAAAGATAAAAATAGATTCTTATCGAAATGAACTAGTTTTGAACTAGAATTATAATTCTATTTATTTTTAAATAAATAAATTGAATTTGAAAAGGGTTTTAAAAATAACCAAAATTTCCAATGATTGCATTGGAGTGGATTTGAATCGAAATTGTCTTCGGAATATTTCGATGTTGGAATTCGTGATTATACAGATGTTGTCATGGAAATTTGAAAGATATATATTTATATCGTTATTTCCAATACGACATTTGTTAGTCGTAGAATTTGATATTGAATATAAGCCGATATATTTTCTATTCAGAGCCTTGTATTGAATATCAAATGTGATTTGGGTTTGTCGTGAATGGTGTCTTCACTAACACTGTTCTTGAACCCAGTTGAGAAAAGATTAAATCTTTTTATTTAGATTTAATGAAGTGTACCAATTAAATGATATTTAATTGGAATTAAATTGATATTGATTTTTGGGTTTATCGTGGACAGTGTTTTAAATAACACTCGTTCTTTAACCCGATAATTAATGAAGGTGATTTTGGGTTTATCGTGAACCGTGTTTTTAAATGACACGGATTCTTTAACCCAGTTAACGATTAAAACTAAGTGGAGTTTTAATGAATCTTTAATTAGATTGAAATAATCGAGAATGGAGTATCACCAGTTTTGCTCCAGGCGATAGTTAAATCTTTAATTAGATTTGAACGTGAAATGGTAATTGAATTTACCGATAACACCGTGGTGTTAGATATGAAGTATGACCAGTTTTACTTCATGGGATGAATAGGTTGGGATTGGGAAATTAAACAAATGATTACTTCGGTGAGGTTCGTTAATCCCGACTAGCTTTGAATTGATATTCAAAAGTAGATTAAAGAATAAATTCAATGAATTTATCTTTGATAAAATTAATGGGAATCTTTCCCTATGAATGTGAAATTTAGAAACTAACTGTCGGTTAGCCAAGCAGAATGGTTTTCTGGATATTGATCTGATGTTGGTTTCGGCCTTCGGGGTTAATGTTTGGGGAATTATTCTCTTGATTAATTTACGGTTAGTGACTGATGAATTGGAATGAGGCGTATGTTGTGTTTGTGTAACACTTATTTAAATATACGTGAGTTATTCGGAAAGACCGGGTTTATCCCATTCTGAATAACTGATACGACGATAAGTCGAAGATGAAGACGATGGTCGAAGACCGGAGGTCTTCACGTCGTTTGGGTGATAACTGATGATCTTGATTGGGCTATACACCTAAGAAGATGGAAACAGTTAGTGATCGTCCAGACGTACTTGGAGATCGATGGATATGCGGGGTACTAGGTGCCTCCGGTTTCGTTCAGACCCAGAACGGACTTGTAAATGGACTGTGTGTCTGACATTGGATTTTAGTCCGTGTGATTGATCTCTATTAAATATATATCTGTTTGGCGGCGGAGAATTTATTCTCTTGCTTAACGCCCTTCTCTGAGACGTACGAGCTCAGGGGTTATATATTGATGGATATCAAACGCATGGAGTGAATTGCCTGTGTGGCATGCCTAAGTGGCAATTGATCGAGGCTTCTGTTGAAAAGCAAAGTCTTGTGGTGATGATCAAAGCACTGCCTTTGTGGCGTAGCTTTGTGTAACGTTTACTTCGCGAGTTTCACACCCGGTATGAACCAAAAACGGGAGACGGACCTCAGGGAGGGCCTGCGTTTCCTCCTAGCTAGAAGTGGCGTCAGTGGTTTTACACGCCCTGACGAGTTTGACTTATGTGGTTGTTGCTGTTGCGAGGCGCCTCGGTTAGATCGGACGATCCGGGTCCGATGGAGTCATTCGTTGGCTCGCTTACGCCCCAAAGGGCAGCGAAACGCAGTGTTCAGGATTTAAGTTTAATCCACATCGGTGGACCGGCCCTGTCGCTCCAAGGGTCGATGCGTTCTGATCCTGAGACTCGGGCTAGGCAGTCTCGAATCGGTTGAGGACTATCTTTTGCCTCGGTTCATAGACGGAAATCCAGTTTCCAAATACGTGACATTTGCGGTTTTAATTGTAAAACTAGTATGGCGACATGATATATGGTACCCATGCCGCCTATGATTGATACTTATGATTTGAAGTGGTTTTATACACTATGCACTTATAATAGTATCAAACGATTTGTTTTAACCGTATCAAGCATTCTTTGGCTGTTATAAGGGAAAACCCTATCCTCGGCTGCGTTGCATTGTGTGATGGGACCTGGGTCTTATAACAGCTTCATTTTTCTTTATTTAGCATTGCGCTAGTTGTTTTATGCACTGGTATTCTTGGGAGGAAACCCGTTCCGTGTTATACGGCGTGGTCCCTTGATTTACCTAATGATTTAAAATAAAGATTAATAACTGTTTTAGTTCTCACACCAGTCACATGACTGACCTGGAGTTTATTGTTTTAACCTAAACTCTGGGTGCCCTTATTTTGACACGGGCAGCTAGTAGTTTTGGTTTTGCAGATTTATATTCACAGGATCCTGGTTTACAGCTGGAACGATATCCGGAAAGCTTTGTATCCGTATATCTTCTTCTAGTTGTGTATTGTATTATTTTCCGCTGCTATGTATTTAAATGTAATTTAAATCTCTGATATTTCTGTGTAATATTCATTCGTACTCTGTATATTCTTGTAATCTGATGCATTGTTGTAATATACAATGAAATGTTCTTCTGTATGTGTTTTGTTGTGGTTTGTTCTCGAACTATCCGTCGCTTTCCTTTACGGGGAAGTTACGGGTCTTCACAGTAATACGTTTAAACCTTATATTAAATAAAATCCAATCGTTAATTCTTAAAATAAATTGTTTTAAAATTTTAAATTAATTAAATATTCCATTATAAAATCTGAGCCGTTGTAATCTCCCCCACTCAAAAAGATTTCTTTCTCGAAATCGATGTCAGAACTGAACGTCATTTACTTAACCAATAAAGTCTTCGTTCTAACTAACTCAAGTTCTTCGTCTTTTTAGTTTCTTAGAAATTTTCCATTTCTCGAGTTTTGCTAATGCCTTAAATTTTTGAAAATGTTCGCCATAACCTCCTTTGTACGACTCAATTGATACAACAACAACTTGCCTCTCTATGCCCTCACCAATCAAAAAGAAAATCCAAAAGCCAAGAGGATTGCCAATCGGCTCATAAAATCATCAAACCCAATCAATACAGTAAATATGTATCTTTGTGTCGAGCATTCAATTTTATTCCTCACATTAGCTTCCATTCAATAACCTGTCCAATATATATATATACGATCAACATGTAAAAGTGTTTATTTTTATGCTCATATCTTATCTTCATTGTATAAAAATAAATGATACTCTGGGTATTATTGTGTGTGTTTTACAGATTGTAAATAAAAGTCCTCTCTGTCTCAATCAAAGACCAATTACATGGAAAAGTGATACTTCTTGGAATCGACAAGTTTAAATCTCAAAGGATGATATAACACACTGGTAAAGGCCTAGAAAGTTTGTTGAGTGTTCCGAGTTCGATCCCTGTCAAGTGCTATTTTTATGAAGAAAGGAACACGAATGCTTCACACCCCGCCTCATGTGCTTTGATGAATAAACGAACTAAGTGATATATTATACATATAGTCATATTTATGCATATATATATATATATATATATAATATGCACTTAATAAAGATTTTAGGAATTTGGCATATTCCTCTCAAAGAATTCAAATCCAATCAATTTTATTTAATTTCCATGCAAAAAAAGGGAAGACTTTGATTACAAATCTCCAATTAAGCATATGCTTATCTTCCCACTGACAGTGCCATACATTAAAAGGAATGAATTGATTACAAATCTTTAATCAAGCGCCATGAAAGGAATATTCCTTTATATTTGGAAAGAATTTTTATTCATATATTTATTTTGGCCTTAATCACATAGAGATAGGAGACTACACCCCATATAAATACCTATTGTATTCATTCCAAATTCTATTCCTTTTTCTATATTATCTTCTTCTCCTTAATAAAGTTTTTTTATTTCAGCTTATTGTTCTTTTCTTTTATAACAATACGTGTTTTCTACTCAATTAGTTTCGATAGAACACAAATTGTTATTTATTTTTCATTATTGCATGTTAGCGAATGACCGTTTGATTAGATTCAATGACAATTTTAATTTTAATTTTCTGTTGTCGTTTCTGCTTGCTGTTTCTTTTCCAGTACTTTGTTATTTTTGTCTTGATTGTTGAATTCAATATAGATCCAATTAGATTTGAATCTATAATAAATTCAATGGCATTATTTCAAATCACATCTCCAAATATTGTCTAATTCGCTCACGAGATTACATAAATAATAAATTTAAGATTCCTCCCTGTGTTCGATCTGCATACTACACATCTGTGGCTTGCAGTTTATAATAAATTTGCGCTTTTCTAATTCATAGAAAAGTGTCAATCAAGTTTTTTGCGCCGTTACCGAAGAGGTAAAAACTGAATTTTATTATTTATTTAATTTCTATCGTGTTAGTTTTTTAATTTTATTTTATTTCCTTTTATTTTCTTGTATATGTAGAAAAAATTCTTAATTGGATTGATTTGGTATTATTTATTGATACTACAATCTTTTGAGTAAGAGAAAAAAAAGTTGCCAAATTTTCTTTGATTTCTTTCCTTTTAACCTTCTTTCCTCTTTTCAATACGTAATGTTTCCTTTCTACTTTTACAAATTAAAAAAAAGCCAATATTCATTCGGTTTCTTTCCATCTTACAATTTCTTTCCCCCTTTTCGAAAAAAAAAACAAATTTCTCTGTTTATGCTATTTTTATTTTTCTTCTGTAGTCTTATCTTCCTTGAACACTGCAGCACATGTTGACAAAATCTGTTGAACCCTAAAAGTTCATCACAGTGAATCCCACCAGGACAGTCCCCTCCAATACCTTACTTCATACCCACCAACCAGCAACCACTTGAAAACTTCAAAACTCCATACAACGTCCATCCCCCATTTCTCCTCTACGACCAACGTTTCCTTATCCACGAACCTTGCTTCACCATTTAGTAATAACCATCCACCATTGTTCGAACCAGAACCATATTCACAGCCCCTGCCTCAAGCCATTGTCAACATAGAACAATCCTCCATCACAAAAGGTCCTTCTTGATCAACCATGCAACTTCTACAAACCCTCACATAGCTTCAGATCTCGCACCACAAACAAACAGCAGCATAATCAAAAACCCAACTCGCACCTTGAGATCATCCATTCATCCATATACCAACACCATATCCCAACACCGAAGCCAATTTCAGCCATAAAAAATTCAATTGATGTTCAAGCCAACCCAAAATCATCTGGTCATCAAAGCCTTCCCTTTTTACCAAAACCACAAAACCTAAAAGAATTCGCACTGCCATAATCAAATACCCTGGTTCACATTACCACCGTTTGCATTAACCATTCATCAACAGTCGTGACCGATTCAAGCATCAAAGAAAAAAATAGAACCGAGAATCAAACAGAAGGAGAGAAAAAAATCATGATTTTTTTTGAAAGAAAAGAGGAGTGATTTCTTTTGCTTGTTTACTAGGTGAACATATAACGTGAGGTGTGGATCCTCTTAGAAAACCGAAACCTGGTGAGTGTGTGTTTTATTTGTATTGAGACTTGGAGTTGGTTGTTTTAAATTTTAGTGTGGGGCGTGAATTAATGAGTGTGTGGCATATTTCTTTTTCTTTTGTGCGTGAGTTCTTAGTGTGTGGCAAGTTGTTTTAATATTTTCCCCATCTTAGTCTTGTTGTTGTTTTTGTTTTTGTTTTATTTAATTTTGTTCAGTTGATTTTACTGAGTGTAATCTGTTTGTTAATTTAGTTTTATTTAATTCCAATTTAGTTTTTTTATTCTCTTTTGTTTTTTTGCTCTTTCTCTCTGAAAAAATTGTGAAAAGTCAGAACAAATCGAAGGCCAAAGGAAGGAATAGATTCAAGCAAACGAACACGAGATTCAAAGGTCAGCCGATTTTAAATAGCAAAACAGTGGAGTTGAATAGCTAGCACTACTCATTTACTCTGGATGGACAACCATACCCCACTGTAAATTTCTTTAACTCTACAGGTGATGCTACAAAGAAAAAAATATAGAAATTGCTTGTAAAAATCTTTTGCAGGGGCAGTGACTTGCTTGTACAATTTTAATTCTGTAATTATTTCTGTTTGACTGTTATTTTGGCTGCATACTGAAGTAAATTTAGTTACGAGCAAAACCTCTAACAAACATAAGGTGAGGAAGTCATTACCTTTCGTTGGCTATAAAAAAATTAAATTTTGTTATCTGCATACTCCTTGCACTTAAATAAACTTGATTAGACATTGGCCTTAAGATCAAAACTCAAGCTCATTAGGACAAACAAATTGGATTAAATATTTAGTTTCAAAAATTTATTTTGCTTATTCTAGCAACTTAACCTTTCTAATCTATACATTTAACTTGATTTGCAAAATATTCAACCATAAGAGTGTATTTTGTGAAATTGATTTTCTCAAGGGTTTGATTTTGGATATATATTAGTTCAATTTATTAAACTTTTAGCAAAAGAGGTTGCATACTACCCGTAAACATTGGTCATATCCCTTAGTATTTATACCATACATGAACAGCCATAAGACCCTCTTCCCCGTTGAAATCGAGACTATCAATTAATAAGATATACTTGAATACGTTATTTATTTTGAATAGGAGCTAATTGTAATAACTTTAAGTATAGGATTTTCTTTGTTTGGATTTGACAACAATGAGTGAAAAAAGTGTTAGCTACCGTAATTCTCCCAAGGGTTCTCATATAAATCAAAATTTTGATAATGAGAAAGATCAAAATCGAATAAATAAAAAATTTCAAAATCTCAATTTCGAAATGGATAGACCCTCATCTCTTCGGTATCGATGTTACCCAACTAGGACTGTTCATCCTTCTGTCATTTTATTCCCACCAGCTGAAGAAAACAATTTTGAGCTTAAGCATTCATTTATTCAAGGGGTACCAAAATTTACTGGTTCTGAAAATGCTTACGAATTTCTAAGTGAATTTGAATTATATGCGTCCACAACAAAAATGCAACAATTGTCTAGCGAATCAATCAAGCTAAGACTAATTCCATTCGCACTTCTTGGAAGCACTAAACGATGGTTAAATTCTCTTCCCAAACATTCCATAAGAAGCTGGGATGAATTTGTCACTATATTCTTGAAAAAAATTCCCTTTCCATAAAACTTTGAAAATCTGAACTGAAATAAATCAATTTTCTCAAAATGAGGGGGAAACTTTTTCAAAATACTTTGAGAGATTCAACCTATTACTGTATAGTTGTACTCATCATGCAATCCCAAAATACCACTTGCGTCAAATTGCATATGAAGGGCTAAACTATCAGATTAGAACTCAACTAGAATCAATGTGTGGAGGATAATTTATGTCTAAAACAGCCGATGAAGCTTGGGAATTCTTAGAGAATTATTCTGAAAAGTACATGCAATGGGAATCAATTCGTGTTCCCATTCGTGCTTCTACTAGAGCAGTGCATGTCGTGGACACAAATCACCTTCTCTTAGAAAATCAAACTCCTTAAATCGGAGAAGGGCTACCCTACTATTACTTTCAAGACCAAGCCAATGCTATCACTCAAAATAATCCTTATTCATCCACATATAACCCTAGCTAGAGGAATCATCCGAATTTTTCTTGGTGAATCCTAATAATTCCTCAAACCCATCTCACATGCAACCCTTTATTCCAAATTCAAATTACCAAGTGCCAATTCCCAATTCTCAAACCTCTCAAGCTCCACCTCAGTCTAAACAACATTATAGGCATCCCAACTTTCTGTCCTCCACTCAATCTTCTCAGCCGTCACAGGAAATTATTCGTTTAGAAAAACAAATAAACTCTCAATAGGCTAAACTTGAACAAATGATGAATATGATGAAGGAATTAATGAAAAATAATGAGAAGGGAAAATTTCCTTGTCAACCCGAGGTGAATGCAAAAATAACTCTTGTACTGTAAATTCTTGTGAGGATGAAAACCATAATCCGGTTGATGTTGTCACCACCCTTAGATCTGGAAAGAGGATTGATAATGATGTTGGCAACCCTTATAAACCTTCGAACTCAACCCAAATACAAAATATTGATGATCACTTAATGGCTATGAATGCCAGTTCCATCTTCCTTAACTATTGGCAATCCCAACAGTTCTCCTCCTAGTGTCGGCAAACCCGACACGCCTTCGAAAATCAATGTTGGCAATATCAACATTTCATCTTCTGCACCTTTACCACTTTCTTTTCCCATGGCTAAACCTTCTTCTTTGAATGATGAAACTGATCAAATAGTCGAAAAACCAGTAGCTCCATTTCCTCATAGACACAATAATAAGAAGAAAGCGACAAATTTCGATAAAATTTTGGAAATTTTCAAGCAAGTTCGTGTGAACATTCCTCTTTTAGACACCATTGAACAAATTCCTCAATATGAGAAATGTCTTAAGGAATTGTGTATATAGAAACGTGCCACTAACATTCCAAAACCTGCCTTTTTAACTACGAATACAAGCTCTATTATTTCGAATCTTACCCCAGCCAAGTACAATGACCCTGGCTGCCCTATAATTGATTGCAAAATAGGAAACACTCACATCTCTCATGCCTTACTTGACTTGGCGCCAGTGCCAATCTTCTTCCTTACACTATGTATTGTTAACTTGGAATAAGGGAGATTAAACCAACAAACATTACTCTTCAGCTAGCTGGTCGAACTGTAAAAAAGCCATTAGGCATGATAAAAGACGTCTTGGTAAAAATCGAACAGTTTTACTCCCCTATCGATTTCATAGTTCTAGAAACCGAGCCTGTCTCAAATCCCAATGTTCAAATCTCATTGACATTAGGATGCCCCTTCTTAGCAAACTCAAATGCTATCATAAATTGTAGGAACGATGAACTTCGACTTCTTTCGGGCACCTAACCATTGAGCTAAATATCTTTAATCTCAACAAACAACCTAGGGATTTTGAGATTGAAGAAATTGACATGATTCAAACAACTGTTGATGAAGCCTCTATTAACATTTCTGAAGCCTTGAGAACAAGTCTTGACCATTTCAACTCCGATTTCGATGAGCTCGAACACATTTCTAAATTAAATGAACTTCTTGACCCGAAACCTACGTCACCTGAATCTAACAAAGGAACGTTGAACAATGTTAGCACATAAGAATGTCCTAAGTTAGACCTTAAGCCGCTGCCACAAGACCGTAACTATGCTTACTTGAACTCTACAGAAAATTCCCTCATAATCTTCGCCTTTGATCTTACTGAGGACTAGGAAGAAAAACTTTTGAAAATTTTATGGGAAAATAAAGAGGCATTAGGATGGGAAATTAGCGATATCAAAGGAATCAACCCATTGATTGTAAAACTTCGCATACATTTAGTTGATAAGGCTAAACCTACTCGTGAGGCTCAGAGGTGATTATACCCAAACATGAGAGAAGTGGTCAAGGAAGAAATAATCAGATGTCTAGATAATAACCTCATCTATCCCATCTCTGATAGTACTTGGGTGAGTCTGGTACAAGTTGTACCAAAACAATTGGGAGTCACCGTGATCAAAATGAAAGTAATGAACTCGTCCCAACAAAAATCAAAACAAAATGGCACGTGTGTATTGATTATCGAAAGCTCAACTCAAAAACACGAAAAGGTCATTTTCCTTTGCCTTTCATTGACCAAATGCTCAAATGCTTAGTGGGACATGAGTGCTATTGTTTTCTAGATTGATATTCTGGCTATAACCAAATTCCTGCTGCTTTAGAAGATCAACATAAAACTACCTTTACATGTCCCTTTGGAACCTTTGCTTATCGTTTCTTGCCTTTTGGTCTTTGTAATACCCCCATGACTTTCTAAAGGTGTATGATGAGTATTTTTTCTGATATGGTGGAAGAATTCTTGGAAATATTCTTGGATGATTTTTCAATCTATGGATTATCTTTTTCCCAATGTCTCACTCATTTGGAACTCGTCCTAAAACGTTATAAGGAGAAATCATTCGTGCTTAATTGGGGAAAAATGTCATTTCATGGTAAAAAGAGGGATAGTTCTAGGTCATGTCGTCTTAAAAGATGGTCTAGAAGTCGATAAATCCAAAATCGTTTTGATTGCTATTCTACCTCTTCCTAAGTCTGTTAAAGACATCATTCATTTCTTGGCCATGCAGGATTCTATAGATGATTCATTAAGGATTTCTCGAAAATCTCAAAACCGCTCTCAAACTTACTTGCCGAAGACGTCTAGTTTGAATTTTCCGATGATCGCAAAACATCTTTTGAAACTCTTAAGTCAATATTGACCACAACTCCCATCATTCAATCCCCAGATTGGACCCAACCCTTTGAACTTATGTGCGATGCTTCTGATTTTGCAATTGGAGCCATTTTGGGTCAGCGAATTGATAAACTCCCTCGAGTCATTTATTATGCTAGTAAAACCTTAAACGAGGCCCAACTGAATTACTCAACTAATGAAAAGGAATTTTTGGCAGTTGTCTTCGCTCATGAGAAATTCAGACCATATCTTATAGGATACAAATTCATAGTTTACACTGACCATTCTACCTCACGATACTTGCTTTCTAAAGGATGCTAAGGCCCACTTGATTCGATGGATCCTTCTTCTTCAAGAATTCGATATAGAAATACACGATAAAAAGGTTTTGAGAATGTTGTTGCGGATCACCTTTCTCGAATTGTGCACGAGAATGTTGATGACACCCAAATCAAGGACTATTTTCCCAACGAACAAATATTTTCAGTCTCTAATACCACTTGGTACGTTGACATTGTGAACTATCTTGTCACACATCAAACACCCGCTGAATGGTCGAAACAAGAAAAAAAAAATTTATCTTTAATGTTCGAAACATTGAGATGGCCCATATCTTTTCAAATATTATCCAGACCAAATCATTCGAAGGTGTGTACCCAATCATGAACACCAAAGTATTCTCTACTTCTTACATGATCATGTTTGTGGCAGTCAGTTTGGAGCAAGAAAAAATGCTGCAAAAGTGTTGCAAAGCGGTTTTTATTGGCCAACACTCTTCCGTGATGCTTTCGAATTTTGCTGTAAATGTAGTTGATGTCAAAGAATGGGTCGAATAACTAAACGAAACATAATGCCACTTAACCCCATTTTAGTAATTGAATTATTTAATGTTCGGGGCATCAATTTCATGGGACCTTTCCCTAGCTCATTCGAAAATCTTTACATCTTGCTTGCAGTAGACTATATCTCAAAATGGGTTGAAGCCATCCCAACCAAAACTAATGATAACAAGGTTGTTATAAAATTCCTCAAAGAAAACATCTTTTCATGCTTTGGCACACCTCGAGCTATCATTAGCGATAATGGCACTCATTTCTGTAACCGTGCTTTTGAATCCTTGCTGAAGAAGTACTCAATCTCACACAAGCTATCTAACCCTTACCATCCACAAACTAGTGGGCAAGTAGAAGTTTCCAATAGAAAAATCAAACAAATCCTTGAGAAAACAGTGAATTCCAATAGAAAAGATTGATCCATAAAACAAGATGCACTTTGGGCATTTCGCACTGCTTACAAAACCAATCTAGGGATGTCACCATATCGATTAGTCTTTGGAAAGGCCTGTCACTTACCTTTTGATTGGAGCATCGTGCTTTTTGGGCTATAAAGTTTTTGAATTTTTACTTAGAGAAAGTCGGTTCACACAGGAAGTTACAAATTTCAGAATTGGAGGAAAGAAGAAATGAAGCATATGAAAATGCAAAAATCTATAAAGAAAGAACTAAGTCCCAGCACGACAAGAACATACTTCGTAAGGAATTCAATGTAGGTCAAAAAAGTTCTTTTGTATGACTTTAGACTTCATTTGTTTCCAGGTAAACTCAGATCTCGATGGAGTGGACCTTATGTTGTGAAAATAGTATATCCTCATGGAGCAGTTGAAATTGAAATCCTAAGAATGGAAATGTCTTCAAAGTAAACGGTCAACGACTGAAACCGATTTTGGAATTTGTGCAATATAAAGATGATGATCTTATCGATCTTCGTGATCCTGATCATCCACCGTGAAATCAGGTGGTACACTTTCTTTTTCCTTTAATTTTCATTTTTTTCCACTTGTGTCTGCATACCTTAGACAGTTGGGAAACTGTCTCAATCTGTGTGGGGAAGTCAAGTCTGCATCATGTCTCAATTTATTTTTACCACATGTCTTTCCTTTTTATTTCAATAAAATAAAATAAATAAAATCAGGCATGACTCATTTTATATTGATACAACAAAATAAATTAACAATTGTTAGTCAGTTGATAGTACTTTTTTCTCTCAAATAAGATCGAATAAGAAATATAATGAAAAGTTGAATTTTTGAGGGATAATAGTGTAACCGATACATAGGGAGATTCTTAGGTGATGACCATGAAGTTTATTCCAAATTGTTGTCTTTGTTTAATGAGTGGAGGAATTAAAATACTTATATTGCCTTTTTAAGTCTTTAAAACTAAGTTGTGTTAAAATGAATTCGAATAACTCTCTCTTGTTCTTACATTTTCAATAATAGTAATAATATTGTAAGGGTATCCAACATTGCTTGTAAATCTAGCATTGGTGTGCAAACACGCCAAGCTCTATCTGACATGTTGTTGACAAAGTTAGCATCGGTGTATCTTGGTCTCATTTTATGAGATGGACACCTAAAGATTACCGAAATATTGTTGACAAAGTCAGCATTGTTCTGCACAATCTGCCAAGCCCTTTTCCATCTGTCATGGGTGGTATAGCTTGGTCTTTTAAGTTAGGTGTATGTAATTAATCTTAAATTTTATTTTTTATAGAGATAGAGAATAAGCGATGATGCCGAAGTACTTCTTGACCTTATTGATTTGACTAGTCATACACAAGGAAATTAGAATACCACTTTGCGAACTTTGACAAGCAAACTAAGAATTTATTTCATGGCTGCACTATGTTATCAACCGAATGAACTGGCCAAACTAGAATTTAACATTTGAAAACTTGAACTGTGTTGAAAATTTGTGACAATTTGAGGTATCTAAAATAAAATCAACTGACTAGAAATTGTTAATTTAATTTGTTGTACTACCTTTTTAAACAAGTATTGTTTTCATTTGTGTTTCATTTTTTTTCCATTGCATTCATGTCATTGCATCAGAACCACAACATACTGCATTTGGATTTTGTGGGTAGTATCTACTGAGAACCCTCACGAGACACCACTCACCCTACTAGGGACACTTAGAGGTTTAACGGCTTGTTGCATACGCTCAATGCAATCAGGTTTCCTATGAAAGTGTGACCTATCTAGTTTAGCTTTTCATTCCTTTTGTTTTACTCGAGGATGAGTAAAAGTTAAGTGTGGGGGTATTTTATTAACATGTAAAAGTGTTTATTTTTATACTCATATCTTATCTTTATTGTTTATAAATAAATGATACTTTGGGTACTTTTGTGTGTTTTTTACAGATTATAAATAAAATTCTCTTCTGTCTCAATCAAAGACCAATTGCATGGAAAAGTGCTACTTCTTGAAATCAACAAGTTTTAAATCGAAAAGGATGTTGTAGCACACTGGAAAAGGCCTAGAAAGTTTGGTGGAGTGTTCTGAGTTCGATCCCTATCAAGTACTATTTTTATGAAGAAAGAAACATGAATACTTCACACCCCACCTCATGTGTTTTGATGAATAAATGAACTAAGTGATATTATATATATAGTCATATTTATGCATATATAAATATATAATATGCACTTAATAAAGATTTTAGTAATTTGGCACATTCCTCTCAAAGAATTCAAATCCAATCAATTATATTAATTGCCATGCAAAAAAGAAAGGGAAGACTTTGATTACAAATCTCCAATTAAGCATATGCTTATCTTCCAACTAACAGTGCCATACATTAAACAGAATGCAATGATTACAAATATTCAATCAAGCGCCATGAAAGGAATATTCCTTTTATCTTTGGAAAGAATTTTTTTCATACATTTATCTTAGCTTTATATTCACATAGAGATAGGAGACTATACCCCCATATAAATACCTATTGTATTCATTCCAAAATTATATTCCTTTTTCTGTATTCTCCTATTCTCCTTAATAAAGTTTTTTAGTTCAGCTTATTGTTCTTTTCTTTCATAATAATACGTGTTTTCTACTCAATTAGTTTTGGTAGAACACAAATTGTTATTTATTTTTCTTTATTGCATGTTAGTGAATGACCGTTTGATTAGATTCAATGGCAATTATTTAATTTTCTGTTGTCGTTTCTGTTTGCTGCTTCTTTTCCAGTACTTTATTGTTTTTGTCTTGATTGTCGAATTCAATATAGATCCGATTAGATTCGAATCTATAATAAATTCAATAACATTATTTCAAATCACATCTCCAAATATTGTCTAATTCACCCATGAGATTACATAAATAATAAATTTAATATTCCTCCTTGTGTTTGATCTGCACACTACACATTGTGCACTTGCAATTTATAATAAACTTGCGCTTTTCTGATATATATATGTCCAGTTCTAACTAATTTCCAATTTTACCAAAATACCAAACCATTCTTATACATGTTTTATCATTCCAATTCCAATCGATATAAATCCAATCCAATCTTATTTAACTTTACTTAAGTTAAATTTTAATTCATTTGATTAACTTTTGTCTTTTTAGCCTATTTAACTTGTACCTGTTAAATTTAAACCTCAAATCCTCTTAATCATTTCCCGAATTACAACATTAAATTTTAATCAAGCTAATTCTTAGCTTAAGGCTATTCTTTCCTTTATCTTGGCTTTTCAAATTATTTTAAACACTTATCTAAACAAGTTTAAGTATATCTTGACTTTTAAATTGGAATCATATGGTCATCCCACTTTCAAAACTCGAAAATAAATACTGATGATGCTGCAGCTATCAACAGAATCATCCTCAAGCGACTAGAATGCGATTCAATATTTATATAGTATATATAAGACTTTGTATATACGTTGGCCAGGCGTATATTCAAAATCTTCCTATACTCGATTGTCTAATCTCAACATCAAATAAAATACTCAAATTCTTATTATAAGATAGGCTAACCAATTTACTGTTTAAACCCTCTTTTGAAGAATTTAATCTTTCAAAACCAAATTCATTTGTATATATACGCAAATTTGTTCTCTTCTATATATAATACTCTTTAAACTCATTCTAGGGTATTAATAATCCTATCTCTAATGAGTAACTCATCAAGGATGTTACTAATCTTAGTTCTGACGAGTCATATCCTTCTATTAAAATGAGTCGTACCCCAAAGCTTTGTATAAACCAAAGCTTTGATACCACATGTCATAAGACACCTTGCTGGCCGGTTGAAACAGATGATTAAACTTACTTAAACTGATCAACAAGACGTATCGCTTAAGGTTACAACTAATAAGAATTGAACAAAACAACTTTTTCATTACTATTGCAAAAACTTTTACATCAGAATACAGCTTACATCATAGTACAACTTACATCAGAGTACAATAATAAATACATGCACAATGGAAATAGCAATATCAAGGTGTATCATGTACACAACAGAAAACGTAAACTCTTAGCGGAAGAAATAAAATGCTCTGGACACAGCTCTAGCTTCAATCTAGCACCTTCTTTATAAAATATATGCAAACCAAAACTGCTAAACTACCCATGCGGAAAATATAGACACCCAGAGTTCAGGTAGAAGAACAATAAACCTTGAACAAGTCACGGGACTAGTGTGAGAAATAAAATAATTATTTACTTTATTTCAAAGTTTGGTAAATCACAAGACCATGCCGTATAACACGGGACGAGTTTCCCCTCATGAATACCAGTTATAATATATTTGCAATGCTTTTTAAAAATGAAGCTAGCATAAGACTCGCATCCCTGTGATAACCCGAAAAATTCCCACCCTTTGAATCGACCATAAGCCACACAGGTCTGACCCAAAGAATGGAAATCTGCGGATACATCAACTTTGGGCATACAACACATTAAAACAAATAACAGAAGACTTTTATAACACCATACTAAATGTTACATCAGAGTACAGAATATATATCAGAATACATTGGTAATAAATACAGCGGAAGAATAAATTACAATAAATTTTATACATTGCAGCGGAACTAATCTCAGTGGAAGGCTATCACATTTTGGCCACAGCTTCAGTCTTCAAACCAGGATCTTTCTTAATATCTCTGCCAAATAAGCTACTCGACTGCCCGTGTGGAAAGAGGGCACCCAAGTTTGCAAAGTGAAACAAACTACAGGTCAGTCGTGGGACTGGTGTGAGAATTCTTTACTTAACTTATCTAATAAGAAGGCTAATCACAGGTCCACAACGCTAACGCGGAACGGGTTTACTCCATTGGATTGCCAGTGCATAACTAAAATAAATCGTCAAATAACGCAATGCTTTTTAGAAAAATGAAACCATTATAAGACCCAAATCCCATCACACAATGCAACGCAAGCCGAAGGATAGGGTTTTACCTTATAATGATCAAAAGATGCTAGATACGTAAAAACGGTATTAGTGTGTATATATATTTATAAAAACATTTCAGAGTAAATGTATCAATCCTAGACGGCATAGTACCCCATCCTACTATGTCGCCATACTATTTATACAGTCAAAACCGCAAGGGGCGTATTGGAAATTGGGTTTCCATTAAGAGTCAAGGCTAGGGAGGAGATCCTTACCGATTCGAGACATTCTAGCAATGCCCCAGGATTGGTACTCTGTCCAACCCTTGGATCCTGCAGGGCCGGTCCACACTTACTTTTGTGGATTAGAAATGCCTGAACACACGTTCCCCGGTTCTAGTGAACCTACAATACGGCCGAGGGCGACCGCATAAATCCGAGGCCTCGCAAAAAAATCCAACAACCACATAAGTAAATGTCTGGGCTCCATACCATGACACCACTTCTAGCTAGAAAAAAAACGTGTGCACTCCCTGCGTTCCCTTCTCCCATTTTAGACTCCACCGGGCTGTGAGGCTCGCGAAGTCACGATATACACAAAGCTATGCCTAAATAGGCCGTGCTTTGATCATCAACCACAAGGCCTGCTTTTCAACAAAGCCTTGATCATTTGCATCTTAGCATGCCACATTGTCAGACCCTACCATATTATTGATCATCTACCAATATATATATAACCTCTATGCTCATATGTCTTAGAGAAGGGTGTTAAGTGGAGGATAAATTCTCTACCACCAAACAGAAATATATAATCAGTAGCGTTCAACAAATAGAGTAGAAATGAATACAATGTCAGACACACAATCCACTTACAAGTCCGTTCTGGGTCTGAACGAAACTGGAGAAACCTGGGTAGTTCTCATATATCCGGACAATCAACACATATGTCCGAACGACTACCACAGAAATCCCTTCAGGGCAGCTACTCCTGTCGGAGACCTCAGTAGCAACACATTCATCCGTTGTGAAAACCGCCGGTCTTCAACACCGTCTTCATCTTCGACTCTTCATCGTCGTAATAAATATTCGGAATGGGTAAAACCCGGTCTTTCCGAATAATCAGCGTATTTTATAATTAAAAATTTAGTGCTAAAAGAACACATCCAACGCCTCATTCCAATTCAGAATATTCTTTTAAATGGCATATTATTAGGGAAAGGTTCCCATTCATTTTACCAAAGATAAATTCTTTAAATTATTCTTTAATCTTCTTTCTAGAAATTCATTTAAAACTCCAATTTGGTTTTAAATATCAAAAATCATTATTCAATGATTATTCCACTTTAAGAAACAAATCTTATCTTATTTAGGTTAAAGAACTAATGTCATTTAAAACATTATTCACGATAAACCCCAAATCCTACTCCATTAAATGTGGAATTTTCACAGAAATCAAATCAATATATATAATCGGTATAAATTTCTATATCGGACTATAAATATAAATGGAATAACGGCAAAGCCTTTTAAATTCCATATATATTAACGGTCTTCATTCATAGAAGCTTATCTCAATTAATATTAAATCGAATTCCATTCCATTCCAATTTAATATATATAATCGGAAAACTTTTCTTTTGGAAAAACTCTTATTATATCTTAATAAAAGATTTATAAATTCCAAATCACATTTTCCCTGTCAATTGGGTTAAAGAACAAATGTCGTTTAAAAACATAGTTCACAATAAACCCAATTCACATTTCAACTTTATCCTGATTAATAAATATAATAGGAAACTCTAATAATCTTAATTAAAAGATCCTTTTCTCAACTGGGTTTAAGAATAGTGTTATTTAGGACACTATTCATGATAAACCAAAATTCAATTTCACTTTAATTCAATTCCATTGATTTATTATACTACTTAGTTAACGAATTTACTTTGATAAAAATACATTTTTGTCTTTTCAAATATGGGATTTTTCTATCCAAAATCTTTCTAAAGTATTTATTATGTTTTTACATAATTTTTTCCATATTTTTAAATTAGTTTTAAAACGATTCCAACTTTATTTTCAATTTTATATCAAAATTGAATATTCCTCTTCTTTATCATATCAGAATATTAATATTTCCAAAATATTAAATTTTATAAATCACTTTCTTTAAATATTCATTTTAAAATGAATAATATTTATCGATAAACTCATTCGGGTTAACAATGGCGTTGCTATTTAAAACAGATTTAATATATCAGTTCATTTTCTTATTCATTTATATTTATACTGGGCCAGACCTCTCACATTAAGCCTGCGACTTATGGATGCTGGATATGCCGGTTGGTTCCGGGCAGACTTATCCCATAAGTTGGGCTTAACCTCGTGTCAAAAACCCAATATGAATTCATGTACTTGGACCTCTCATATTAGGCCCAACATTTATGGCTGCTGGATATGCCGGTTGGGTCCGGGCAGACTTCCACCATAAATATGACCTAACCTCGTGTCCAAATACAATTATAATTTATAATTAAAATTATTTCTTGAAAATATTATTTTAAAATATTCTATATTTTAAAATCTCTAACTTCTAAAATAACCTATATTTCAGAATATAACTTAATATTTACCTTTCCAAAATAAACCTTGACTCTTCATATTATCATAATATTAGTTATTCCAAAAATTGTGATATCAAAAATTACCATTCTAACTTTAAACGTAATCAGTCGATATCAATCCGTTTATGTTAGGTGTTGAAACCAAATCTTCTGCATTTAATGTTAACATAAAAACAGAATCTTTTAAATTCAATTTTCTTATAATAATTGGAATGTAATTTTACCAATTCTAATAATTCATTATAACTTTCCAAATGATAAAGATATAGTCTTCTTAATTCAAGCGTCAATTTATTCCATTAATTTAGTAATAAATGAAAATTATTCCTTTCATTTAAAATTGGAATGAGACCCACACCATTTTCATATAATTCAATTATATGAAAATCATACATTTATTTCATATCAATTTTCAAACATCAACAACCAAAGTGCATTTCTAATTAACCACAAGGGTGATGTGTATTCAATATCAGCCCTTGACCCATGTGGGGTTTCAACCAACACAATTCGAGTAGTAGAAAATAAACTGTGCTTCTAGACGACGTGTGAAAATTGATCGTCCAGTCACATAAACAAGCCAGGTCGCTTGTAAATGGCGGTGTATACAAGTGCTCAACTAGAAACCTAAATAATATGCACAATTTAACAATGTTCACATAATAGGTTTAACGGTTTTTAATTTCATTCTTTTTTAATGAAACAATTTCAAAATAAAACATACTCTTTTGTACCGTTTCATCTTAATGTAAACAGTTCATCTTTAAATATTTCCATTTAAATCAATTCATAAATAAAGGACAAACTTTATTCATTTTGATCCTTTTTTTTAAATAAAGAATAAAATTTTATTCATTTTAGTCCCTTTAAAATAAAGAATAAAACTTTATTTAATTTAGTCCTTTTTGGATAAAGAACAAATCTTTTATTCGTTTAAGTCCTTTTAAAAAAAACAAACCTTTTATTCATACCTTTTATTAAAAATAAAAGTTTAACCAAACTCCATCTTTAATCCAAAATAAAAATCAAGACTTTATTTATTTTAAAATAAAAACCACAACTTTATTCATTTTAAAATAAACGTTACAGGACAAGTGTAATTATGGCGCTGTTTTCCTGAAATTTTGAATTACACAACGCGAACTGCATGTGCCTGAAACGTTGAATTAATATTTTATATTCGAAAATATAATTATAAACCATTTCAAAAACATAATTTTATTTCAAAATTTCGTATTAAATAAAGATATCATCTTTATTTTTCAAAAAGAATGATAAAACCAATATTTTGTTCTTTTTGTCCAAAAAGGCCATTTTGCATAAAAACCCAAACTTTGCCATAAATTAATTAAAATATTATTTTTATAAAAAATCAATATTTTAATTAAAGATTCATTTCCATGTAGTCCAATAAAAATGAAATATTTATTTAGTTCAACGATTGTGCACAAAATTCATGTTTTCATGTAAAACATGAAAAAAATGAGATTTTGGTGCAAAATCTCCAAACCAAATAAAATCGACTTTCATGAACAACAATAAAAATTATAATTTTTTTTATTGAAATATAAGTTTTCATGAAATTTAATAAGTAAAGAATGAATCTTTAATTTGCGCATAAACATCAATCTCCATTGATTAAGCCAAATCACATCAACAACGTATGCAACAACAATTTGACAATAATAACCCAAACAATAATCACCAATTTCAATCATACATCGCCAATTCACTTTTGTGTACATACAAACATCAATAACACAAGGCAAGAAATAATTAAATTAAAAGATTATATAATAAAATATATAGAATCTCACCGTTTCATCTCTGGTCTATCTCATCGTGTAGATCCGGTCGAAGCGAATCCAATGCATCTAAAATCATCTGATTTCGTTTTTTGTTTAATCTTAACCCAAAATTTAGGCCATCTTCTTCTTCGTTCTGATTTCCAGGAAGACACGCACAAAAGTTCCACCAATCTTCATCATTGCTGCACCAAAAGTCGTTCCCCTGAGACCCATCCGCCGTCATGACGACGAAGCCCATACACTAACCACCACCGCCGATTTGCCTCTGACTTCAGCGCCTTAGAGCGCGAGATCCTCTCAATCCGCTCATCATAATTCAATCATGACCGTTGATGTTGGAGGTCATGTCATGCTCTTTGATTTTCCATTTATTTATTTATTTATTTTGAGTTGATGAATTCTTTGAGTAGATTAGGAGAGAAAGAAAGAAAAAAGGAGAAAGGGAGAGTGTAGCCATAGATTTTAGAAACGGTGGCTGCTTTATTTATGAAATTAGGGTTAAGGAAGTGAAAGGATATTATATAGTGGAGGAAATTATTATTTTTATTCCTTCTAATTAATATTTTTATTTATTTATTTATGATGTCTGCAGATTGTAAATATAAAGAGAATAGAGAATAACACCAAAAAAAGGGGTGGAATAAAGGGAATAGTTTTATATCTAAAAATGAATTTGATTGATCATTAGAAGAGGAGAGAGAGTAGAGAATAAATGTGCCAGTTATTTCCCCCAAATGCATCTTTGTATTTATAAACAAATTAAATGCTTGCCTTTTTTTTCTAATTGTTTAAGTTAAGCAACTTTTTAAATTTCAAAACATGCATAATTTAAGGAACCTATTTATTTGCAAGAAAGAATAAGTGAAAGAGAAATAGATATATACATATAGTTGATTTAAAGGAAAGAAAAAGAAAAAAACAAAATGTTGGAAAACTGAACAGGATAAAAAAAAAGAGAAAGAGAAAACAAGAATGTAATTAATGCACAGTTTATTGTCTCCAAAAGTTATTGAATGGGAAACGTTACTTTATAATAAAGAAGAAGCTGCATGAGATAGAAATAGAAAAGAAAAGAAAAGGAGAAGAAGGAAATATGGTAAATATACAGGAAGGGACAAATAAAATGAATGCATCATTTATTGTTTAATGATGACCATAAAAAAGTTATGTGATTTTTTTTTTACACATATGTATATAGTTTGATCATCCATAAAACTGCATTAGTTAAGAAACACACATTTAAATGCACCATACATATACATATAGAATGTAATTAATTTTTATTTATTTATTTAATGTATTAAACGAAAGCCTTTCGCTTCTTTTTTATTTATTTATTAAATGCACACATGGATATATTATACAAAATAATTTTCATTTAAAACGGATGCATATGAAAGGAAGACAGATATCAAAGAAATAAAAAAAGAAAAGATATGTAAACATGTAGATGCATGAATGTAGAAATAAAAGAGAAAAGAAATTTAAACATGCTGATGAATGAATGTAGAAATAAAAAGAGAAAAGAGATTTTAAATATGCAGATGCATGAATGTAGGAATAAAAGGAAAAAGAAGTGTAGACATGCAGATGCATCAATGTAGAAATAAAAGAGAGAGGAAATGTAAACATGCTGATGCATGAATGTAGGAATAAAAGAAAAATAAAAGTAATGTAGACATGCAGATGCATGCATGTAGGAATAAAAGAGAAAGAAATGTAAAAAAAAAATGAGGTGCATGTAAATGTTAATATTAACCATTTCCTATTGTAAATTTTTTTTTCATCATTATTATTATTTATTAAATATTTTAATTTAATAACGGAATTTTTTTTTTCTTTTCATTCATTCATACGTCGCAGCGTCGACGAAACTAAATATTCCGCCATTACTATTTAAAATAAACTATTTTAAATATTAAAAACCCACTTAAATAATAAAAAATTTAAATTCGGCCCAAAATTCCGGGTTGTTACAATCTCCCCCACTTAAAACTTTTCGTCCTCGAAAAGGAACAAAGCTAAGAGTTGTTTAATTTATCAATTCAGTTTTTATTCTTTTATCATTTGGTTTTAATAATTTTATTAATTGATTATCCTTTCAAATATATATAGTTTTTATATATTCAAAAGTTATAATTTCTAAAATCGGATTATATATATAATCACAAATACGTTAATTATAGACTTGGCATTCTCAACTCATTCTAGGGTATTACTAGCCCCATCTCTAATGAGTTTTCTCATTCTAGGATACTACTGATCCTATCTCTAATGAGTATTCTTATTGGATATTACTAATCCAATCTCTGATGAGTCTTCTGTTAAGTTCAAACGAGTTGTACCCCAAAGATTTGAGCTAACCAGAGCTCTGATGCCAACTATGATAACCCGAAAAATTCCAACCCTTTGAATCGACCATAAGCCACACAGGTCTGACCCAAAGAATGGAAATCTGCGGATACATCAACTTTGGGCATACAACACATTAAAACAAATAACAGAAGACTTTTATAACACCATAATAAATGTTACATCAGAGTACAGAATATATATCAGAATACATTGGTAATAAATACAGCGGAAGAATAAATTACAATAAATTTTATACATTGCAGCGGAACTAATCTCAGTGGAAGGCTATCACATTTTGGCCACAGCTTCAGTCTTCAAACCAGGATCTTTCTTAATATCTCTACCAAATAAGCTACTCAACTGCCCGTGTGGAAAGAGGGCACCTGAGTTTTCAAAGTGAAACAAACTACAGGTCGGTCGTGGGACTGGTGTGATAATTCTTTACTTTACTTATCTAATAAGAAGGCTAATCACAGGTCCACAACGCTAACGCGGAACGGGTTTACTCCATTGGATTGCCAGTGCATAACTAAAATAAATCGTCAAATAACGCAATGCTTTTTAGAAAAATGAAACCATTATAAGACCCAAATCCCATCACACAATGCAACGCAAGCCGGAGGATAGGGTTTTACCTTATAATGATCAAAAGATGCTTGATACGTAAAAACGATATTAGTGTGTATATATATTTATAAAAACATTTCGGAGTAAATGTATCAATCCTAGACGGCATAGTACCCCATCCTACTATGTCGCCATACTAGTTATACCGTCAAAACCGCAAGGGGCGTATTGGAAATTGGGTTTCCATCAAGAGTCAAGGCTAGGGAGGAGATCCTTACCGATTCGAGACATTCTAGCAATGCCCCAGGATTGGTACTATGTCCAACCCTTGGATCCTGCAGGGCCGGTCCACACTTACTTTTGTGGATTAGAAATGCCTGAACACACGTTCCCCGGTTCTAGTGAACCTACAATACGGCCGAGGGCGACCGCATAAATCCGAGGCCTCGCAAAAAAAACCCAACAACCACATAAGTAAATGTCTGGGCTCCATACCATGACACCACTTCTAGCTAGAAAAAAAACGTGTGCACTCCCTGCGTTCCCTTCTCCCGTTTTAGACTCCACCGGGCTGTGAGGCTCGCGAAGTCACGATATACACAAAGCTATGCCTAAATAGGACGTGCTTTGATCATCAACCACAAGGCCTGCTTTTCAACAAAGCCTTGATCATTTGCATCTTAGCATGCCACATTGTCAGACCCTACCATATTATTGATCATCTACCAATATATATATATATATATATATATATATATATATATATAACCTCTAAGCTCATACGTCTTAGAGAAGGGTGTTAAATGGAGGATAAATTCTCTACCACCAAACAGAAATATATAATCAGTAGCGTTCAACAAATACAGTAGAAATGAATACAATGTCAGACACACAATCCACTTACAAGTCCGTTCTGGGTCTGAACTAAGCTGGAGAAACCTGGGTGGTTCTCGTATATCCGGACAATCAACACATACGTCCGAACGACTACCACAGAAATCCCTTCAGGGCAGCTACTCCTATCGGAGACCTCAGTAGCAACACATTCATCCGATGTGAAAACCGTCGGTCTTCAACACTGTCTTCATCTTCGACTCTTCATCATCGTAATAAATATTCGGAATGGGTAAAACCCGGTCTTTCCGAATAATCAGCGTATTTTATAATTAAAAATTTAGTGCTAAAAGAACACGTCCAACGCCTCATTCTAATTCAGAATATTCTTTTAAATGGCATATTATTAGGGAAAGGTTCCCATTCATTTTACCACAGATAAATTCTTTAAATTATTCTTTAATCTTCTTTCTAGAAATTCATTTAAAACTCCAATTTGGTTTTAAATATCAAAAATCATTATTCAATGATTATTCCACTTTAAGAAATAAATCTTATCTTATTTAGGTTAAAGAACTAATGTCATTTAAAACATTATTCACGATAAACCCCAAATCCTACTCCATTAAATGTGGAATTTTCACAGAAATCAAATCAATATATATAATCGGTATAAATTTCTATATCGGACTATAAATATAAATGGAATAACGGCAAAGCCTTTTAAATACCATATATATTAACGGTCTTCATTCATAGAAGCATATCTTAATTAATATTAAATCGAATTCCATTCCATTCCAATTTAATATATATAATCGGAAAACTTTTCTTTTGGAAAAACTCTTATTATATCTTAATAAAAGATTTATAAATTCCAAATCACATTTTCCCTGTCAATTGGGTTAAAGAACAAATGTCGTTTAAAAACATAGTTCACAATAAACCCAATTCACATTTCAACTTTATCCTGATTAATAAATATAATAGGAAACTCTAATAATCTTAATTAAAAGATCCTTTTCTCAACTGGGTTTAAGAATAGTGTTATTTAGGACACTATTCATGACAAACCAAAATTAATTTCACTTTAATTCAATTCCGTTTATTTATTATACTAGTTAGTTAACGAGTTTACTTTGATAAAAATACATTTTTATCTTTTCAAATATGGGATTTTTCTATCCAAAATCTTTCTAAAGTATTTATTATGATTTTACATAATTTTTTTCCATATTTTTAAATTAGGTTTAAAACGATTCCAACTTTATTTTCAATTTTATATCAAAATTGAATATTCCTCTTCTTTATCATATCAAAATATTAATATTTCCAAAATAATAAATTTTATAAATCACTTTCTTTAAATATTCATTTTAAAATGAATAAGATTTATCGATAAACTCATTCGGGTTAACAATGGCGTTGCTATTTAAAACAGATTTAATATATCAGTTCATTTTCTTATTCATTTATATTTATACTAGGCCAGACCTCTCACATTAAGCCTGCGACTTATGGATGATGGATATGCCGGTTGGTTCCGGGCAGACTTATCCCATAAGTTGGGCTTAACCTCGTGTCAAAAACCCAATTTGAATTCATGTACTTGGACCTCTCACATTAGGCCCAACATTTATGGCTGCTGGATATGCCGGTTGGGTCCGGGCAGACTTCCACCATAAATATGACCTAACCTCGTGTCCAAATACAATTTTAATTTATAATTATAATTATTTCTTGAAAATATTATTTTAAAATATTCTATATTTTAAAATCTCTAACTTCTAAAATAACCTATATTTCAGAATATAACTTAATATTTACCTTTCCAAAATAAACCTTGACTCTTCATATTATCATAATATTAGTTATTCCAAAAATTGTGATATCAAAAATTACCATTCCAACTTTAAACGTAATCAGTCTATATCAATCCGTTTATGTTAGGTGTTGAAACCAAATCTTCTGCATTTAATGTTAACATAAAAACGGAATCTTTTAAATTCAATTTTCTTATTATAATTGAAATGTAATTTTACCAATTCTAATAATTCATTATAACTTTCCAAATGATAAAGATATAGTCTTCTTAATTCAAGCGTCAATTTATTCCATTAATTTAGTAATAAATGAAAATTATTCCTTTCATTTAAAATTGGAATGAGACCCACACCATTTCCATATAATTCAATTATACAGAAATCATACATTTATTTCATATCAATTTTCAAACATCAACAACCAAAGTGCATTTCTAATTAACCACAAGGGTGAAGTGTATTCAATATCAGCCCTTGACCCATGTGGGGTTTCAACCAACACAATTCGAGTAATAGAAAATAAACTGTGCTTCTGGACGACGTGTGAAAATTGATCGTCCAGTCACATAAACAAGCCAGGTCGCTTGTGAATGGCGGTGTATACAAGTGCTCAACTAGAAACCTAAATAATATGCACGATTTAACAATGTTCACATAATAGGTGTAACGGTTTTTAATTTCATTCTTTTTTTAATGAAACAATTTCAAAATAAAACATACTCTTTTGTACCGTTTCATCTTAATGTAAACAGTTCATCTTTAAATATTTCCATTTAAATCAATTCATAAATAAAGGAAAAACTTTATTCATTTTGATCCTTTTTTTTTCAATAAAGAATAAAATTTTATTCATTTTAGTCCCTTTAAAATAAAGAATAAAACTTTATTTAATTTAGTCCTTTTTGGATAAAGAACAAATCTTTTATTCGTTTAAGTACTTTTAAAAAAAACAAACCTTTTATTCATACCTTTTATTAAAAATAAAAGTTTAACCAAACTCCATCTTTAATCCAAAATAAAAATCAAGACTTTATTTATTTTAAAATAAAAACCACAACTTTATTCATTTTAAAATAATTATGACGTTATAGGTCAAGTGTAATTATGGCGCTGTTTTCCTGAAATTTTGAATTACACAACGCGAACTGCATGTGCCTGAAACGTTGAATTAATATTTTATATTCGAAAATATAATTATAAACCATTTCAAAAACATAATTTTATTTTAAAATTTCGTATTAAATAAAGATATCATCTTTATTTTTCAAAAAGAATGATAAAACCAATATTTTGTTCTTTTTGTCCAAAAAGGCCATTTTGCATAAAAACCCAAACTTTGCCATAAATCAATTAAAATATTATTTTTATCAAAAATCAATATTTTAATTAAAGATTCATTTCCATGTAGTCCAATAAAAATGAAATATTTATTTAGTTCAACGATTGTGCACAAAATTCATGTTTTCATGTAAAACATGAAAAAACGAGATTTTGGTGCAAATTCTCCATACAAAATAAAATCGACTTTCATGAACAACAATAAAAATTATAATTTTTTTTATTGAAATATAAGTTTTCATGAAATTTAATAAGTAAAGAATGAATCTTTAATTTGCGCATAAACATCAATCTCCATTGATTAAGCCAAATCACATCAACAACGTATGCAACAACAATTTGACAATAATAACCCAAACAACAATCACCAATTTCAATCATACATCGCCAATTCATTTTTGTGTACATACAAACATCAATAACACAAAGCAAGAAATAATTAAATTAAAAGATTATATAAAAAAAATATAGAATCTCACCGTTTCATCTCTGGTCTATCTCATCGTGTAGATCCGGTCGAAGCGAATCCAATGCATCTAAAATCATCTGATTTCGTTTTTTGTTTAATCTTAACCCAAAATTTAGGCCATCTTCTTCTTTGTTCTGATTTCCAGGAAGACACGCACAAAAATTCCACCAATCTTCATCATTGCTGCACCAAAAGCCGTTCCCCTGAGACCCATCCGCCGTCATGACGACGAAGCCCGTACACTAACCACCACCGCCGATTTGCCTCTGACTTCAGCGCCTTAGAGCGCGAGATCCTCTCAATCCGCTCATCATAATTCAATCATGACCGTTGATGTTGGAGGTCATGTCATGCTCTTTGATTTTCCATTTATTTATTTATTTTTGAGTTGATGAATTCTTTGAGTAGATTAGGAGAGAAAGAAAGAAAAAAGGAGAAAGGGAGAGTGTAGCCATAGATTTTAGAAACGGTGGCTGCTTTATTTATGAAATTAGGGTTAAGGAAGTGAAAGGATATTATATAGTGGAGGAAATTATTATTTTTATTCCTTTTAATTAATATTTTTATTTATTTATTTATGATGTCTGCAGATTGTAAATATAAAGAGAATAGAGAATAACAACTAAAAAGGGGGTGGAATAAAGGGAATAGTTTTATATCTAAAAATGAATTTGATTGATCATTAGAAGAGGAGAGAGAGTAGAGAATAAATGCACCAGTTATTTCCCCCAAATGTCTATTTGTATTTATAAACAAATTAAATGGTTGCCTTTTTTTTTCTAATTGTTTAAGTTAAGCAACTTTTTAAATTTCAAAACATGCATAATTTAAGGAACCTATTTAGTTGCAAGAAAGAATAAGTGAAAGAGAAATAGATATATACATATAGTTGATTTAAAGGAAAGAAAAAGAAAAAAACAAAATGTTGGAAAACTGAACAGGAAAAAAAAAGAGAAAGAGAAAACAACAATGTAATTAATGTACAGTTTATTGTCTCCAAAAGTTATTGAATGGGAAACGTTACTTTATAATAAAGAAGAAGCTGCATGAGATAGAAATAGAAAAGAAAAGAAAAGGAGAAGAAGGAAATATGGTAAATATACAGGAAGGGACAAATAAAATGAATGCATCATTTATTGTTTAATGACGACTATAAGAAAGTTATGTGATTTTTTTTATTTTTTTTACACATATGTATATAGTTTGATCATCCACAAAACTGCATTAGTTAAGAAACACACATTTAAATGCACCATACATATACATGTAGAATGTAATTAATTTTTATTTATTTATTTAATGTATTAAACGAAAGCCTTTCGCTTCTTTTATTTATTTATTAAATGCACACATGGATATATTATACAAAATAATTTTCATTTAAAACGGATGCATATGAAAGGAAGACAGATATCAAAGAAATAAAAAAAGAAAAGATATGTAAACATGTAGATGCATGAATGTAGAAATAAAAGAGAAAAGAAATTTAAACATGCTGATGCATGAATGTAGAAATAAAAAGAGAAAAGATATTTTAAATATGCAGATGCATGAATGTACGAATAAATGGAAAAAGAAGTGTAGACATGCAGATGCATCAATGTAGAAATAAAAGAGAGAGGAAATGTAAACATGCTGATGCATGAATGTAGGAATAAAAGAAAAATAAAAGTAATGTAGACATGCAGATGCATGCATGTAGGAATAAAAGAGAAAGAAATGTAAAAAAAAAATGAGGTGCATGTAAATGTTAATATTAACCATTTCCTATTGTAAATTTTTTTTCATCATTATTATTATTTATTAAATATTTTAATTTAATAACGGAATTTTTTTTCTTTTCATTCATTCATACGTCGCAGCGTCGACGAAACTAAATATTCCGCCGTTACTATTTAAAATAAACTATTTTAAATATTAAAAACCCACTAAAATAATAAAAAATTTAAATTCGGCCCAAAATTCCGGGTTGTTACACATCCCATCACATAATGCAACACACACCAATGGAGAAAGTTTTTCCTTATGAAAACCAAATGTGCTTGGTACGTGAAAGTCTCTTTTATTATTACTAGTGCATAGTGTGGAAATCACTTTCAAAAGTAAATGTATAAATCTTAAAAGACGAAGGTACCCATATATTACGTCTACATACGTAGAGTGTAAATAAAACCGTAAGGCTTTGTATTGGAAGTTGGATTCTATCAATGACTAAGGCAAATGATCTTCCTTACCGCGATTCAAAACACCTCTAGCGGGATGTACCAGGATCAACAAATGCTCCTTCTGTATCGGCAATGTTGGCTTACCAATACCAGGTGTGGTTTGGGTTTCTCTTAAACATAACGTCCCTAGGTTGTTGTCAACCTTTATCCAAGGCGCCTCGTTCCATCATCCACTAAGAAAATTGCCAGGGCTCCATACCATGGCATCAATTTCTCAATAAAAAGGAAACATTAGTCCTTTTCTCTGCCGTACTTCATCCTGTTTCGGCTCTTTACCGGTTGTGAGGTCCTGGAGTCATGTTTTACACAAAGCACTGATTTTCAACAAAAGCTTTAATCATCAATAGCTCATCACTTAGCATTCCACATTATCATCCCATAACATATAATCGATAATCGCTAACCGTATCATCTTTAAGCTCGTACGTCTCAAAGAAGGGTGTTAGCTAAGAGAGTAAATTCCCCGCCACCAACAGAAATACATTTAGCAAAAATCCATTACATACTACAAGATACAATGCCAAACACACATCCATACAAATCCGTTCTGGGTTGTAAACGAAACCGAATGCACCTTATTCCTCGTCCAATAAAGGAGAGAGGCCATTGCATATCCGGACAATCTCTAAGTAGTTGGATGACTGCCACTTATAACTTGTCTTGGGTGTACACCCCAATTGATACATCAACAAGTAATCCAAACGATGTGAAGATCCCCGGTCTTCAACCACCGTCTTCAGTATCTTCAATACTCATCGTATAGTTATTTAGAATGGGTTGAAACCTGGTCTTTCCGAATAACTAGCGCATCTTTACAATCAATTGATATATAAACATATCACGAGTCTCATTCCATCTCGGAATATTCTGTTACTCAAATCATTTATTAATTTGGGTATAACCATTTAAATCTTGTCAGATATTTACATTTTTTAAACTCTTGTTTAAGCCTTTCCTTGGAAATCATTTCAAAACATTATAAAATCTCATTTCACAAACTTAACTCAAATAAAGTTTTCTATGCTTTATCAGGATTATTGAATCTTGTGAAAAAGGAAATTTCTCAAATCATTATCCCACGTCCATCCTATTCATTCCATGGACTGGCAGTTCTCCAAATCTAGTTGCCCTCGTATTTTGGTAAGTTTAATTACCTTCATTCATTTCAAATCTGATTAAAGATTTCAATTATCTTTACAGGAAAACTTATTTATCCCAAACCCAACCCATTCGTTGATTAGGGTAGATTACTTTATCTTTTCTTAATCATATCTTTAGTCCAAAACCGTACTTACGGTTTCTTAATCTTATCATTACATGAAAAACACGTTTATCTTCTTTTAAGCGATTCTTACTTTGTTCCCATTATCGTTTGCTAGTGAAACTCTCTCATTAAACCTTTATATTCAAATTAGATAAAGATTGCACTTCAACTTAACTTGGAAAATCATCTTTCCTTTAACTGGATTAAAGAACAAATGTTATTGAAAACACTGTTCGCGATAAACCCAAAACTATACTTTCATTCTAAATGAAATATTCACGGAAATCATATCAGCTCATAATCGATATAAATTCCCGTATCAGACTAATACTATAAACGGTAAAGCCTTTCAAATTCCTTAAATAGTAAACATCTTCGTCCATAGAGGCTTATCTCGATTATCACTAAATCGATTCCAATTAAGTTAATTAATTGGGAAAATTAAACTTTGGAAAACACGATAAATCTTAAAATAAAGATTTAATTAATCTTAACAAAGATTATAACTTTCTAGTATTCCAAACATAACTTCACCTTTAACCGGGTTAAAGAATGATGTTATTGAAGACACCATTCATGAAAAACCCCAAAATAATTGATATTAATTATAAGATTTAATCAGAATTTATATCCACTTATATTCAACACCAATTCTCAATCAACGAATACTATAAGTGGAATAACAAAATAAACATCTTTCAAATTCCTCAAATAGTAAATGTCTACACAACGGTAATCAATACCAAATATCCGAAGATCATTTCTATCCTAATCCATATTCCAATTAATCTTAATTAGTAGATTTCTCAAAACTCATCTTTCAAATCCAATAATATTTGGAAATCTCTAGTTCATTTAACTTAAATTCCCAAAAGGTCCGTTTGGCACAGGTCCCTATTAAGTTTCAAAATTAGGCTCACATCCGGTCCTAAACTTATTATAAATTAGGTTCCTATGTTTCGAAAATTCATTTAAAAAAAATATAAAAAATCACACAAATTAATTATTAAATAAAACACATACACGACAAAAAATTCAGGTGTAAAAACAATCAAAAACCACATCAAAACCCAAAAAACAACGAAATAACAGGTTTATGCATCAAAATATGCATCTATTCGTACATAGTTGCATACATTCATGCTTATATTTCAGATTTGCATCAAACTATTGTAAAAATGCATACATGTACGTAGCTAAACAGCAATATACGCATCCTGTTATACATATATTCAATTCTGGCCTATTTTTTCAAGCATTCACACTTTTCAGACATTTCTGCATTCATTCATGCGCTTATACAGAATACACGCATGCATTCACACACATATTCAGAAGCCTTCATGTTTCTTAAATTTGTTGCATACATGTATGCATGTATAAAAAATAGTTGCATTCATGTATGCAATTATTCGTAATACATGCAACTCAGCTCAACTTTGTATGCATACATGTATGCAACTATTACAAATATACGCATACATGTATGCATATACTGGTCCAGATTTTCACTAGAAAACATTATATGAATGTATGCATACATGTATGCTACTATTGGTAATAGTTGCACAGATATATGCAACTTTTTTTTCCGAATGCATCTGGGAATATTTCCGATTTTTAGATTTTTTTTTATACAGGACCGCATATTTTTTTCCAGAAAACATGTAACATGTGAAAATAGGGACCCTCTTTACAGATCAAACATGGGAGGGATGCGCTTTACATTTCCAAACTTTTTAGGGACGTTCGTTTTACCGTATTCAGCAAGTTAGGCTGAAAACACAAAAATCGAAATATAGTTCTAAAATTCATATTTCTTTCCCAAATCACTTCAAAATCATTTATTATGATTTATCATAATTTTCCATATTTTTAATAATTTTATATGGCCATTTCGATCGATTTCCAATTACGGTCATCGAACTACGTTTAGAGCGATTTTTTCGAAAATGGATTTAAGCATAACTTAAAATCTATAAATTGAAATACAAAATTTCTTCTTTCATTTGAAAGTTACGATCAATAGAAAACAAACTTTTTTCATTTCGGGCAAATTCGATTTATATTACATCTATTATGCTCATTTGAAGTTTATGATCGAAATTCGCGAACTGTCGCTGTGCGACACGTCCTATTCAAACCATATTATTATTTAAAATAAACTCATTCAATTCAATTCAAGCGTATTTTGTAAAATGTTTATAAACTCGTTTAAAAACTATTCCAGTCTCGAATTCAATTTTAAATAAAAATTGAATATTATGTTATTATTATAATATTAAAATAATAATATTTTCCAAAATTAAATCTTTTGAAATCCAAAATTTCCTAAAATCCATTATAAAAATAAATAAGATTATTGGAACAATCATTTCGAGTTAAAAACATCGTTTATATATCTAACTCGAATTAACTTTTGAATTTGCTATTCAAAATCTATTTTTAATTAGAACAAGCCATTTCTAATTCAAAACTCTTTCCAATCCATTTCAACCTTTTCAATAGTTGTTTGAAATTTTTTCAATTTCATTCCAAATCATTTCGGATATAAAAATCCAATTTCCATTTTCACGCCTTATTTCATTTAAATGAATATATTGTTTATTTAATATTCCAATAGAACTCGACTCAAGCAATTCCAAAATATTTCCATACTCGTGGTATGAATTGTGTGAACAATTATAATAACAATTACAACAATTACAATACAAGCATTATAATTATTAACGCTTATATGTACATAAACAGTAAATAAATAACTGTAATTAACATCCATCATCTACGAAGCAATCATAGCAACCACAAGCAATCAATATATAATCAGTTGACGATTATAAATAACTACCCAAGTTTAAAAAGTTTTCATAGTGATCTTTGATTGTTACAATAACCATCCCTTTCAAATTAAATTAAACGTGGGTTTACTTTAACTCAAAATTCCAACTAGCTCCAATATCGTCCATATTAGTTTGTACATGTGGCCTGCGTCCATACGATCCCAACGTATCTTGTTTCGTCCATTTCAGAGTTTATACGAACGAGATACAAGTGTTTAAACATCAAATAATTAACCACGTCATTAACTAACTAATTATTTAATTAATTTAATTAACCTTACTTTTTCTTCTTTCAACCGTTACTACTCCTCCTCTCTTCGACGCCGCCTCCGCCACTTGGGCCACCTCCAGACCGCCGCGACCCCACCACTAACACCATTGATTCACGCCGCTGCTGCCCCCTCGACCCTCGACGTCTCCACTTTCGACCACGACCATAAAACCCTTCGGGCCTAAATTCTCCCACCACCGTTCACCTGAAGGTTCGCCGTTGCCACCATTCGACGCGTCCCACTCCCCCTTCCTCCTTCATGTTGGTCACTTCGCCCAAAATCGCCTGTAGCCACCGCAAATCGCCACTACTCATTTGCTACTCCATAAAACCCAACTGTAACACCCCGCATTTTTAATATAATTAAAAATGAGATATATGTATATATGCATAGATATATTTAAAGAAAAGATTAAATAATATTAATGTAATTTCATGTAAGAAGTTTATGAAGTGAAATAAAGAAAAAGATTAATAAAGAAATTACATGCAATATTTGAAATAAAAAGAAATACAGTGAAATGCGAAGAAATACATGCGAACATTTAAAAGAAATAAAAAGGAGAATTTGAAGAGACTCCAGAATTTAGTCCTGAAATTAGCGTCATTACGTTCGTGGCGATGTTCTGGTCAATTTAGACCTATAGTTTGTAGAAAACTGATTTAAAACGAAGAAGTTATCCTTAATTTAAGAAATGCAACAAAACATGAAAAAGAGCAATGGTAAAAGAACAATATGTAGCTTGGTCCTAAATCTTGTTAACAAAAGACTTAGTAGCTCATTTGGTTAATACATGAGACTTGTACATAAGAGGTTGTGAGTTCAATCCCCACTAGTGTCATATATTTTGTTTGTTTTAAGGAGCGGCTAAATAGTGGCTTAGCAAATTAGTTCAGTGCGAAAGGGGATAAGTTAATTGGAGGTTTAATTGGAAGAATGGAAATAAACCATTAATTGATTACAGAAGATGATTTCCAAATAAAATAGACAATTTTTTGCATATAAAATTAATATACGCATAAGAGATGGATGCGTATGAACATGATTCAAATTTGAAGTTGCGCGCGAACATAGAGACAAACAAAAAGGGGGCATATATGTATACATGTTATTTGAAATTAATGCAATAAGGGAAAGATGATATGTGAAATTATTGCATTAAACAAATGGATGATGCATGAACCTGAATAAAAATAAATTGATGTGATGCAAATAAAAGAAAGAGAATATGGAATGCAAAACATGTCAAATGTGCAATTAAAGCATGCATAGAAAAAGGTTGTAAACATTAAAATGGAGCAATTAAATGTGAAGGGGATCAACTTTTGAAATTTAAACGTTAAAAAGTAAACTAATAAGGCCATAAGCAAGCCACAATTGGAGGAAGGTTAATGTTATTAAATAACATTCAAATCAGAGACACATGCACATGTGATTAGATGTAAATAAATAAAAGAAAATGGTTTAAGGACATGTGGTTTCTTTTCAAAAAGAGTAGATAAAAAGAGAAAGAAATCAATTAATTGATTAGTAGAAGAATATAGCAAATTAAGGTTCACGTATAAGTGCAAATAAATAAATAATAATTGAATGCATGAAGGAAAGAGGTTGCTATACGTTAAAAATAGTATGTAATGCATTAATTAGAAAGAAATAAAGTGGTTTATTTTATTTTATTTTGAAGGAGCACTAAGTGTGAAAAGGGCTGTTCTGGATGGTTCTTTTCTAGGGTGAGGTGGACGGTTTAGATGAGTTTTTATTTAATCCTAACGTCCTAGTTGCTCTAACCCACCTTTAAAAGAACACCTAACCTAACCCTAAAATCATTTTATCTCTTATAAGACGCCTCCATGCCACCAAACTTCAATCCAACATAGCCGTCGCCTATAAACTCTGAATTAAATTACAAGTTCTTTATCAATTTTGGAGTTTAATCAAATCAAGTAGCAAGTTTCTTCAACAACAATTCATGTTCTGCGTCAATAATCAAATAAGAAGCCTAAACCAACATTCTACCTCAACAATAATTTGTTTATTTCTCCAACCCAGTCAAGGTGAGTGGTTTAAAATACAGTTGTCGTACAATTGTACTTCTATCGTTTGCCATTCCCTATAATGAATATGATGATAATTTAATAAGATCAGTTATTTCATTTATGCTTACGATTGAGTTCTCTCCTTTTTATTCTTTCCCCTTTTTATTTTTATAGTTAGGCTATCTCGAGCCAACATCTATCATGAATTTATGCGTTGTAAACGAGAACGAGAAAGTAAAAGGGAAAAAAGGGATTGTTTGGGCATAATATGGGTTGGAAGGATTTATGTATGATTTGAATAGAATTATGGACATAATTGTATGGTAATTTTAAATTTATGTAGTTTGGCATGATTGAAATTGGATATGGAATTAGTACAATTTAATATTAACAACATGTGATTGGATAACATGGATTGGTGAAATTTATTGGTAAGATAAGCCTAAAAGGTGAATTAGGTTATATGTATGAACATGGGAACGTTGGGAAATATATTGGAAAAATATTGATTTTATGAACTTGAGTATTATTGGATATTTTGGATAATTGGAATATAAAAGAAATTGGCATATTTGGGTATGGATTACATGGAATTGACGAAAATTGCCTATAATTGGAAATTTGTAATTAAGGCTAATTAATATGTAATTAGTGACAAGTTGGAATAGGCAAAATTGTAAACATGACTATATGTTGAATTGGAAACACATAACATGAAAATTGGGATTTGGGTGAAATACGATGTTAACGAACCTTTGACACAAGGATAGGCGCAATTGTGGTGTAAGACTGGTTGGAACCGCCTGGCAAATCCAACTGGCACAATTGGACGTCTAATGTGAGAGGTCAAAGGCATGAATTGTAGGCGTAACGGTTGGTGACATGAGGTTAGACCCGCTTTGTGGTGTAAGACTGCCCGGAACCGCCCGGCAAATCCAGCAGCCACAAAGTGTTCGGTCTAATGTGGGAGGTCATGCACCGTTCGTCATAATGAATGAATTAAGGAATACTAACCATAATAAGACATGTGGGTGACATGGGTATGGTTAGAGGGTTAAGTAGGTGACATGTAAATTATGGCATGTAAATATGGACTTAACCGTAGTAAGATAAGACATGTAAAACATGTAAATATGGACTTAACCATAGTAAGACAAAACATGTAAATGTGGACTTAACTGTAGTAAGATACATGAAGTAAAACATGACTAAGGTGGACTTAACCGTAGTAAAGCATGTGTAAGACATGGAAACAATAATAAAAGAGGTTAAGTGGGACATGGGCGACATGTAAGACATAAATAAATAATGCTTAACCAAAGGGGACCCGTTATGGCATCACAAATTAATTGAATTGGGTAAAATTTAGGTAACGGGTTAAATAAATGGAAAGGGTTAAGTAAATCTAAATTAATGACAAAAGTGGGGAATGGTAAATAACCTATTATGAATGAATTTGAATAAGAAGAGGAAGGATAATAGGTTAGACTTGTCCTAGGGACAAGTCGAAAGTATAACTTATGGGATAAGGTAAGCTATAAGAAACGATAGAGCAAAATATGGTAACTTATATGTGAAGATATACTTAATTATAAATTAAGTAGTTTGGGAAGGAGAAGTGTGAAATTTAAGATGATATAAGTTATATGAATGGAAAAGAATTAAATTAGAATCATATATGTTGGTTGGGTTGAGTAATTCTCTTGGTGCCAGTCTGATGTTGATTTCAGTCTTCGAGGCTGGTGTTTAGGGGATTATTCTCCAAATCAGTATATATGTGGATAAGACATACTTAACTATGAATTATGTATAACATGTTGTTGTAACCTTAAAAGGGAATAATTTATGAAGTTGGAGAACAACATGTTGTGGTCTTATTAATGGACTTAAATGGGTTAAGTATAAATTGAATTAATAAGCGAGGGTAACTTGGTAAACTTGAAAAGGAAGTCAATATGAATAAGAATAACAAAGTTAAATAAGAAAAACTGACGAGGTAACAAAAGTGCGTAAGAATTGATTAGATGTAGGGTCTAATGACATATAAAATCAAGGCGCTTGGGGCAATCCGTACGTTGTAGGATGAATAACCCAACAAGGTAAATCATCACGGTGTCATAAGACACGAGGGGAGCGTACATTCGTTATTTTGGCGGCTCTAACGGACTGGAAGGGGAAGCACGCGGCTTCCTGATACGTTAAAGGTGATCCTAGTAGTCCTCTGTGTGGTGGAATATGTTTCAGGTTGTTCCCGTAGAGGTTGGGTCCGCGCATAACTACTAGGTGGGTGGGCCTTGACTGCAAGAATAGCCGGGCAGTCAGAATGCTGTTCGCGGTGACGGAAAAGGTGATTCGACGGCTGCCTCAACGGAGGTGGAGGGTCAGGACAAACAAGGATAGTAGGTCGTCGAGTGCCTGTTACCACAGCTAGTAGGATGCGGAAAGACTAGAGCTAGACCCAATATACCATTAACTATTCCCTATCGTGGGACGGTGGTTGAGGGGAGACGCCACATGGATGTTTAGATTGGTTGCTTAGGGGCTTGTGGCTTAGCTCTCGTAGTCTTTATTAGTTATGGGAGGGGCCGAGGTGGGGCCATAGCCACCATAGAAAACAGACCCTAGGGATGTGTTGGAGGCTATTAAAGGCGGGCCTTGCACAAATATAAAGAAAGCTCCCGATCGATTTCCGTGTTTCTTGTGTAGCCCTGCCACGGAACTCGGGCACGCACACACGATGGGTGTGCGGGTTAGATATCGAATACAATAGAGAATACGTACGTGGAAGAGTCTAGATATAACCATGTCTGCTCTGGTTGGTGTATCGTAGACTGGTGGGCATTATTCGATAACAGCAGTTAAATTAGAGTGATCCTATGTGGGCGTAGTGTTGTATTATATATAAGAGGAACATACATTACTATGACATAGGACGGGGGAGTGCGTATATCACTACGAGGATACGGTGGGGACCATGCGAGTGGGGTACCACGGGGTGTACCTCAGTTTGGGGGTAGCTACATATACATTATATTAAGTTAATCTACTGGGAGTAGACGGGTGCGACGTATGTGTAAGCCTTGAGCGCTAACGACACAAATAACCTAATAAACAATAAAATGTAATTGAACGGTATATGTAGGATTATTCAAGAAGTGTAGTTTAAACTCATTCACACAGAACTTATGTTCTGACCCCCTCCTCATAACATTCGCATGTTAGATTCATGACATAGACTTATAGCTTTGGAGATACTGATTTAGCAGTATTGTAATTAAGGTAAAGCTATGTTTATATATATTATATTTTATTCCTTCCGCTGTGAGGTATTTTCCGAACTCTGACATATTTCTTGTCTCTGTCTTTTCTGCAGGATACCAGAGCAACTAACTCGGGATTTGATGGATTGGGTTTTTGAAAAAAATTGGTCCGTCGAAATTCAGGTTGTTACATTTGGTATTAGAGCATAGGTTTAAGATTCCTATATAGATAATGAGAGAGCGTATTTGTATTTTCAAAAATATAAATATATTATATATAAACCTAGATCTATAAAGAAGCCCACTAAATAAAAAGAGTAAAATATGGAAAAAATTAGGATAACTGTTTTGTACGCAAAAAGAATGAGCAAGGAAATCTGAGACCCTAAGGTATGTTGGGTGGAAAGTGTACAAAATGATTGGTGTTAAGAAAGATGTATCCCATAAAATAGTAACTGAGATTAGTGGGTTTAGTAGGGAAACCTTATAAAGTGGAAAATGGATTAGGAATATATATAGTTTGAAGAAATGATTTCGTGGATGTGTCTAGGAAAGCCTAGGCAATTTGGAAACCCGATTAAGAAATAGTTATCCTTGTCTACTCCAGTTTTTGATGTTTGAAAAAAATGTTTTGCATTTTTGTTACGGCGTGTTTTTATGGTTTGGCAAAAGCAAGTTTTGGTAAAGAAAATAAAGTTTTACCATTTTTAATTTTTGGGAGAAAAATTTAGAAAAAAAAGAGACCAAACCATGTTTTAAAACGAATGGAGTAGGTAAGGATTAGTGTAAAGAAAGAACGAGTTTGAGGCTAGGAAGTAAATAATATGGACTATCCTAGAATAATAAAAATAAATTCACGTAGAATGCATAAGCATTATAAAGACTAGAATTGTTGCTCGAAAAAGATAAGTTGAAAGAAAAAAAAAGTTTCTTATGTAATTGTGCTTGGATAGGAAAATAGGAACTTTTTATAGAATAGCCATGTAAAAATCCAAGTGCAACCAGAAAAGGTACATAAAAGAAAAACGGAAAATGTAAATTCTTCCGTTTTATACCTTTTTGTAACATAAGAAATCGAATTTGGAAAATTAGATTTTTCTAAATTTCGAATTTAATAATGGTTGGTAGGATTTTGGATGCAACAATTGGATGAACTATGCTCTTATTCTATAAGAGTATGGGAAAATTTTGATGAAAAATGTTTTGGTTTTTCAAAAATATTGCATTCATATAGAACTGCAAGTATATTTAGGATGTGAGCATCATGTTTTGAATTTTTTTTTTTGAAAGTTTGCATACATATAGGTGGTACCAAATTAGGCATACATGCATTACTATGATGTATTTCACTTTGCACATGTGCATAATGTTTGCAAAAAAAATGGATGCACACTTGATGGTTTGATATTATGCGAGGAATTATATATTTTACCCCTATTGAATTTCGAGGATGAAATTCCTTAAGGGTGGGAGAATGTAACACCCCACATTTTTAATATAATTAAAAATGAGATATATGTATATATGCATGGATATATTTAAAGGAAAGATTAAATAATATTAATGTAATTGCATGTAAGAAGTTTATGCAGTGTAATAAAGAAAAATATTAATAAAGAAATTACATGCAATATTTTAAATAAGAAGAAATACAGTGAAATGCGAAGATATACATGCGAACATTTAGAAAGAAATAAAAAGGAGAATTTGAAGAGACTCTAGAATTTGGTCATGAAATTAGCGTCATTACGTTCGTGGCGATTTTCTGGTCAATTTAGACCTATAGTTTATAGAAAACTGATTTAAAACGAAGAAGTTATCCTTAATTTAAGAAATGCAACAAAACATGAAAAAGAGCAATGGGAAAAGAATAATATGTAGCTTGGTCCTAAGTCTTGTTAACAAAATACTTAGTAGCTCATTTGGTTAATACATGAGACTTGTACATAAGAGGTTGTGAGTTCAATCCCCACCAATGCCATATTTTGTTTTTGTTTTAAGGAGCGGCTAAATAGTGGCTTAGCAAATTGGTTCAGTGCGAAAGGGGATAAGTTAATTGGAGGTTTAATTGAAAGAATGGAAATAAACCATTGATTGATTAAAGAAGATAATCTCCAAATAAAATATACAATTGTTTGCATATAAAAATTAGTATACGCATAAGAGATGGATGCGTATGAACATGATTCAAATTTGAAGTTGCGCGCGAACATAGAGACAAACAAAAAGGGGGCATATATGTATACATGTTATTTGAAATTAATGCAATAAGGGAAAGAGGATATGTGAAATTATTGCATTAAATAAATGGATGATGCATGAACCTGAATAAAAATAAATTAATGTGATGCAAATAAAAGAAAGAGAATATGGAATGCAAAACATGTCAAATGTGCAATTAAAGCATGCATAGAAAAAGGTTGTAAATATTAAAATGGAGCAATTAAATGTGAAGGGGATCAACTTTTGAAATTTAAACGTTTAAAAAGAAAACTAATAAGGCCATAAGAAAGCCACAATTGGAGGAGGGTTAATGTTATTAAATAACATTCAAATCAGAGACGCATGCACATGTGATTAGATGTAAATTAATAAAAGAAAATGGTTTAAGGACATGCGGTTTCTTTTCAAAAAGAGTAGACAGAAAGAGAAAGAAATTAATTGATTAGGAGAAGAATATAGCAAATAAAGGTTCATGTATAAGTGCAAATAAATAAAAAAATAATTGAATGCATGAAGGAAAGAGGTTGCTATACGTTCAAAATAGTATGTAATGCATTAATTAGAAAGAAATAAAGCAGTTTCTTTTTATTTTATTTTATTTTATTTAAAAGAGCACTAAGTGTGAAAAGGGTTGTTCTGGATGGTTCTTTTCTAGGGTGAGGTGGACGGTTTAGATGAGTTTTTATTTAATCCTAAGGTCCTAGTTGCTCTAACCCACCTATAAAAGAACACCTAACTTAACCCTAAAATCATTCTATCTCTTATAAGACGCCTCCATGGCACCAAACTTCAACCCAACGTAGTCGCCGCCTCAAACTCTAAATTAAATTGCAAGTTCTTCGTTAATTTTGCAGTTTAATAAAATCAAGTAGCAAGTTTCTTCAACAACAGTTCACGTTTTGCGTCAATAATCAAATAAGAAGCCTAAACCAACATTCTACCTCAACAACCAATTATTTATTTCTCCAATCCAGTCAAGGTGAGTGGTTTAAACTACAGTTGTTGTATAATTATGCTTCTATCGTTTGTCATTCCCCATAATGAATATGATGATAATTTAATAAGATTAGTTATTTCATTTATGCTTACGATTGAGTTCTCTCCTTTTTATTCTTTCCTCTTTTTATTTTTATAGTTAGGCTATCTCGAGCCTACATCTATCATGAATTTATGCATTGTAAACGAGAACGAGAAAGTAAAAGGGAAAAAATGGGTTGTTTGGGCATAATATGGGTTGGAAGGATTTATGTATGATTTGAATTGAATTATGGACATAATTGTATGGTAATTTTAAATTTATGTAGTTTGGCATGATTGAAATTGGATATGGAATTAGTACAATTTAATATTAACAACATGTAATTGGATAACATGGATTGGTGAAGTTTATTGGTAAGATAAGCCTAAAAGGTGAATTAGGTTATATGTATGAACATGGGAACGTTGGGAAATATATTGGAAAAATATTGATTTTATGAACTTGAATATTATTGGATATTTTGGATAATTGGAATATAAAAGAAATTGGCATATTTGGGTATGGATTACATGGAATTGATGAAATTGCCTATAATTGGAAATTTGTAATTAAGGCTAATTAATATGTAATTAGTGACAATTTGGAATAGGCAAAATTGTAAACATGACTATATGTTGAATTGGAAACACATAACATGAAAATTGGGATTTGGGTGAAATACGATGTTAATGAAACTTTGACCCGAGGTTAGGCGCAATTGTGGTGTAAGATGCCTGGAACCGTCCGGCAAATCCAACTGCCACAATTGGACGTCTAATGTTAGAGGTCAAAGGCATGAATTGTAGGCGTAACGGTTGGTGACACGAGGTTAGACCCGCTTTGTGGTGTAAGACTGCTCGGAACCGCCCGACAAATCCAGCAACCACAAAGTGTTCGGTCTAATGTGGAAGGTCATGCACCGTTCATCATAATGAATGAATTAAGGAATACTAACCATAATTAGACATGTGGATGACATTGGTATGGTTAGAGGATGTTAAGTGGGTGACATGTAAATATGGACTTAACCGTAGTAAGACAAGACATGTAAAACATGTAAATATGGACTTAACCATAGTAAGACAAGACATGTAAATGTGGACTTAACTGCAGTAAGATACGTGAAGTAAAACATGACTAAGGTGGACTTAACCGTAGTAAAGCATGTGTAAGACATGGAAACAATAATAAAAGAGGTTAAGTGGGACATGGGCGACATGTAAGACATAAATAAACAATGCTTAACCAAAGGGGACCCGTTATGGCATCATTGTAACGATCAGGAATTTCGCTCGATCCCAGTTGATCGCTAAACCGACCAAGACCGCTCGAAACCCCTGATTGTTTTGAGAACATGACAAATTGGAACACAAACAGAAGAACATTTCATTGTTAATTACAAAAATTCCATCAGAATACAAGAATATATAGAGTATAAATAAATATTACACAGAAATATCAGAGATTTAAATTACATTGCAGCGGAAAATAATACAAAACACAACTAGAAGTAATACACGGATACAGAGCTTTCCGAGTATCGTTCCAGCTGTAAATTAGGATCCTGTGAATATAAATTTGCAAAACCAAAACTACTAGCTGCCCGTGTCAAAAATAAGGGCACCCAGAGTTTAGGTTAAAACAATAAACTCCAGGTCAGTCATGTGACTGGTGTGAGAACTAAAATAGTTATTTTAAGCTTTACTTTAAATCAGATATGTCAAGGGACCACGTCGTATAACACGGAACAGGTTTCCTTCCAACAATACCAATGCATATAACAAAACAGCGCAATGCTTTTTGGAAAAATGAAGCTATTATAAGACCCAAATCCTATCACACAATGCAACGCAAGCCGGAGGATAGGGTTTTCCCTTATAATAGCCAAACATGTTTGGTACGTTAAAAACAAATCATTTGATACTATTATAAGTGCATAGTGTATAAAACAATTTCAAATCATAAGTATCAATCATAGACGGCATGGGTACCATATATCATGTCGCCATACTAGGCTCTACAATCAAAACCGCAAAGTCACGTATTGGAAGTTGGGTTTCCATCTGTGAACCGAGGCAAGGGATCGTCCTCTACCGAATTGGAAACAATCTAGCCCATGTCTCAGGCAAGTACTCAGTCAAGCCTTTGGAGCGACAGGGCCGATCCATCGATGTGGATTAAAATGCCTGAACACTGCGTTTCCCCACCCTTTGGGGGCGTAAATGAGCCAAATGGCTCCATCGGCTCCACACAGTCATCGATATATCCGAGGCGCTTCGCAACAGCAACAACCACACAGGTGAAAATAATATAAATGTCAGGGCTGGTAGGTCACTAACACCACCCTAGCTAGAAGGAAACGCATGCCCTCCCTGATGTCCTCTCCCATTTCTGGTTCACAACCGGGGTGTGAGGCTCGTGAATCAACGCTACACAAAGCTATGCCACACAGGCTGTGCCTTGATCATCAACCACAAGACTCTGCTTTTCAACATAAGCCTTGATCATATTGCCACTTAGGCATGCCACACAGGCAATTCACTCCATGCGTTTGATATCCATCAATATATAACCTCTGAGCTCGTACGTCTCAGAGATGGGCGTTAAGCAATAGAATAAATTCTCCGCCGCCAAACAGATATGTATTTAATAGAAACCAACCACACAGAATAAAATCCAATTTCAGACACACAGTCCATTTACAAGTCCGTTCTGAGTCTGAACGAAATCGGAGGCACCTTGTACCTCGCATATCCATCGATCTCCAAGTACGTCTGGACGATCACCAACTGATTCCCTTCTCTTGGGTGTACAACCCAATCATGATCATCAGTAATCATCCAAACGATGTGAAGACCTCTGGTCTTCAACCACCGTCTTCATCCTCGACACCACGTCGAATCAGTTATTCAGAATGGGATAAACCCGGTCTTTCTGAATAACTTGCGTATGTAATAAACAAGTGTTACACAAACACAACATACGCCTCATTCCAATTCAGAATAGTTATAACCCGGAAATTCGAGCCAATTTAAAAATTTTATTTTGGCAATTTTAGCGAAGTTTGAATATTAAAAATGAATTATTTTAAATAAAAACGACGAGAAATTTATTTTGAATGGAATTCGAACGTATATATTTATATAAATCGTCGTTAGAATATAAATATTTATTTATATATATAAAAGGAATTGAAAATGGCGCGGTAGTTCGATAATTCGATTTCAAAATTCAAATAAATATACAGGATTCAAAATAAGCCGGATTTTAGTGAAACCAAAAATATTAGAATCTAATTGAGAATATCTTTCTAGCGAATCGGAAAAATCGAAATTTCATAGCGGGAATCAAAAGATATGTCAAGTTGAAAATTCTGAATAGTCGCTATGCAATTCAGGCCCTTAAAAATGGAAATTTTGCAAATGACCTCGGATTTTGACGAAATCACTTTTGTTTGATCCGAGATGTCAAATTATTGCTAGGTTTCAAATTTCGTATCAATATGTGAGCGTGGCAAAAGAAAACGCGTTTGACCAGTTTTAGTTGATTTTAATCGACTGGAAAATGGTCATTTTAAAAACGGTCTCAGAATTCGACGAAACTAGTTTTGTTAGGACCATATCGTCAATACGAAGCTAGAAAATATTTTTCGGGAATTTTTCGAGTTAGTATGTGACCCCAGTAAATTGAAATGCGCGTTCAAATTCAATATATAGAGTTATATTTTGGTTTTGACGAAAACTGATCGAAACGATTGAATCTGCTTACGACACATATCCCATTGTGTTCGGAATAGGGGTAATTAGCTATGGACGACAGGCAGTGGGCCTCTTTTTGAGGTCGAATGAAAAAGTCAACTTTTGGAAATTAATTAATTAAATAAACAAAATAAAATCTTTCTCTTCCCTCCTATAACCTTCAGGACCCCCCCCCCCCCCCCCGTTACTTTATCAAATCGAAAGAAAAAAAATGTGCCGCCTCTTCCAGAAGATGCCGCCCCACCTCGTGCCGCGCCCAGACTCCCTCCCCCCTTCTCCTCCCACGTGCCACCCAGGAAAGCCCCCTCCAGCCTCTTTCTTCCCCGCTCTGTTCCTCCCCTCTCCCCCTTCTTTTCTTCCTTCCACTTATGTTCCGCCGCCACCTAGGTCGCCACCACCCCTCCGACCGCTGCACCACCACCTAAAGTCCACACCCAACCCAACGCAACCCCCTCTCCAATTCGAGCTCCACTGCTTCGAATCCGCGAGCCCCTCCCCCCTCTTTCTTCACCACAGTAAGTTTTAGCTATTTATTTACTTTTATTTTAAATAATCAGTTTTAAAATATCATAGAAAAATATATCAATTTTTTTTAGATATAAGGATATAAAGATTTGCTTGTATGTATATGATAGAGATTCGATTTTTAATTGGCTAAAAATATGATTTTTACTTAGGAAGAGAATTAAAAATATAATTTTTATAAAGTAGAAGTAATAAAAATATAATTTTTATAAAGTAGAAGTAACAAAAAATAAAATTTTTATAAAATATAAGTATTAAAAACATGATTTTTATAGTATAGAAAGAATAAAAATACGATTTTTATATTATATAGATAGTAAAAATATCATCTTTATATATATAGCGAAATAAAAATCTGATTTTTATTATACATACGTTGAAATAAAAATTGTGATTTTTATAGTGATGAAATGAAAAGGCGAAATCTTTATATTTGAAAAGGCGAAATCTTTATATTTGAAAAGGCGAAATCTTTGTATCTGAAAAGGCGAAATCTTTATATAGAGAATAGCGTGATAAAAATATAATCTTTATTATATGAACACCGTTGTAAAAATAGAATTTTTATCTATATAGTAGCGGTGTAAAAATAGAATTTTTATCTATATAGTAGTAGTATAAAAATGTGATTTTTATATATGTAGTGGCTACGGGCAACGAAAGTGACGAAAGGGCGAACACGACGAAGATTTCTACATAAGAAGAGTCGTGGCGTTGGTTTAGCTAGTCGGTGAGAACTTCTCACTTTTAATTTAATTTTCTAGTTAAAATATATACTAGGATGCAGACGGTGTTTAATAGCACCCGACACCCGTCGTCCACAGACCATGGACGGCTTGTATGCCTGTTTGTTTGATTTTGATGTGTAGTTGATTGTGTGATGTGATGTGAAATGAAATAAAATATTTTATAGTTAAAAATAGAATTTTTAATGTGTATATAAAATAAATATTTATAAACAAATCGGAGATTTGTTTATATACACTGATTTGATTGATATTGATTGGGACGATAAAATTTACACATCGCCCAACTGCACAAATAAAATCTATGTTTGATTGTTTGAAACCCCACACGGGTATTGGGATGATACATGACATACACGAATCCCAATAATTAGTTGTATGTCGATCGATTGATTGACAAACTGTTATAAGCGTTAAATATTTATATTTGATGCTTATACAGTGTAGAATGCACTTTGGATGATGGTTGATTATTTGTCATTGTTGATATATACATGTGTTGTAGAAAACCCATATAATCAACATTATATGGTAATTGATTGGGCCTCATTCCAGTTTTGAAATAGAAATATTTGAAAAGAAATATTTGAATAGAAATATTTGAAATAGAAATATTTGAAAAAGAAATATTTGAAATAGAATAATTGAAAATAGAAATATATGAAGCCGTATTGATTAGATTGACGCCATTTTGACATGAACGATATTTATATCGATTTTATTCATTTTACAATGAATATCGAAAGTGATTTCAAAATCTGATATTTTGAAATGAATTGAAATTCGAATTGAATTAAATTGAAATGAATTCGAATTGAAATTGAATATAAATGAATTCGAATTGAAATTGAATAGAAATGAATTCGAATTGAAATTGAATAGAAATGAATTCGAATTAAATTGAAATTCGAATTAAATTGAATATGAAGTGAAATCGTTTCGAAAACGAATTTAAAATGATTTATAAAATTCTTTTCGAAAGGAAATCGATGAAGTATATATTATACATATTATATATATAACATAATGGCCTGAATAGAACGCGCCGCGCCGCGGTAGTTCGCGAATTTCGACCATTGACTTCGAACGGATATTACGGGAGATCCGACCGTCGGATTCTCCTAAAATCGGAATCGTTGGGTTCGTATCGAAAAGTGTTTTCTAACGAATATTAGAAATGAGAAATCTAATGGTTGGATTTGGAATTATGTCCAAATAAAATTTGAAAAAGGTCGCTGTAAGTGCAGTTCAATGGCCATTGATGGAAATCGACTGTACGGGCCTTGATAAAATTATTAAAAATATCAATAATTTGTGTAAAATCATAAGAAATGATTTGTGAGGAATTGGGATGATAAACTCCATATTTGAAAAGATAAAAATAGATTTTTATCGAAATGAACTAGTTTTGAACTAGAATTATAATTCTAATTTTTTTTAAATAAATAGATTGAATTTGAAATGGTTTTGAAAATAATCAGAAGTTCCAATAATTGAATTGGAATGGATTTGAATCGAAATTGTCTTCGGAATATTTCGATGTTGGATTTCTTGATGATACAGATATTTATATGGGAATTTGAAAGATATATTAATATCGTTATTTCCAATACAATAGTTGTTAGTCGTAGAATTTGATATTGAATATAAGCCGATATATTTTCTATTCAGAGCCTTGTATTTAATATCAAATGTGAATTGGGTTTGTCGTGAATGGTGTCTTCATTAACACTGTTCGTAAGCCCAGTGGAGAAAAAGATTAAATCTTTTTATTTAGATTTAATGAAGTGTACCAATAAAATGATATTTAATTGGAATTGAATTGGTATTGATTTTTGGGTTTATCGTGAACAGTGTTTTAAATAACACTTGTTCTTTAACCCGATAATTAATGGAACGTGATTTTGGGTTTATCATGAACCGTGTTTTAAATGACACTGATTCTTTAACCCAGTTAAAGATTAAAAATAAGTGGAGTTTTAATGAATCTTTAATTAGATTGAAAAGATCGAGAATGGAGTATCACTAGTTTTGCTCAAGGCGATAGTTAAATCTTTAATTAGATTTGAACGTGAAATGGTTATTGAATTTACCGATAACACCGTGGTGTTAGATATGAAGTATTACCAGTTTTACTTCATGGGATGGATATATTGGGGTTGAGAAATTTAACAATTGATTACTTCGGTAAGGTTCGTTATTCCCGACTGGTTTGAATTGATATTCAAAGAAGATTTAAGAATAAATTTAAAGAATTTATCTTTGATAAAATTAATGGGAACCTTTCCCAAAGTACAAGAATATTTGAATAAAAGAATATTCTGAATTGGAATGAGGTGTATGTTGTGTTTGTGTAACACTTGTTTATTATATACGCGAGTTATTCAGAAAGACCGGGTTTATCCCATTCTGAATAACTAATTCAACGTGGTGTCGAAGATGAAGACGGTGGTTGAAGACCGGAGGTCTTCACGTCGTTTGGATAATTACTGATGATCTTGATTGGATCGTACACCCAAGAGGAGGGAATCAGTTAGTGGTCGTCCAGACGTACTTGGAGATCGATGGATATGCGGGGTACTAGGTGCCTCCGGTTTCGTTCAGACCCAGAACGAACTTGTAAGTGGACTGTGTGTCTGACATTGGATTTTAGTCTGTGTGATTGATTTCTATTAAATATATATCTGTTTGGCGGCGGAGAATTTATTCTCTTGCTTAACGCCCTTCTCTGAGACGTACGAGCTCAGAGGTTATATATTGATGGATATCAAACGCATGGACTGAATTGTCTGTGTGGCGTGCCTAAGTGGCAATTGATCAAGGCTTCTATTGAAAAGCAAAGTCTTGTGGTGATGATCAAAGCATCGCCTGTGTGGCATAGCTTTGTGTAACGTGAATTCGCGAGCCTAACGCCCCGGTTGTGTACCAGAAATGGGAGAGGACCTCAGGGAGGGCATGCGTTTCCTTCTAGCTAGAAGTGGCGTTAGTGGTTTTACACGCCCTGACGAGTTTGACTTATGTGGTTGTTGCTGTTGCGAGGCGCCTCGGTTAGATCGGACGATCCGGGTCCGATGGAGTCATTCGTTGGCTCATTTACGCCCCAAAGGGCGGGGAAACGTAGTGTTCAGGCATTTTAATCCACAACAGTGGACCGGCCATGACGATCAAGGGACGATGCATTCTGTTCCTAAGACTCGGGCTAGACAGTCTCGAATCGGTAGAGGACTATCTTTTGCCTCGGTTCACAGATGGAAATTCAGCTTCCAATACGTGTTTTTGCGGTTTTATTTATAGAGCCTAGTATGGCGACATAGTGGGATGGGGCGCTTATGCCGTCTATGATTGATACTTATGATTTGAAGTTGTTTTTGACACTATACACTTATAGTACTATCAAAATAATCTGTTTTAAATGTATCAAGCATTATTTGGCTATTATAAGGTAAAAACCCTATCCTCCGGCTTGCGTTGCATTGTGTGATGGGACCTGGGTCTTATAATAGCTTCATTTTTCTTTATTTAGCATTGCGCTGTTTGTTTTATGCACTGGTGTTCTTGGGAGGAAACCCGTTCCGTGTTATACGGCGTGGTCCCTTGATTTACCTAACTTTAAAATAAAGATTAATAACTATTTTAGTTCTCACACCAGTCACATGACTGACCTGGAGTTTATTGTTTTTAACCTAAACTCTGGGTGCCCTTATTTTGACATGGGCAGCTAGTAGTTTTGGTTTTGTAGATTTATATTCACAGGATCCTGATTTACAGCTGGAACGATACTGGGAAAGCTTTGTATCCGCGTATTACTTCTAGTTGTGTATTGTATTATTTTCCGCTGCTATGTAATTTGTTGTAATCTCTGATAATTATCGAATGTATTTCATTTATACTCTGTATATTCTTGTATTCTGATGGAATTGTTGTAATATACAATGAAATGTTCTTCTGTCTGCGTTCTTTTGTGTGTTGTTCTCGAACTATCCGCGCTTTCCTCACCGGGGAAGTTGAGGGTTTTTACATTTGGTATCAGAGCTTTGGTTTACAAAGCTCAGAGAACAAGACACATTAGAACCATATGAAAGAATTCATCAGAAATTGGATTAGTAATATCCAATGAGAATGACTTGTTAGAGATGGGATCAGTAGTATCCTAGAACGAGTGTGAAGAGTATATTTTTAAAATGAAAACAAGTTTTGTTTTGAAAATTTAAATCGAATTATTCGTATTTGATTATTTATTTTAAATTGATTTGGACAATCCAATATATAATGATTTTGCATATACGCCTTGCAAACGTATATTCGAAGTTTTAATATATTGGATAGATATAGAATCACACTCTAGTCGCCCGGAGATGATTCTAATGATAGTTCGAACATCATCAGAACTGGTTTTCGAGTTTCGAAAGTGTGACATCTATATATTTCCATTAGACTGGTGTGAGAACCGAAACTAGATAGGGCCTATTGTTGTGATTTGGCATCAAAAATGTGATTTTTGACTATATATCAAAGTTATGAATTTGAAAAGCTAATCAACTAATTGATTGCTGATTGTGTTGTTTGATTATTGTTTGATTCATAAATTTGAACCATATAGCCAATCTGAACCAAATAGTAAGTTGTATTGAAAATGATCGCATTTGCATGCATATACATGTACTTATATTGAACAGGTCATAGCAAGGAGGCTAGAGCAGAAGAATAAAATTGTTTGCCCGACAAATAGTTACATGTTTACCATAATTTACTATTTTGTTTGGGTGATGATGATTTTATGAGCCGATTGGCTTTTTCATTTTCTTTTGGATTGAAGAAGGCCATGGGAGGCTATATGAAATATCCCAAGTCCCCGGTGCAGGGGAGTTTATGGCGAAATTTTCCGAAAATTTAGTGTGTTAGCCAAATTTTTTGAAAAATTTGAAAAGTTCTTAGAAACTGAAAAGTTGAAGAACTTAAGCCGTAAAGAAAACAATGAAAGTTGAGTTGATTAGTTAAACAAATTTCGGCTTCGTTTCTTTTCGGGAACGAAAAGTTTTAAGTGGGGGAGATTGTAATAAGCCGAAAATCCGAGCCAATTTAAAATTTTTATTTTGGCAATTTTAGCGAAGTTTGAATATTTAAAATGAATTATTTTAAATAAAAATGACGAGAAATTTATTTTGAATGGAATTCGAACGTGTATATTTATGTAGATCGTCGTTAGAATATAAATATTTATTTATATATATAAAAGGAATTGAAAATGGCGCGGTAGTTTGATAATTCGATTTCAAAATTCAAATGAATGTGCAGGATTCAAAATAAACCGAATTTTAGTGGAATCAAAAATATTAGAATCTAATTGAAAATATCTTTCCAGCAAATCCGAAAAATCGAAATTTCATAGCGGGAATCAAAAGATATGTCCAGTTGAAAATTCTGAATAGTCACTATGGAATTCAGGCCCTTAAAAATGGAAATTTTGCTAATGACCTCGGATTTCGACGAAATCACTTTTGTTGGATCCGCGATGTCAAATTATTGCTAGGTTTCAAATTTTGTCATTTTTCGAATCAATATGTGAGCGTGGCAAAGGAAAACGCGTTTGACCAGTTTTAGTTGATTTTAATCGACTGGAAAATGGTCATTTTTCAAACAGTCTCAGAATTCGACGAAACTAGTTTTGTTAGGACCGTATCATCAATACGAAGCTAGAAAATATTTTTCGGGAATTTTTCGGGTTAGTATGTGACCCCAGTAAATTGAAATGTGCGTTCAAATTCAATATATAGAGTTATATTTTGGTTTTGACGAAAACTGATCGAAACGATCGAATCATCTTATGACACATATACCATTGTTTTCGGAATAGGGGTAATTAGCTATGGACGACAGGCAGTGGGCCTCGTTTTGAGGCCGAATGAAAAAGTCAACTTTTGGAAATTAAATAAATAAATAAATAAATTCTTTCTCTTCCCTCCTATAACCTTCAGGACCCCCCGTTACTTTATCAAATCGAAAGAAAAAAATGCGCCGCCTTTTCCAGAAGACGCCGCCCCACTTCGCGCCGCGCCCAGACTCCCTCCCCCTTCTCCTCCCACGCGCCACACAGGAAAGCCTCCCCAGCCTCTTTCTTCCCCGCTCCGTTCCTCCCCTCTCCCTCTTCTTTTCTTCCTTCCACTTATGTTCCGCCGCCACCTAGGTCGCCGCCACCCCTCCGACCGCCGCACCACCACCTAAAGTCCCCACGCAACCCAGCGCGACCCCCTCTCCAATTCGAGCTCCACTGCTTCAAATCCGCGAGCCCCTCCCCCCTCTTTCTTCACCACGGTAAGTTTTAGCTATTTATTTACTTTTATTTTAAATAATCAGTTTTAAAATATCATAGAAAAATATATCAATTTTGTTTAGATATAACGATGTAAAGATTTGCTTGTACGTATATGATAGAGATTCGATTTTTATTTGGCTAAAAATATGATTTTTACTTAGGAAGAGCATTAAAAATATAATTTTTATAAAGTAGAAGTAATAAAAATATAATTTTTATAAAGTAGAAGTAATAAAAATATAATTTTTATAAAATAGAAGTATTAAAAATATGATTTTTATAGTATAGAAAGAATAAAAATACGATTTTTATATTATATAGATAGTAAAAATATCTTCTTTATATATGTAGCGAAATAAAAATCTGATTTTTATTATATATACGTTGAAATAAAAATGTTATTTTTATAGTGATGAAATGAAAAGGTGAAATCTTTATATTTGAAAAGGCGAAATCTTTATATTTGAAAAGGCGAAATCTTTATATCTGAAAAGGCGAAATCTTTGTATCTGAAAAGGCGAAATCTTTATATAGAGAATAGCATGATAAAAATATAATCTTTATTATATGAACACCGTTGTAAAAATAGAATTTTTATCTATATAGTAGCGGTGTAAAAATAGAATTTTTATCTATATAGTAGTAGTATAAAAATGGGATTTTTATATATGTAGTGGCTACGGACAACGAAAGTGACAAATGGGCGAGCACGACGAAGATTCCTACATAAGAAGAGTCGTGGCGTTGGTTTAGCTAGTCGGTGAGAACTTCTCACTTTTAATTTAATTGTCTAGTTAAAATATATACTAGGACGCAGATGGTGTTTATTAGCACCCGACACCCGTCGTCCACAGACCATGGACGGCTTGTATGCTTGTTTGTTTGATTTTGATGTGTAGTTGATTGTGTGATGTGATGTGAAATGAAATAAAATATTTTATAGTTAAAAATAGAATTTTTAACGTGTATATAAAATAAATATTTATAAACAAATCGGAGATTTGTTTATATACACTAATTTGATAGATATTGATTGGGACGATAAATTTTACACATCGCCCAACTGCACAAATAAAATCTATGTTTGATTGTTTGAAACCCCACACGGGTATTGGGATGATACATGACATACACTAATCCCAATAATTAGTTGTATGTCGATCGATTGATTGACAAACTGTTATAAGCGTTAAATATTTATATTTGATGCTTATACAGTGTAGAATGCACTTTGGTTGATGGTTGATTATTTGTCATTGTTGATATATACATGTGTTGTAGAAAACTCATATAATCAACATTATATGGTAATTGATTGGGCCTCATTCCAGTTTTAAAATAGAAATATTTGAAAAGAAATATTTGAAAAGAAATATTTGAAATAGAAATATTTGAAATAGAAATATTTGAAAAGGAAATATTTGAAATAGAATAATTGAAAATAGAAATATATGAAGCCGTGTTGATTAGATTGACGCCATTTTGACGTGAACGATATTTATATCGATTTTATTCTTTTTACAATGAATATCGAAAGTGATTCCAAAATCTGATATTTTGAAATGAATTGAAATTCGAATTGAATTAAATTGAAATGAATTCGAATTGAAATTGAATAGAAATGAATTCAAATTGAAATTGAATAGAAATGAATTTGAATTGAAATTGAATAGAAATGAATTCGAATTAAATTGAAATGAATTGAAATTCAAATTAAATTGAATATGAAGTGAAATCGTTTCGAAAATGAATTTAAAACGATTTATAAAATTCATTTCGAAAGGAAATCGACGAAGTATATATTATATATATTATATATATATAATATAATAGCCTGAATAAAACGCGCCGCGCCGCGGCAGTTCGCGAATTTCGACCATTGACTTCGAACGGATATTACGGGAGATCCGACCGTCGGATTCTCCTAAAACCGGAATCGTTGGGTTCGTATCGAAAAGTGTTTTCTAACGAATATTAGAAATGAGAAATCTAATGGTTGGATTTGGAATTATGTCCAAATAAAATTTGAAAAAGGTCGCTGTAAGTGCAGTTCAATGGCCATTGATGGAAATCGACTGTACGGGCCTTGATAAAATTATTAAAAATATCAATAATTTGTGTAAAATCATAAGAAATGATTTGTGAGGAATTGGGATGATAAACTCCATATTTGAAAAGATAAAAATAGATTTTTATCGAAATGAACTAGTTTTGAACTAGAATTATAATTCTAATTTTTTTTAAATAAATAGATTGAATTTGAAATGGTTTTGAAAATAATCAGAAGTTCCAATAATTGAATTGGAATGGATTTGAATCGAAATTGTCTTCGGAATATTTCGATGTTGGATTTCTTGATGATACAGATATTTATATGGGAATTTGAAAGATATATTAATATCGTTATTTCCAATACAATAGTTGTTAGTCGTAGAATTTGATATTGAATATAAGCCGATATATTTTCTATTCAGAGCCTTGTATTTAATATCAAATGTGAATTGGGTTTGTCGTGAATGGTGTCTTCATTAACACTGTTCTTAAGCCCAGTGGAGAAAAAGATTAAATCTTTTTATTTAGATTTAATGAAGTGTACTAATTAAATGATAATTAATTGGAATTGAATTGCTATTGATTTTTGGGTTTATCGTGAACAATGTTTTAAATAACACTTGTTCTTTAACCTGATAATTAATGGAACGTGATTTTGGGTTTATCATGAACCGTGTTTTAAATGACACTGATTCTTTAACCCAGTTAAAGATTAAAACTAAGTGGAGTTTTAATGAATCTTTAATTAGATTGAAAAGATCGAGAATGGAGTATCACCAGTTTTGCTCCAGGCGATAGTTAAATCTTTAATTAGATTTGAACGTGAAATGGTAATTGAATTTACCGATAACACCATGGTGTTAGATATGAAGTATTACCAGTTTTACTTAATGGGATGAATAGGTTGGGGTTGAGAAATTTAACAATTGATTACTTCGGTAAGGTTCGTTAATCCCGACTAGTTTGAATATTTGAATTAATGGGAACCTTTCCCAAAGTACAAGAATATTTGAATAAAAGAATATTCCGAATTGGAATGAGGCGTATGTTGTGTTTGTGTAACACTTGTTTATTATATACGCGAGTTATTCAGAAAGACCGGGTTTATCCCATTCTGAATAACTAATTCAACGTAGTGTCGAAGATGAAGACGGTGGTTGAAGACCGGAGGTCTTCACGTCGTTTGAATAATTACTGATGATCTTGATTGGGCCGTACACCCAAGAGGAGGGAATCAGTTAGTGGTCGTCCAGACGTACTTGGAGATCGATGGATATGCGGGGTACTAGGTGCCTCTGGTTTCGTTCAGACCCAGAATGAACTTGTAAATGGACTGTGTGTCTGACATTGGATTTTAGTCTGTGTGATTGATTTCTATTAAATATATATATCTGTTTGGCGGCAGAGAATTTATTCTCTTTCTTAACGCCCTTCTCTGAGACGTACGAGCTCAGAGGTTATATATTGATGGATATCAAACGCATGGAGTGAATTGCCTGTGTGGCATGCCTAAGTGGCAATTGATCAAGGCTTCTGTTGAAAAGCAAAGTCTTGTGGTGATGATCAAAGCACCGCCTGTGTGGCATAGCTTTGTGTAACGTGAATTCGCGAGCCTCACACCCCGGTTGTGAACCAGAAACAGGAGAGGACCTCAGGGAGGGCATGCGTTTCCTTCTATCTAGAAGTGGCGTCAGTGGTTTTACATGCCCTGACGAGTTTAACTTATGTGGTTGTTGCTGTTGCGAGGCGCCTCGGTTAGATCGGACGATCCGGGTCTGATGGAGTCATTCTTTGGCTCATTTACGCCCCAAAGGGCGGGGAAACGTAGTGTTTAGGCATTTTAATCCACATCGGTGGACCGGCCCTGACGATCCAAGGGACGATGCGTTCTGTTCCTGAGACTCGGGCTAGACAGTCTCGAATCAGTAGAGGACTATCTTTTGCCTCGGTTCACAGATGGAAATCCAGCTTCCAATACGTGTTTTTGCGGTTTTATTTGTAGAGCCTAGTATGGCGACATAGTGGGATAGGGCGCTTATGCCGTCTATGATTGATACTTATGATTTGAAGTTGTTTCTAACACTATACACTTATAGTACTATCAAAATAATCTGTTTTAAACGTATCAAGCATTCTTTGGCTATTATAAGGTAAAAACCCTATCATCCGGCTTGCGTTGCATTGTGTGATGGGATCTGGGTCTTATAATAGCTTCATTTTTCTTTATTTAGCATTGTGTTGTTTGTTTTATGCACTAGTGTTCTTGGGAGGAAACCCGTTCCGTGTTATACGGCGTGGTCCCTTGATTTGCCTAACTTTAAAATAAAGATTAATAACTGTTTTAGTTCTCACACCAGTCACATGACTGACCTGGAGTTTATTGTTTTTAACCTAAACTCTGGGTGCCCTTATTTTGACACGGGCAGCTAGTAGTTTTGGTTTTGCAGATTTATATTCACAGGATCCTGATTTACAACTGGAACGATACTCGGAAAGCATTGTATCCGCGTATTACTTCTAGTTGTGTATTGTATTATTTTCCGCTGCTATGTAATGTATTGTAATCTCTGATAATTATCGAATGTATTTCATTTATTCATACTCTGTATATTCTTGTATTCTGATGGAATTGTTGTAATATACAATGAAATGTTCTTCCGTCTGCGTTCTTTTATGTGTTGTTCTCGAACTATCTACGCTTTCCTCACCGGGGAAGTTGAGGGTTTTTACGAGAATATTCTTTTATTCAATTATTCTTATACTTTGGACCCATTAATTTTATCAAAGATAAATTCTTTAAATTTATTCTTTAATCTTCCTTTGAATATCAATTCAAATTAGTCGGGATTAGCGAAGCACATCGAAGTAATCATTTATTTTATTTCCCAATCCTAACCTATTCATCCCATGAAGTAAAACCGGTCATACTTCATATCTAACACAATGGTGTTATCGGTAAATTCAATTACCATTTCATGTTCAAATCTAATTAAAGATTTAACTATCGCCTGGAGCAAAACTGGTGATACCCCATTCTCGATTATTTCAATCTAATTAAAGATTCATTAAAACTCCACTTAGTTTTAATCTTCCCAAAAATCAATATCCTATCTTTAACTTGGTTAAAGAACCAATGTCATCTAAAACACGGTTCACGATAAACCCAAAATCACTTTCCATTAATTATCAGGTTAAAGAACAAGTGTTATTTAAAACACCGTTCACGATAAACCCAAAAATCAATTCCAATTCAATTCCAATTAAATGCTATTTAATTGGTACACTTCATTAAATCTAAATAAAAAGATTTAATCTTTTTCTCAACTGGGCTTAAGAACAGTGTTAATGAAGACACCATTCACGACAAACCCAAATCCCATTTGATATTAAATACAAGGCTCTGAATAGAAAATATATCGGCTTATATTCAATATCAAATTCTATGACCAACAAATATCGTATTGGAAATAACGATATAAATATATCTTTCAAATTTCCATAACCATATCTGTATAATCACGAAATCCAACATCGAAATATTCCAAAGGCAATTTTGATTCAAATCCATTTTCCACTTCACTTATTGGAAATTATGGTTATTTTCAAAACCATTTCAAATCCAATTTATTTATTTTAAAAATAAATGGAATTATAATTATAGTTCGAAACTAGTTCATTTCGATAAAAAACCTATTTTTATCTTTTCAAATATGGAATTTTTCATCCTAATTCTTCACAAATCATTCCTTATGATTTTACACAAATTATTACTATTTTTAATAATTTTATCAAGGCCCGTACAGTCGATTTCCATCAACGACCATCGAACTGCACTTGCAGCGACCTTTTCATATTTGATTTGGATATAATTACAAATCCAACCATTAGATTTCTAATTTCTAATATTCGTTAGAAAGCTCTTTTCAATATGAACCCAACGGTTCCGGTTTTAGGAGAATCTGTCGGTCGGATCTCCTGTAATCTCCATTCGAAGTCAATGGTCGAAATTCGCGAACTGCTGCGGCGCGGCGCGTTCTATTCAGGCCATTATCCTTTTAAAACGTATTTTATAAATCGTTTTAAATTCGTTTTCGAAACGATTTCAACTTCATATTTAATTTCGAATCAAAATTGAGTATTCCACATCATCGATATACAAATGATAATATTTTCAAAATGTTATATTTTGAAATCACTTCCTTTTCTATATTCATTATAAAAACGAATACAATCGACATAAATATCGTTCGCGTCAAAATGGCGTATATCTAACCAACACGACTTTATATATTTCAATAACTTCGTTATTCTATTCAACAAATGAATATTTTCTTCAACACATGAATATTTATTTTTCTATTCAACACATGAATTTATACTTATATTCAACACATGAATTTATATTTTTATTCAACACATGAATATTTATTTTTATTCAACACATGCATATTTATTCTATTCAACACATGAATATTTATTCTATTCAACACATGAATTTATATTATATTCAACACATGAATATTATATTCTATTCAAGACATAAATTTATATTATTCAACACATGAATTTATATTCTATAATATTCTTTATTTTCCAAATTAGAATGAAGCCCAATCAATACCATATAATGTTAATTATATGGATTCCATACAACACATGTATATAATAGCAACGATAAATAATCAACCTTCATCCAGAGTGCACCACACAACTGCATAAGCATTAAATATAAATAATTAACGCTTACACAGTCTGTCAACCCATCGATTGACATACAACTAAACAATCGGGATTAGTGTACGTCAACTATCATCCCAATACCCGTGTGGGGTTTCAAATCAACAAACACAGATTTTATTGTGCAGTTGGGCGAAGTGTAAAATTTATCGTCCCAGTCAATATCAGTCAAATCAGTGTATATAAACAAATCGTCCGATTTGTTTTTTACTATTTATTTTATATACACGTTAAAAATCATATTTTTAACTATAAAATATTTTCCACTATAAAATATTTTATTCCATTCCACATCACACAATCAACTTTCACAACAAATCAATTAAACAAACAAGTCATCCATGGTCTGTGGACGACGGGTGTCGGGTGCTGCTAAGCACCATCTGCATTCTAGTATATATTTTAACTAGAAAACAAGTTTAAAAGTGAGAAGTTCTCACCTTTGGGATCCACTTCTCCATTCTTATCGTTGAACAGTTTGAATTCAGATTTGTTTGCAATGCCAACTTAGTCTTCTCTACGCTGTTCATACAAAAATCACATTTTTATATTGATGTATACCGCATAAAAATCATATTTTTATTTTCCACTTCATATATATAAAAATCGAAATTTTATCTCGCTACTCTATAAATAAAAATCACATTTTTATTCTATTCTATAATTTATAAAAATCTGATCTTTACACCGTTAAAAATCCAATCTTTCTTTGATTAGAAATATTATCTTTAAGCATTTAAAAATCTCGTCTTTTCCAATTTTAAAATCAAAGCTTTTCATATCTAAAAATCAAAGCTTTTCTATATTTTAAAAATCATGTTTTTCTCTATTTAAAAAAAATCTTATCTTTGGTTCAATAAAAATCATATCCTTGTAACAACCCGTATTTTCAATAACCTGTTATAACATAAATTGAGGCAGAATTTAATTCTAAAATCTGAATCAAGGGAAACGGGCTATGCCATTGCGTTCGTCTCGGAAAAATACGCGAAATAGAGTCCGAGTTTTCGAAAATCGGAGTCCGTATGAAGAAGATATGGACGAACGAAGTTAGGCAGAAAAACAGAAAACAAGCCAGAATGCACTGGCGCACTTGGGAAGTGCGCCAGCACAAAAATACACTGGCGCACTTGGGAAGTGCGCCCGTGTCGAGCCAGAAACCTGCACAGCCTTCTGGCTTGACCCTGGCTGGCCTGGTGCACCTGTTTTGGCCCTTGGTCCTGTTTTGGAGGCTTGTGACGATTTTTGAGGGCTGGGATCTATCCTAGGGTTAATCCTATGGCCTAAAACACTTGCCTAATCTATAAATAAGACCCTAACCTACCCTAAATCATCATTAATCTATCCTACAACTAAACTATGGCAAAATCAATCCTCTCATGGCCTCCACTCTCTTCATAAATTCCTAAATCAAATTTCTAAGAGATTTCCATGCATACAAGTGTATTTAGGCTTGTATGATCCTCTTTAGCTTGCATTAAAGTCTTGTTTCTCTATTGGCATCATAAAGGAGGAGTCTTGATCAAGTTTGCTTGCATTTTGGGGTTTTAATTTGTTGCATAAGGGGTTTCTTACATTTGCTATACTCATTTGAGTCCACATAAACATTGTAAGCTTATTTCTACTCTTGTATTTTAACTATGAAGTTAATATGTTATGTTGCAAGTTGAGTTTGGGGTTAATCATGATATGTGCTTTGATCTTATGATTCTATGCATAAGCTTACTCTATGCATGTTAGTAAAGTCATTACCTTGGCTTTATGCATAGAAAGATGTGATCTTTGGTTGGAAATGTTGCATGATGCAACTTTGAAACTCTCATAAACCTTGTATTAACATGCATATAATGTTATATGCATGTTACTAGTCCTTATCTCATGCTATCTATGGCCATGTTCCGCCTATTTTCCAAGTTTGATGTTATGCATGCATATGAACCTTATGCAAGTTGAAACCATGTTATGCATGCATATGAACCTTATGCAAGTTGAAACCATGTTATGCATGCATATGAACCTTATGCAAGTTGAAACCATGTTATGCATGCATATGAACACTATGCAAGTTAAAATGATGTTATGCATGCTTAGGAATATTTTGCAAGTTGATAACATGATATGCAAGTTTGTGATCACATCTTTGTCTCATATGCCACCATGTTTAACTTGTGGCTCCAACACCTTTATGTCATGATTTTGCCAAGTTCCCTCTTTCTATCCTTTATGCGCTATTGCGATATGTAAGCGAGGGGATTGCGTTTGGGGTTGGGTAAACTTAAAAGACATAAAAACGTAAGCTTGGGAATTTACCTATTAAGTTAGGTCTACCCATTGGGAATTTACCTATTAAGTTAGGTCTACCCAATTGCTTGAAAATTTGTAATGTGTTTTGGAAACATGATGGACATGACACTTAGAAAACATGAGGATGGCCAACTTGAGGTTGGGTTGAGCTTGTAGCATAAACCTACCCGGAACCGACCGGCTTAACTAGTGGCTACAAGCAATAGGACCCAATGTGAGTAGTTGGTCATGTTGCACGTGAAACCCGAGGTTAGACTAAGTTGTGGTGTAAACCTACCCGGACCCGCCCGGCCTAACTAGTAACCACAACAAGGTCTAATGTGAGAGGTTGGGTGCATTAAATTAATTAATGCCACATGGTAGGATTAATTCATGGACCGCTTGAATACTTAACCAATTAAACACGATGGGTTGATAGGGTTAAGTCATGAACCTTGGGTACACTTAACCAACTTGGTACTTGGATGAGTTGGGTTAACCACGTTTAACCCATTAAGGAAACCCTAGTTACGTGGTCCTTTGCACCAGTAACCCTCTTAGTTGTATCATGATACCCTAGGGACTAGGCTAGGGTGGGGCATGATTACTGGGATGACATGTAAGCGACCAAGACGACGGCTGTGTAGGTGCGCCAGTGTAGGTTCAGGCGGGCCATGGTCGTGCACATGGTCCGGAGTTGAAAAAGCAGGCACGGGCACCAGTAGGTTTAAACTGTGTGTGCTTGGTTTGTGTCAGTGGTTGACACCCTAGGACTTGATACACCCTAGGGTGGACCTAGCACAGTTTAGCTACACTTCGTAGTTAGCCGTATGACACCGACACTTGACGAGTTAGGCTTTAGGAGAGCCGATCGACTAGACCGTGCTAGTTGGACCTTGGTTTAGGTCATTCATGATGTTGGGCCAAACTTGGGCCTGGGGATCACTTCTTGTTTACACTTGACATGACTTGTGATACTAGTACACTTGGTGCAAACCTCAACCTTGTATATGCGGTGCCACACTTGATCTATCTTGTTGACTTTTTCCATGCCAGTTATCATCCTATGACTCATCCTTGTTTACATATACAGTTAACTTTATTAGTTGTTGTACAATAGTAGGTAGGACTTACCAGTCTTTGGACTGACCCATTTTCTTTCGCCTCTTTTCTTTCGTTTCCCCCCCAGGTTTACAGGGCGGGAATACCAGTACTTAGCTTGGATCTTAGCTGCTTTTCCTGGATAGCTCATGTATGCTTTGGACTTGAGCTCGCTATGGTTTTCTACCTTGGGGATAGCTACTTTATGTTTTCCTTTCCAGTTTTATGTTTCTAGACTTTGTTTATGGAAAATAATGATCAAGTACTGTGTTGTAACTCAACTTATGGTTTTGATATGCTAGTTTTTATCCGCTGCTATATTTACTCTGTTTTTTTTTTACTTATATGTTCTGTCTTGTGATATCTGCATGCATGTTTACCTTGTTTAAACGCCCCTCCAAAGTCAGTGCCCTTGCAAGAGTGGCACTGGCGGAGGTGGGGTGTTACATTTGGTATCAGAGCATAAGGTTTACAAGATTGGAGCAAAAAGGGTTTTAAAGTTACTTTTAAAAGCTATTTTCAAAACCAATTAAGTATTTTCCAAAGAAAAGTCTAGTTTATTTTTGAAAGGCTATCCCCCAAGAGCCATAAGCACTATCCTTCGTTTCCTCGTTCTAAATCTATCTTTTCCTTTTTTTCAGCATGGCCGATCTCAATCTTCCTGAGGGAGTCACCATTCCCGGATGGTTCCGGAGGTACTTGGAAGCTAGGGCCAACAATGCAGGTCCAGCAACCACTCCCACTATCACTGAGGTTCCACCCCCTCCTCCTCCTCCTCAGCAACCACAAGCCGATTTCGCCAAGGTTTGCAAAGACTTCAAGGCAATGGGTGGCAAAAATTTTATTGGGACAGAGACTTTTGTGGAAGCAAGAAATTAGTTGAAGGAGACCGAAGATCTCTTTGCCATCTTTGATATAGAGGACCGTAGAAAGGTTCTGTTGGCAGTTTGGCTACTAAAGGAGGAAGCTTCTTATTGGTGGGAGGTCACCAGTGCTACTAGGCCCGTAGAAACCTGGGCCGACTTTAGGGCAATGTTTGGGCTTAAGTTTTTATCGTCTGCGGAGGCAAATTTGCAACTAGAGAAGTTCATAGCCTTGAAGCAAGGAGACATGACGGTGAGAGAATATGTGAATAAGTTCAACCAGCTTGCCCGATTCGGTTTGGACATGGTCAATACTCCCGAGAAGAAGGCTCTACGTTTTGCACGAGGGTTAAATGAGCCATTACAAGGTCTAGCTATGTCACACATACCTATGGGGGCCACTTTCGAGAGCCTAGTAGACATGGCATTGCTGCAGGGAGAGGATAAGAATGGGAAGAAAGAAGTCAAGCCCAATGAGACTCAGCCTAAGAAGACAGACTCCAAGTGGGGAGGGAATCAGAGTAATCAGAACAACAAGAACAACAAGGGCAACAAGAACAAGGCAAAGGACACAAGAAAGTGCCACTTCTGTGGGATTGTTGGGCACGTAGCCAAGGACTGTAGGAAGAAGAGAATGAAATTGGGTGGATGCTTTCATTGTGGAGAGACGGGACATTTTAGCAAGGATTGCCCCAAGAAGCAGGGGCATGGACAAACTCAGCGCGCAGGTTCATCTGGAGGGCAAGTGCATGCTCTCAACACCAGTCCAGTTCAGGACCGAGGTACTATTTCTGTGGAAAGTCTTGTTTATATTTCTGGTTTTCCTGTTCGCACTTTGTTTGATTCTGGCGCATCGCATACCTTTATTTCTTCTGATGTTGTTGGAAGTTTGCACCTAAGTACTAGTCTTGTTGAGGATCCCGTTAGTGTTTCAAATCCGATTGGGGGTTCAGTCCATTTATCTATGATCTGTATGGATTTGAGGATTTCTATCTTGACCGTAGAATTCTCGTGTGATGCTTATGTTCTCGGGTTCACGGCATACGGGTTGATCTTGGGCATGGATTGGTTGTCCCGCTATGGAGCCATTCTCGATTGTGAGCATAGGGTGGTTAGACTCATGACTCGCCTTGGCAACACCCTAGAGATTTCTTGCAACCCGCTAGATCCCGTCATGCTATGTTATCTTGAATCTCTTGACTCATCCATCGATGATCTGCAATCTGTAAGGGTGGTTCGAGAATACCCTGATGTCTTTGAAGAAGTTAAGGGGTTACCCCCTAAGCGAGAGATAGATTTCCGTATTTATCTGGTTGATAATGCTAAGCCAGTCTCCTTACCAGTTAGGCACATGGCCCCGCGTGAAAGGAGAGAGCTCAGTAAGCCAATCAAGGAGCTACTTGAGAAGAATTTTATTAGGCGAAGCATTTCTGAATGGGGTGCTCCTGTAGTGTTCGCTACTAAGGCGGACGGCTCGCTTCGTCTATGTGTTGATTATCGAGAGTTGAACAAGCTGACCAAGAAGAATAGGCATCCATTACCGAGGATAGATGACCTCTTCGACCAGCTTGTTGGTGCTTCTGTTTTCTCTCAGCTTGATTTAGCCACCGGATTTCATCAGCTTAGAGTGGCCGAAGACAGCATTGATAAGACTGCATTTAGGACTCCAGACGGATTCTTTGAATGGCTTGTCATGCCATTCGGCTTGACTAATGCACCCGCCTACTTCGTAGATTTGATGAGTAGGGTGTTCAGGGAGTTCCTTAACAAGTTTGTTGTTGTCTTCGTGGATGATATTCTGATCTTTTCAAAAGACGAGGAAGAACATGCTAGACACCTCAAGGAAGTGATGGATACGCTTAGAGGCCATCAGTTGAAAGCCAAGTTCTCCAAATGCCACTTTTGGAGAAAAGAAGTCTGATTTCTTGGGCATATAGTTTCTAAGCAGTGTATAGCTGTGGATCCCGCGAAAGTGGTTGCAGTTCAAGACTGGAAGACTCCTAAGAATGCAACCGAAGTGCGAAGCTTTCTCGGTCTGGCAGGCTACTATAGGAAGTTCATTAGAGACTTCGCTAAGATTTCGGCCCCTCTCACTAGATTGACGAAGAAGAACTTAGTCTTTGCATGGGACTTAAAGTGTGAGCTTGCTTTTCAAAGGCTCAAAAGGGCCCTTACCACAGCTCCAGTTTTGGCATTACCCGATGGCGGTAAGATGTTTACCGTGTATACCGATGCATGTGGCACGGGGTTAGGCGCTGTTCTGATGCAGGAGAGAAGAGTGATATGTTATGGGGGTAGGCAACTTAAAGTTCATGAGAAGAACTATCCCACTCATGACTTGGAGTTAGCGGCGATTGTCTTTGCACTCAAGTCCTGGCGCCACTATCTTTTAGGCGAAAGGTTTGAGTTGTATACTGATCACAAATCACTCAAGTATCTCTTCTCGCAGAAAGATCTGAATCTTAGGCAGCAAAGGTGGATGGAATTCTTGGCATCATATGACTTCGAGATAGCTTATACCCCTGGCAAGGGTAATGTTGTGGCTGATGCACTAAGCAGAAAGTGGTTGACCCTAAGTCCTCTATTCGTTGAGATGAAGAATTTAGAGTATGTGGCAACCTTTGATTTCTCTTTGGCAATTGAGTCGATGACCGGTTCATTAGCATCTCTGGAACTCAGACCTACCCTTCTTGATCAAGTTGGGGCTTCGCAGAAAGAAGACCCTCAGATAGTTGAGATTATGGATAAGCTGATTCGAGGAGAGACGTCTAGTCATCTCGCTCGATATTCTATTGATGACAAGGGTTGGCTGAGGAGAGATGGAAGGTTATGTGTTCCAGTGGTAGGAGATCTAGTAAGAAAAATTCTTGAGGAAGCGCATCGCTCTAAGTTGACTATACATCCAGGCGGAGATAAGATGTATAAAGATATGAAGCGTATTTTCTTTTGGCCTGGGATGAAGAAGGATGTGGCAGAGTTTGTTTCTAGATGTATCATTTGCCAGCAAGTTAAGGCCGAGTCGAAGAAGCCCGGTGGGCTATTGCATCCTCTAGACGTTCCACTTTGGAAGTGGGAGAGTATTTCCATGGATTTTATTGATGGGCTACCAAGGTCAAGGAAAGGGAATACGAGCATTTGGGTTATTGTGGACAGACTTACGAAGAGTGCTCATTTCATTCCAGTAAAGAGCAAGAGGACCGCATCTTGGCTAGCGTCTGTATATCTTCGTGAGATTGTGAGACTTCATGGAGTCCCTTCTAGTATAGTCAGTGACCGTGACCCAATCTTTACAAGTCAGTTCTAGAATAGCTTGCAAGAAGCCATGGGCACGAGGTTGAATCTAAGTACTGCTTATCACCCACAGACGGACGGTCAAACCGAAAGGGTGAATAGGGTACTCGAGGATCTGTTAAGGCTTTGTATTCTGGATTTTGGTGGTACTTGGGAAGACCATCTTCCTCTTGTTGAGTTTGCATATAATAACAGTTATCAAGCAAGCATAGGGATGGCACCATTTGAAGCTTTATATGGGAGGCCGTGCAAGTCGCCTACATGTTGGTGGGAGACTACAGATAAGCTTGTACTTGGGCCCGATATGATACGAGACACATCTGAGAAAGTTGAATTGGTGAGAAGACCGATGAAAGCGGCCCAAGATAGACAGAAATCCTATGCTGATAAGCGAAGGACAGATTTGGAGTTCGAAGTTGGGGACATGGTTTTCGTGAAGGTTTCTCCTTTACGTAATGTGGTTCGCTTCGGAGCAATTGGGAAGCTGGCACCCAGGTTCGTAGGACCCTTCCCTATCATAGAGAGAATTGGGAAGATGGCTTATAAAGTGCAATTGCCCGAGAAGCTGTCCGGAGTGCATAATGTCTTTCATGTCTCGCATCTCCGAAAGTGCCTACATGAGTCCGCTGAGGTGGTTGAACCTAGCATTCTTGAAGACGTGGAAGTATAGAAAGAGGCAACTTTGAGGAGAGCTCCGATTCGTATCTTGGGGACGGAGACCAAGAAGCTAAGGAATCGAGAGGTCAAGTTGGTGAAGGTTCAATGGGGTGAAGCCGAAGAAGACGCAACTTGGGAAACCGAGGAGAAGATGCGTGGGCTTTATCCATTCCTTTTTGAGGGTACACTCTCAATCTCTTTTCTTTGTTAGCATATCTTTCTCTTTGCTATCCATGTTTATCTAGTTATCGTGCTAATCTTGTCATGAGAACCTTAGGTAGAAACCCTTTGGATGAAACATGTATTTGAAACATGTTATGCTTGATGGTTGCAAGTGGTTGCAAGTGGTTGCAAGTGGATACTCGTGGATGCATGATACACATTAGGCACTAAGATCGGCTCACACACTCTCATATTGCATATGCATGAGTGTTTATGCTTATTCATGGATGAAAATTTTTGTGTTATCACATGGATGTTGCATATGGATGTATGTGATGTGCACACATATAGATGTTATACATTATGTTAGGAATTGCATACATATGGATTCATTTCACTAACATAATCTGCATTGATGATATTTGCATTAGATAAGTACATATACACACACCTTTGCATATGTTCATACAGCATTTAGAATCTTGTAAGGACAATGATTGCTCGTGGATGATGTTTTGAGTAGATGGATGTTGGATGGTAGGATACGTTCTTCCTAACTTGAAGATTTCGGGGACGAAATCCCTTAAGTAGGGGAGAATGTAACAACCCGTATTTTCAATAACCTGTTATAACATAAATTGAGGCAGAATTTAATTCTAAAATCTGAATCAAGGGAAACGGGCTATGCCATTGCGTTCGTCTCGGAAAAATACGCGAAATAGAGTCCGAGTTTTCGAAAATCGGAGTCCGTATGAAGAAGATATGGACGAACGAAGTTAGGCAGAAAAACCGAAAACAAGCCAGAATGCACTGGCGCACTTGGGAAGTGCGCTAGCACAAAAATACACTGGCGCACTTGGGAAGTGCGCCCGTGTCGAGCCAGAAACCTGCACAGCCTTCTGGCTTGACCCTGGCTGGCCTGGTGCACCTGTTTTGGCCCTTGGTCCTGTTTTGGAGGCTTGTGACGATTTTTGAGGGCTGGGATCTATCCTAGGGTTAATCCTATGGCCTAAAACACTTGCCTAATCTATAAATAAGACCCTAACCTACCCTAAATCATCATTAATCTATCCTACAACTAAACTATGGCAAAATCAATCCTCTCATGGCCTCCACTCTCTTCATAAATTCCTAAATCAAATTTCTAAGAGATTTCCATGCATACAAGTGTATTTAGGCTTGTATGATCCTCTTTAGATTGCATTAAAGTCTTGTTTCTCTATTGGCATCATAAAGGAGGAGTCTTGATCAAGTTTGCTTGCATTTTGGGGTTTTAATTTGTTGCATAAGGGGTTTCTTACATTTGCTATACTCATTTGAGTCCACATAAGCATTGTAAGCCTATTTCTACTCTTGTATTTTAACTATGAAGTTAATATGTTATGTTGCAAGTTGAGTTTGGGGTTAATCATGATATGTGCTTTGATCTTATGATTCTATGCATAAGCTTATTCTATGCATGTTAGTAAAGTCATTACCTTGGCTTTATGCATAGAAAGATGTGATCTTTGGTTGGAAATGTTGCATGATGCAACTTTGAAACTCTCATAAACCTTGTATTAACATGCATATAATGTTATATGCATGTTACTAGTCCTTATCTCATGCTATCTATGGCCATGTTCCGCCTATTTGCCAAGTTTGATGTTATGCATGCATATGAACCTTATGCAAGTTGAAACCATGTTATGCATGCATATGAACCTTATGCAAGTTGAAACCATGTTATGCATGCATATGAACACTACGCAAGTTAAAATGATGTTATGCATGCTTAGGAATATTTTGCAAGTTGATAACATGATATGCAAGTTTGTGATCACATCTTTGTCTCATATTCCACCATGTTTAACTTGTGGCTCCAACACCTTTATGTCATGATTTTGCCAAGTTCCCTCTTTCTATCCTTTATGCGCTATTGCGATATGTAAGCGAGGGGATTGCGTTTGGGGTTGGGTAAACTTAAAAGACATAAAAACATAAGCTTGGGAATTTACCTATTAAGTTAGGTCTACCCATTGGGAATTTACCTATTAAGTTAGGTCTACCCAATTGCTTGAAAATTTGTAATGTGTTTTGGAAACATGATGGACATGACACTTAGAAAACATGAGGATGGCCAACTCGAGGTTGGGTTGAGCTTGTAGCATAAACCTACCCGGAACCGACCGGCTTAACTAGTGGCTACAAGCAATAGGACCCAATGTGAGTAGTTGGTCATGTTGCACGTGAAACCCGAGGTTAGACTAAGTTGTGGTGTAAACCTACCCGGACCCGCCCGGCCTAACTAGTAACCACAACAAGGTCTAATGTGAGAGGTTGGGTGCATTAAATTAATTAATGCCACATGGTAGGGTTAAGTCATGGACCGCTTGAATACTTAACCAATTAAACACGATGGGTTGATAGGGTTAAGTCATGAACCTTGGGTACACTTAACCAACTTGGTACTTGGATGAGTTTGGTTAACCACGTTTAACCCATTAAGGAAACCCTATTTACGTGGTCCTTTGCACCAGTAACCCTCTTAGTTGGATCATGATACCCTAGGGACTAGGCTAGGTTGGGGCACGATTACTGGGATGACATGTAAGCGACCAAGACGACGGCTGTGTAGGTGCGCCGGTGTAGGTTCAGGCGGGCCATGGTCGTGCACATGGTCCGGAGTTGAAAAAGCAGGCACGGGCACCAGTAGGTTTAAACTGTGCGTGCTTGGTTTGTGTCAGTGGTTGACACCCTAGGACTTGATACACCCTAGGGTGGACCTAGCACAGTTTAGCTACACTTCGTAGTTGGGCCGTATGACACCGACACTTGACGAGTTAGGCTTTAGGAGAGCCGATCGACTAGACCGTGCTAGTTGGACCTTGGTTTAGGTCATTCATGATGTTGGGCCAAACTTGGGCCTGGGGATCACTTCTTGTTTACACTTGACACGACTTGTGATACTAGTACACTTGGTGCAAACCTCAACCTTGTATATGCAGTGCCACACTTGATCTATCTTGTTGACTTTTTCTATGCCAGTTATCATCCTATGACTCATCCTTGTTTACATATACAGTTAACTTTATTAGTTGTTGTACAATAGTAGGTAGGACTTACCAGTCTTTTGACTGACCCATTTTCTTTCGCCTCTTTTCTTTCGTTCCCCCCCCCCCAGGTTTACAGGGCGGGAATACCAGTACTTAGCTTGGATCTTAGCTGCTTTTCCTGGATAGCTCATGTATGCTTTGGACTTGAGCTCGCTATGGTTTTCTACCTTGGGGATAGCTACTTTATGTCTTCCTTTCCAGTTTCCAGTTTTATGTTTCTAGACATTGTTTATGGAAAATAATGATCAAGTAGTGTGTTGTAACTCAACTTATGGTTTTGATATGCTAGTTTTTATCTGTTGCTATATTTACTCTGTTTTTTTTTTACTTATATGTTCTGTCTTGTGATATCTGCATGCATGTTTACCTTGTTTAAACGCCCCTCCAAAGTCAGTGCCCTTGCAAGAGTGGCACTGGCGGAGGTGGGGTGTTACAATCCTTTTCTTTTCAACAATCTTTTCTTTATATAAAAATAAAAATCACATTAAGAATCAAAGAACTTACATCCATTTATTGCGTTTAAATCGTCGGAGAGCTCGCTGGTTTTTAGGGGGAGCTCAAGTGGATCGGCAGCGCGCCACATTGGCGAGGTCGGGCTGATTTTGGGTGTCTCTGGTTTTAAGGAGGTAGTAAGAGAGAGAATGGAGGAAAGGAGGGGTTCAAGGGGTCGGACTGGGTAGTGGCGTGGCGTCGTGAGGTGTTGCAGGGGGTAGCGGGTCAGCGGTGGGATAGCAGAGGGGCTATGGGGTCAACGACGGCGGGATTGGGGGAAATTAGGCCTAGGGTTTGCTCGAGGGCGCTGGAGAGGGAGGAAGTGGTGTACGACGTCGAGGTGGAGGGGGAGGGGAGCGCGATGCCTGAGGGGAGGCGCGGTGGCCAAATCGTGGGGTCGGCAGGGATTTCGAGGGGTGATGGGGAGGGGGGTTCTGAAAAAGAGAGGGGGGTTACGGGTTTGGGCAAAAGGAAAGGGGATAGGGGGTTTTATAAAATTTTATATTATTATTTATTTATCTGTTTAATTCTAAAAAGTAACTTTTTATTTCGAACCCTAAATCGAACCCACCGACTGTCGTCCCTAGCTAATTACCCCCATTCCGAACACAATGGGATATGTTTCGTAGCCCAATTCGGCTGTTTCGATCAGTTTCCATCAAAATTAAATATAAGTCATTATATTGAATTTTGAACGTACATTTCAATTTACTGGGGTCACATACGGACCCCAAAAATTCAAGAAAAATATTTTTTAGCTTCGTATTGACAATGCGGTTCTAACAAAACTGATTTCGTCGAATTTTAAGACCATTTGAAAAATGGTCATTTTCTGGTCGATCGAAATTGACTGAAACTGTCAAAACACGTTTTACTTCCCCACGCCCACATATTGATTCAGAAAATTACGAATTTTGGAATCTAGCAATAACTTGACATCCCGGATCTAACAAAAGTGGTTTCGTCGAAAACAGAGGTCGTTTGCAAAATTTCCATTTTTAAGGGCCAAAATTCCATAGCGACTATTCTGAATTTTCAACTGGACATAACTTTTTATTCCCACTATGAAAGTTCAATTTTTCGGATTCATTGAAAAGATATTCTCATATAGATTCAAATATTTTAGGTTTAGCTAAAATCTGGTTTGTTTTGAATCCTGTACATTCATTTAAATTTTGAAATCGAATTTTCGAACTACCGCGCCATTTCAGGCTCGTTATATAATTAAAATAAAATATTTATTTTCTAACAACAATCTATATAAATATATACATTCTAATTCTATTCAAAATAAATTTCTCGTCGTTTTTATTTAAAATAATTCATTTTAAATTTTCAAAATTCGCTAAAATTGCCAAAATAAAAAATTTAAATTGGCTTAGATTTCCGGGTTATTACAATCACAAATTAATTGAATTGGATAAAGTTTAGGTAACAGGTTAAATAAATGGAAAGGGTTAAGTAAATCTAAATTAATGACAAAAGTGGGGAATGGTAAATAACCTATTATGAATGAATTTGAATAAGAAAAGGAAGGATAATAGGTTAGACTTGTCCTAGGGACAAGTGGAAAGTATAACTTATGGGATAAGGTAAGTTATAAGAAACGATAGAGGAAAATAAGGTAACTTATATGTGAAGATATAGTTAATTATAAATTAAGTAGTTTGGGAAGTAGAAGTTTGAAATTTAAGATGATATAAGTTATATGAATGGAAAAGAAGTAAATTAGAATCATATATGCTGGTTGGGTTGAGTAATTCTCTAGGTGCCAGTCTGATGTTGATTTCGGTCTTCAGGGATGGTGTTTAGGGGATTATTCTCCTAATCAGTATATATGTGGATAAGACATACTTAACTATGAATTATGTATAACATGTTGTTGTAAGCCTAAAAGGGAATAATTTATGAAGTTGGAGAACAACATGTTGTGGTCTTATTAATGGACTTAAATGGGTTAAGTAAAAATTGAATTAATAAGCGAGGGTAACTTGGTAAACTTGAAAAGGAAGTCAATATGAATAAGAATAACAAAGTTAAATAAGAAAAACTGACGAGGTAACAAAAGCGCGTAAGAATTGATTAGACGTAGGGTCTAATGACATATAAAATCAAGGCGCTTGGGGCAATCTGTACGTTGTAGGATGAATAACCCAACAAGGTAAATCATCACGGTCATAAGACACGAGGGGAGCACACATTCGTTATTTTGGTAGCTCCAACGGACTGGAAGGGGAAGCACGTGGCTTCCTGAGACGTTAAAGGTGCTCCTAGTAGTCCTCTGTGTGGTGGAAGATGTTTCAGGCTGTGCCCGCAGAGGTTGGGTATGCGCGTAACTACTAGGTGGGTGGGCCTTGACTGCAAGAATAGCTGGGCAGTCAGAATGTTGTTCGTGGTGACGGAAAAGGTGTTTTGACGGCTGCCTCAATAGGGGTGGAGGGTCAGGACCAACAAGGAAAGTAGGTCGTCGAGTGCCTGTTACCATAGCCAGTAGGATGCGGAAAGACTAGAGCTAGACCCAATATACCCTTAACCATTCACTATCGTGGTACGGTGGTTGAGGGGAGATGCCACATGGATGTTTAGATTGGTTGCTTGGGGGCTTGTTGCTTAGCTCTCATAGTCTTTATTAGTTATGGGAGGGGCCAAGGTTGGGCCATAGCCACCATAAAAAACAGACCCTAGGGATATTTGTTTGGGAGGCTCTTAAAGGCGGGCCTTGCACAAATATAAAGAAAGCTCCCGACTGAGTTCCGTGTTTCTTGTGTAGCCTTGCCACGGAACTCGGGCACGCACACACGATGGGTGTGCGGGTTAGATATTGAATACGATAGAGAATACGTACGTGGAAGAGTCTAGATATAACCATGTCTGCTCTGGGTGGTGTATCGTAGACTGTTGGGCATTATTCGATAACAACAGTCAAATTAGAGTGATCCTATGTGGGCGTAGTGTTGTATTATATATATAAGAGGAATATACATTACTATGACATAGGACGGGGGGCTGCGTATATCACTGCGAGGATACGGTGGGGACCATGCGAGTGGGGTACCATGGGGTGTACCTCAGTTTAGGGGTAGCTACATATACATTATATTAGGTTAATCTACTGGGAGTAGATGGGTGCGACGTGTGTAAGCCTTGAGCGCTAACGACACAAATAACCTAATAAACAATAAAATGTAATTGAACGGTATATGTAGGATTATTCAAGAAGTGTAGTTTAAACTCATTCACATAGAACTTATGTTCTGACCCCCTCCTCATAACATTCGCAGGTTAGATTCATGACAGAGACTTATAGCTTTGGAGATACTGATTTAGCAGTACTGTAATTAAGGTAAAGCTATGTATATATATATATATATTATATTTTATTCCTTTCGCTGTGAGGTGTTTTCTGAACTCTGACATATTTCTTGTCTCTGTCTTTTCTGCAGGATACCAGAGCAACCAACTCTTGTTTTGATGGATTAGGTTTTTTGAAAAAAATCGGTCCGTCAAAATTCGGGTTGTTACACCAACACCCACATTTAACATAAAACCACCACCACCACACTCCATTTCAGGCCGACCTACCAACAACGAACTTGTAGACCATCCTCCCCTTTCCAACTTCCTAGTTGACACCTTCGGCCAACTCTCTATCGTTTGCACGCAATTCAAGATAAACCGAAAGTAACAATCTCACGATTGTGGTCAGACTTCGGTCACCTCGGGTGCCATAGGCCACAAAATTTTAGCAGTGGGTAGCCCTCAACACGATCTACAACTTTCGTGTTGATTACTTTCACCCATTCTTAACCATTTGGAAGATAAAAATTAAAGTAGAGAGATGGGTTTATTTGCAAATTATAGTGGCTAATGAATTTGGGAGTTAGGTTTAGGAATTTTTGGGGTTATATAGGTGAGATATTTTGGTTTTAATAACATTCTATTCTAATACTGTATTACTATGTGCTTATCGTCCCCGTTCTCGTTTATAAATTTGCATAGGCACATACGAACTCCGTTGACGGTGAAAATTGACATACAACTATGGTTTTTCATTACAGTTCTAATGAAACTTGTTTCGTCGAAATCTAAATCCGTTTTCCCAAAGAGCACAAGTTTGGGATCAAACTATTAATTAATTATTCATAGTATTTACATTTAAGGTTTATAGCTTGCATGGCCACATACTAACTCCGATTGATCAGAAATGTAACAACCCACAATTTCTGAACGAATTTAAAAAATTTATTTTGGCAATTTTAACAGATTTTGAATAATTAAAATGGTTTATTTTAGATAATAACGACGAAAAAATATTTTGAACAAAGCTGTGACGTACAAATTTATAATTTATATATTACGAGCCTGGAATGGCACGGTAATTTCAAAATTTGATTTTAAACTTTGAAAAAGTATATAAAATCAAATATAAGTCGGAATCGGACGAAACCAGAATTGTTGGGAGCGTATTGACGATATCTTTCTAATGAATGTAAGAAATTGAAATTTCAGTTTATAAATTGTATGTTATGTCCAAATCAAAATCTCAGAAAAATACTGGAAAGTTTATATATACAATATATATGGCCCAAAAAGCTACTTTTTGCATATGAATGAATTTGGACTCGAAACCACTTCCATTGAGTTCAAAATGACATTTCTGAATTTGAAAAGTATAAAAATCGATATATTCTTGATTTGGAAATTATTCATTTAAATATGTATTTTTAATATTAAATATATAAGCTTAAAAAATGGAAATTTTACAAACGACCTCTGAATTCGACGAAACCACTTTTTATGGATCCGGAATATTAAATTATTGCCAGATTCCAAAATTTGTGATTTTTGGAGCTAGTATGTGGTCGTTATTAATTTTTCAGTAAAAACAGTCAATTTTCAGACTTTAAAAATTAATTATTTACTCATACGGACTCAGAATTCAACGAAACCAGTTTCCTTGGATTCGTAATGTCGAGAAATAGTTGTGTTTCAATTTTCATCGAAGTTGGAATCCACAGGGGATGACACGGTTTTTAGAACCATGGAAAGGACCAAAATTTAATAAAATAATATACATAAGGGATCATAATTATAAAATAAAAACTAATTAAAAGACACAAGGGTTAAACTACAATTTCCTAACCTCTATATATTATCATAAACCCACCCATAACCCTAATGAAAACCCTAATCCTTATTCTTCATTTTCATGGCGGCGGCTCTCCTCCTCTCTCAAAATTCTTTTGGAAAAAGTACCCCAAACACTAAATAATTTATATCTCCTAAAATAAGGAGTTAGGCCATGATATTAAAGGTTTCTAGATATTAGAGAGAGCTACCCACGCCCAAAAATTGGGGGTCATAGGACGACAGAGGCGAGAGATAGATCAGTTGAACGAATAATGTCCAATTTTGGTTATCTGCTCACTGCGGGCCCCATGAGGAAAATTAGGTCTAGCGACTTCAGGAGTGGTAGAAGGGAAGCATACGGTTCTTTTGGCGGTGGTGGCATGTTCCCAGGTGGCTGGAGTTGGCCGGAATGTCAATTCGATTGGAGGGGTGCTGAAAATAGGAAAGTCGCAAAGATGAGCAATTTCCCGTCGATCCGTGCATTTTCAGGCGAAGTGAACTGAAGGAAAGTTATTCGGGAGGTCGAGATCTAGCTACTGACAAAAATTGGTGGCATTTGGAGCATCGAGGCGGCCGCAACACAAAGATGAATGGAAACTGCAGTTTTTCGTTCAACTATAGATCGTGGGCCCCACGTGGTGAATTGGAGGGGGGACCACCCGGCATGGAAAGAGGGGGAGAAGCCAGAGAGAATGGCTCTGGTTTCGTGCAATTCCGACTTATGGTTTGGACATGGCGATCATTTTAAGTTGAGGATGTCGTTTGGAGAAGAAGGTGAATAGTGATTTTATTATATAAATAATATTCCATGTTCGTATATTAATATCTTTTTGCCACAAACTCAGAATCATGCAAAACTGGATCCGCTGCGATTGTGGCGACGAGACCTTCGAGTGGACACCAATTTCGTCCAATTTGGAGCAAGTGTGAAATTTGGGTAAAATTTACAATTTCGAGAATTATTTAAATTATTTTCTTAACTTCGCAAGTTAATAACTTTTTGTTATGACATCGAATTTGAATGAAACTGAATCCGTTATGATCGTTGAGTCGAGAGCTTCGAGGAGCACTAATTTTGTCAAATTTGGAGCATGTTAGATTTTAGGCCAAAATTGGATCCGGACTGCCAATTAAAGAATGACGGAGTGGAAATTGAAGGTGAGAACTCTTTCTCACTCAACCTTTTTAAACAGTTATTTATTTATATAATTAAATGTAAATTAATTGTTTGTAATCGAAATCTGTGTTGATGAATTTTATCTATTACACGGATGTTTGTGGAATTGGATGATATGTCATATTTGTTGATTTGGAAGTATTTAACATGTTTAAATGATGTAATTATTTTTATGATAATTCAAATAATGTTACACTTCCATTTACAAGTTACCTGACTTGTTTATGTTGATTGGGACAATAATTTTTACAAATCGCCCAAGTGCACAACTAATAATATTTTTTTTTTGGTTGTTTGTTGGTTGAAACCCCACACGAGTCATGGGATGATACTTTAATCACATCTCTCCCTTGTGATTAGTTATAAGCATTATTTATTCATTGAATGCTTATACAGTTGTAGGATGCACTTTGGATGATTTGGATGTTTTAATGATTATTTATCATTAGTTAGTATACGTGCGATGTATGAAAATCCATATAATTAAATTATATGGAAATTGTTTGGGTCTCATTCGAATTTAGAAATTAATGAATGTTTTTAAAATAATTTTCAGTTAAAGAATCAAAATATGGGTTTTAATATTTTTAAATAATATCTTAAGTGAATTAAAGCCGAGTTAAGTAGCTTTGGGTCATTTTTACTCGAACGGATGTTTTAAATGATTTTATTTATTTTATAATAAATATTAAAAAGATTAGATTTCAAAATTAGACATTTTGAAATATTATTTTAATATTATAATAATTTGGAAAGTTCAGTTTTTATTAGACATTAAAATTTGCACTTTTGACATGAGGTTAGGTTACATTTGTGGTGGAAGTCTGCCCGGACCCGACCTGCATATCCAGCAGCCACAAATGTTGAATCTAATGTGAGATGTCTAAGTGCACAAATACGAAACGGGTCATGACACGAGGTTAAGCCCAACTTATGGGATAAGTCTGCCTAGAACCGATCGGCATATCCAGCATCCACAAGTTGTACGCCTAATGTGAGAGGTCTGGCCCATTTTAACAATAAATGAATATGATAAAGAATTGGACCCCTTAGCCCATTATAAGTAGCAACGCCATTTTAACCCGAACGGGTTTAACGATTTATTTTATTCATTTTATAATGAATATCGAAAAGAAGTATTTTCAAAATCTAATATTTTGAAAATAATATTATATTAATATAAAGAAATATATAGAATATTCAATTTTAATTTAAAATTGAAATAAAAGTTGGAATCATTTTTAAACGAATTTATAAACGTTTTAAAATACGTTTAAAAGGAAATCGACGAAATATATATACATACATATATATATATATATATATATATATATATATATATATATATATACACAATGGCCTGAATAGAACGCGCCGCGCAGCGACCGTTCGCGAATTTCGACCATTAACTTCAAATTGACACTACGGGAGATCCGACCGTCGGATTCTCCTAAAACCAGAATCGTTGGGTTCATATCGAAAAGTGATTTCCAATAATATAAAAGATTTGAAATCTAACGGTTAGGTTTGGAGATATGTCCAAATCAATTTCAAAACAGGTCGCTATGGATGCAGTTCGGTGCCGATGTTGGAAACCGACTGTACGAGCGATGATAAAATTATCTAAAATCATAACAAATGGTTTGGAAAGATTTTTGATGAAAAATTCCAGTTTTGAAAAGATAAAAATATTTTTTTTCAAAATGAACTAGTTATTAATTAGTATAATAATTTAATTATTTTTAGAAATAAATAATTGGATTTAAAAATGGTTTTAAAATAACCAAAATTTTCCAATATATTTTTCTATATATTGGAACGGGTTTGAATGGAAATTATCGTCGGAATATGTCGATATTGGATTCCGTTATTATACGAATATTGTGAGGGAACTTGGAAGATATATATATATGTCGTTATTCCCACTACAATATTTATTGGTTTTAGAATTTGATATTGAATATAAGCCGATATAATTTCTATTCAGAACCTTATATTTAATGTCAAATTGGATTTTGGGTTTGTTGTGAATGGTGTCTTTAATAACCCTGTTCTTAAACCCAATTTAAAGAAGAATAAATATTTTATTTAAGATTAAGGAAATTGTTAACAATTAATAAATATTTAATTGGAATTGGATAAAGAATTGGATTTTTGGGTTTACCGTGAACGGTGTTTTAGATAACATGTGACGGCCCGCCCCGCACCAACCGGCATTTCCTCCGTAAGTGCGTTGTACACAAGCCCAGCTAGCACGGAACGGTCGTCAGAAGAAAAGAAAGAAGAGAATGAACTAACAAGGAACCTATAGAATGTATCACAGTGCATGGAACATAATATAATATTAACATAATCTTGACATAAAACCGGCGAGACAGTGCATAAGCTGAAAACTAAACCAACATAGCAGCGGAAATCCAAATACAGCTTATGATCCAACATCATTATTACAACTTAAACTGTCTCTAAAGCAAAAGAAAGCTAAAGTAGAAAATGCACTACTAATGCCCAAGTAGTGATCCTCAACAACACAGGGAGAATATCTATATGTATCATACGTGGAAGCCTCCTGCTCGTCTCTAGATCAGCTACTCGTGCATACCCAGCTAACCTGTCTCTAGTCTACTCGTGAGAGCACCCAGAGTAATAAGAAGAGACATAAAACTCTGGGTTAGAAAAAAAGTCTGGTATGAGCGATAAGAAGCTAAACAGAACAATAATAGTTATACTAAACCATACCTGAACATGGACCTGCAACCAAAGAGTTAGCACTACATACCGTACAATACTCTAAGGTGCCATTGAATAAATGGTGTAAAGATAACGGGGGTGGGGGTGTGCATGTCATAATGATGGCAAACAAATAAATCATAGCAACCATCCTCACATCTCTCACTCAGTGCGTAAAGCATACGATGTCCACCACTATCAATCACTAGACGCATAGAAGTAGTGACGGAGTTCAACCTGTACAACTACTGCTATTACCAAGCTTACCACATGAAGTCATGACCAAATCTTTACAAATGACCCCACTTCATTGGTCTCTAGCTCTTTAGTCGTACCTAGGCCACTGTGGCCCTGAATCTGTTCACGTACTCCCTACACATAGTGATCTAAAGTTACAGACATCGACAACCCCTTAGCACACGTCCCACAACAAAGCCCAACTCATGAAGTTCCCTCCTTGGTTCCCATCTGGATCCTGAGGTACAACTCCTCATTTGGACTTCCTTTGCATCTCGGGTTTAGGTCCACTTCGTGTTCGATCCTATGGTTCGGTTCGGTTCGCCCCCTCCTGCTTGGTTCGATTCGAATGCTCCTTTCTAGTTCAGTTCGGGTGCTCGGATGCCCCTATCCGGTTCGGGTCGGATGCCCCTATCCGGTTCGGATCGGATGCCCCTATCCAGTTCGGATCGGATGCCCCTATCCGGTTGCTCCTATCCGAATGCTCCTATCCAGATGCTCCTATCCGAATAATCCTATCCGCATGCTCCTATCCGGATGCTCCTATCCGAATGCTCCTATCCGAATGCTCCTATCTGATTGCTCCTATCCGGTTTGCTGCAAGTTTTTCCAGCAAGCTATTTTCGCCAAACGACGGCATTTTCAACCATTCTAACTTTTCTATGCAATCACAAAACATACCATACAGTCATAGCAACATGTATAATCATCCGCAAACACTAAAACAACAATATGACATGTTTATATGGATCAAACATACTCAAAAACCCATGTTTTCCCTTAAGCATGTTTAGGCAAGACTAATCATAGAATTAACAAAATTTAACAAAATCAGCCCAAATTTCTAATAGAGGTATAAAACAATATTTTTGAATTTATAAATGTTTTTCCAGAATTTATTAATGTATAAATTCGTTAATCTTCACTAATTACCCTTAATTAACCATAATTAGTGCAAAACTATGCAAATCACTCACCTTAGCCACAAATAAAACCCCAAAACTGAAATGATTCTCTGTTTGGCGCTGTTCCCAATGCAACACAACAGCTCTAACCTTGCTTTGGTGCTATTTCTCCTTAATTTGTTGTAGTTTAAGCCAAAACTTGATTAGAAGTTGATTTGGGTGTGGAGGCCATTGTTAGGGTTCCAAGAATGAAAGTGTCGGCTGAAAGAAATGTTTTCTAACCCTAATCGGCCCCTATACATCTCTAATCCCGAAATCCCCTTTGGGTCTAGCTGCTAATTACCCGGTTAAGCCCAATTAAGCTGTTTTTCACCATCTGAAACTTGTTTCAGCCATATCTCCCAAACGGTGAGTCCGTTTGGCTAATGTGACCACTCTACGGGATTGTAAACCATCATCCGGAGCCAATGGAAGTGGTTTCAGGTCAAAATTCCTTTCCAATCAAAAGTTATGGTCAAAACAAGATCAGCTAGGGGCAAAATGGTCATTTAAAAATTGGCAAAAATCATGAACATGGGAAATGACCCCAATAGTCGTCTCCAAAAGTTACATGACTATACGACTTCGTATGTGAAAGAAATAAATATCCTACGATCCTGCGATGCGTAGAATGCGGGTCGTTACACTCTCCCCCCCTTAAGAAATTTCGTCCCCGAAATTCCTTAACCCCAAAACATACAAAGGATCCCGCATGCCTACCAATCATATATAACAATCAAACATGCAAAACAAACAAAACAACCTATCCTAGCATGCGGAAAGACTAAATCAAAACTGAAATCTTACCAGACGAAGATTTCTGGATACGTTTTCCTAATGCTCTCCTCTGTCTCCCAAGTACAGTCATTCTCATTCTCGCCCCACTGAACCTTGACTAATTTCACCGCCTTCCTTCGGAGCTGCTTCGTATCGTTCCCAACAATACGCATAGGCCTGCGGTTCCCAACCGCCTCGGGTTCAACTTCGATATCATCCAACTGATCAGGTGAAATAGTCACATCTGGGTCGTGTACGAATTTCCTTAACTGGGAAACATGAAATACGTTGTGAACTCCTGCCATCTTGTCTGGTAATTCAACTTTATATGCCAAATTCCCAATTCGCTCAAGAACTGGGAATGGACCAACGAATCTTGGTGCTAACTTGCCTCTCCTACCAAATCGTATCACGCTCTTCAATGGAGAAATTTTGATAAACACCAAGTCGCCAATGGAGAACTTTAATTCTCTTCTCCTTTTATCGGCTTAACTCTTCTGCCTATCTTGGGCAGCCTTCATTCGTTGTTGGATAACCTTAATCTTGTCTGAAGTTTCTCTTATCACATCGGGTCCAAGCACAAACTTCTTACCAGTTTCTAACCAACATGACGGTGAGTTGCACGGTCTTCCGTACAAAGCTTCAAATGGAGCCATACCAATACTGGATTGGTAACTATTATTATATGCAAACTCTACTAGATGCAAATGGTCATCCCATGATCCACCAAAATCCAATACACAGGCTCTCAAGAGGTCTTCTAATATACGATTCACCCTTTCTGTTTGACCGTCGGTTTGAGGATGATACACAGTACTGAGATGTAATTCTGATCCTAACGCCTCTTGTAAGCTCTTCCAAAATCCACTAGTGAACACCGGATCTCAGTTACTCACAATGCCCTTGGGTATTCCATGAAATCTCACTACCTACTTTACATATAGTTCAGCTAATTTAGCTGCCGTCCTGTTTGACTTGACGGGTATAAACCTCGCACTCTTAGTCAATCGGTCCACAATCACCCAAATGCTATCATGGCCCAATCTAGTCCTTGGTAACCCATCAATGAAATCCATTGAGACTTTTTCCCACTTCCATTCTGGAATTTCTAATGGTTGTAGCAAATCACTAGGCTTCTTTTGCTCAGCTTTAACTAGCTGGCAATTCATGCATTTGGATATAAACTTCCCAATGTCTCTTTTCACCCCTTCCCATAGTAGGTCTGCTTCATGTCTCGGTACATCTTGTTACCACTGGGGTGTATAGTCAGTTTTGAGTGATGACATTCTCTAAGCACTTCATCTCTCAATCCATTGACATTGGGTACAACTAGCCTTCCATTCCTTCTAAGCCATACATCTCGATCAAGCCCATATTTGTTCATCTCTCCGTCGATTCCCATCTCTAACTTTGAGATGATTTCCAATAGGTTAGGATCGTTCCTCTGACTGGAACCAATCCGCTCAATCAAAGTGGGTCTGATCGTCAAACTTGCTAACATTTCTGGATCCAATTCGCACTTTGGTCTGAAATCATACCCAGCGATGTACTCCAGTTGCTTCCATTCTAGAAACATAGCCCCTAAACTGGCATGTCTTCTAATCAACGCATCAGCCATCGCATTGCCATTTCCTGGTGTATATGCGATGTCGAAATCATAGGAAGCTAAGAATTCTAACCATCTTTGCTGTCGGAGATTTAGATCCTTTTGAGAGAAGAGATACTTTAACGAGTTATGATTGGTAAACAACTCGAATCTTTCTCCCAAGAGATAATGTCTCCACATCTTCAACGTGAACACGATCGCTGCCAATTCCAAATCATGGGTAGGGTATCTTCTCTCGTGCGGTTTCAATTACCGACTTGCATAAGCTACGACCCTACCGCCTTGCATCAATACAGCACCTAGTCCGGTACCACAGGCATCCGTGTATACCGTCATCTCTTCATTCCCCTTAGGAATGACTAACACTGGTGCGCGCATCAACTTTTCCTTTAGACTCTTGAATGCATTCTCGCACTTTTCGTCCCAGATGAAAGCTTGATTCTTCTTGGTCAACTGAGTCAACGGTGCTTCTATCTTGGAGAAATCTTGGATAAACTTACGATAATATCCAGCTAATCCCAAGAAACTTCTTATGTCCGTTGCATTCTTGGGCATAGACCAATCTTGTACCATAGCCACCTTCGTAGGATCCACGGCAATACCATTCTCTGAGACAACCCAAGAATCTCACTTCCCTTCTCCAGAAGTGACACTTAGAAAACTTTGCTTTCAATTGGTGTTTTCTCAACACCTCCATCACTATTCTTAAATGTTCCTTGTGTTCTTCCTCTGTCCTCGAATAGACCAAAATATCATCCACGAACACAAGGACAAACTTATTCAACTGATCCCTGAATACCCTATTCATAAGATCCACAAAATATGTCGGGCATTGGTCAGCCCGAATGGCATGACCAACCACTCATAAAATCCAGATGGCGTCCGAAATGCCGTTTTAGCTATACTCTCAGCTTCCACTCTAAGCTGATGAAAACCTGTCGCTAGATCCAACTGAGAGAATACTCTCACGCCACTCAACTGATCAAACAAATCATCTATCCACGGTAGAGGATACTTGTTCTTCCTCGTCACTTTATTCAACTCGCGGTAGTCTACACAGAAACGAAGGGAACCATCCTCCTTGGTACCAAACACAACTGGTGCTCCCCATTCAGAAACACTCCTTCTGATAAATCCCTTCTTCAAAAGATTGCTGACTTGCACCTCGAGCTCTCGCTGCTCCCTTGGTGCCATACGACGAAGTGGCATCACTATAGGTGTGGCATCTTTCACTAAATCAATACGAAACTCAATCTCTCGGTGTGGTGGAAGCCCGATCACTTCTTCGAAAACGTCCGGATACTGGCCAACCACGGGCAAACCTGACAACTCACTATGCGGGATGTCGAGGGAATTTAGAAAACTAGCCATTACCCCATCATCGGTTAGACTACCAAACACTACCCTCCGCCCATCATCCGCTCTAGTTGTCACCAAAAAGCCCTCACAGTCTACCACCACCCCGTATCTTTGGAGCCAATCGACTCCCAGAATAATGCCAAACCCAGTAAAGCCCAAAACAAAGCAATCACAAACAAACATGCATCCATGACTCGATAAGACCACATTACGACAAATCATGCTAAGATTAGTCGAACCACCAATCGGTTTCGTCACTACTAAAGGTCTATCGACAATCTCGGGCTCCAATCCCAACCTATCTACCAGGTCACTAGATATGAAAGAACTGGAAGCTCCGGTATCAAACAAAACTCTAACAGGAACATCATAAACAGAAAGCATACCTTGGATGACGACATTCTTTCCCTTCTCCTCCGCGGTTGGGGCATTCGACGAAGAAGGAATAGCATTATGGGCATATTCTTTCACCATCTGCTTTTCTTTAGGGGGTTGCGGACACTCGTCCTTGTGATGTCCCACTTAACCACAGTTGAAGCACTTCCTATCCGCTGGCTTGGCCCGACAACTACTAGCATAATGTCCCTTCTTACCACAGCTGAAGCACTCAACATCTTGTTTATTCCTTTTCTTCTGGCCATCCTTGGTCTGATTCTGCTTTCTCTTATTCTGAGAACCATTCTTGCCTCCATCGCTTGCTTGCAGTTTCGGTTCTTCTGCAGATGCAACCTCAGTCTTCGGCTTAGGGTAAAGATTCTCTGACCTCAATGCTTTCCCCACAATCGATTCAAATGTCTCATCGATATGGTTAATAAGCCTTTCCTCCAAGTATCCATCCAAACCAGTTATGAACTTCTCGTTTTTCTTCTCAGCAGTATCAATAAGAGATAACCCATATTTCAACAAAGTGTCGAATTCGGCAATATACTCTGAGACAGCTCTGCCATTCTGCATGAGCTCCAAGAATTTCTTAAATAACACTGACTTCTGAGCAGCTGGAATGAACTTATCGCTAAAGCGAGCCTTAAACCGATCCCAAGTAATCTGATCCTCGGGAGTAGCTTCCTTTATAACATTCCACCAATTCATTGCCCGTCCTTGCAGCTGACGGGATGCTAGCCTCCTCTTTATCGCATCCTCGATACCCAAGTTTTCGAAGATACGCTCGCAGCTATCCAACCAATCCTGAACATCCGTAGCCGACTCCGTTCCGTGTAACGGCTTCCCACCAAGACTAGTATAATCCTTATCCAGCTTGGAAAAATCGGCCCTAGGCGCCTGCACTATTGGGCCACCACCATTACCAGCATTGGGAGCTGCCCTCTATACATCCGTAAGCATCTCCCTCATGTGGTCAGTAAACATCGTCCTCATGTCATCAGCATTCCCGTTATTGGCTCCTCCACCGGCACCTCTTGCGTATCGGCTCTTCGTTCAATCTGTAAAGAGAAAAGGATTAACCATCTCCATAATGGTGCTAGTGCAGTGCGACTCCTTCCTTAGCTATACTAATAGTATACATATATAGCTTTTAAAAATCAAAATAATCACAAATACGTGCTCTCATATATGTATACTATCTCTCCCTGATAACTTCCCTAGGTTAACTACGCAACCTAGAGCTCTGATACCAAGTGTGATGGCCCGCCCTGCACCAGCTGGCATTTCCTCCGTAAGTGCGCTGTACGCATGCCCAGTGTAACAACCCGCAAAATCAGAACCAATTTAAAATTTTTATTTTAGGAAATTTTAATGAATTTTGACAATATAAAATAATTTATTTAAATAATAATGATCTCAAATTTGATTTAAATCGAAGTTAGAATGAATGATTTAATTTTTATTATAAAAAGAGTTAGAAATAACGCGTAGTTTGAAAAGTCAAACTTGAACTTTGACTGACCGTACAGGATGCAAAATTTAACGGATTTTAGTGAAACCAAAAATATTAGAATCTATTTAAAAATATCTTTCCAACGAATCCGAAAAATCGAAATTTCATAACGGGAATCAAAAGTTATGGCCAATTCAATTTTTAGAAGGTCGCTATGAAATTTATAAGGGCCAAGATGCTAAATTTTGCAGAATAAGGAATTAGGACCCGAAACCATCTCCATTGGTTTTAGAATGTTGTTTACATATAAAAATGACTATAAGAACTTATATTTTCGAGTTTCGGAAAAATTCCACTATTTTTGGTATTTTTAATATTAAATATATTGGCCTTAAAAATAGTCATTTTTCAAACGACCTCGGTTTTCAACGAAACCACTTTTGTTGGAACCGGAATGTCAAATTATTGCTAGGTTTCAATTTTCAGAATTTTTCGAATTAATATGTGAGCGTGGCGAAATAAAATGTGTTTTGACTATTTCAGTTAAATTTGAACGCCTTAAAAATAGCCATTTTTCAAACAGTCTCAGAATTCGACGAAAATAATTTTGTTGGATTCGTATCGTCATAAGAAAGCTAAAAATATTTTTTTTAGAATTTTCTGAGGTCGTATGTGGCCCCGGCATATTTAAATGTGTGGTAGAAATTAAATAATTAATTTAATATTGCATTTTAAATTAAAACCGAAAAAAAAACGTGTAGACATCAGAACTGGACCTTGGGACATAGCCCATCGCGTTCAGAAGGCCTCAAAACGTTAAGATCGACAGTAAGCAGGCCCAAATCCGAGAAAGTCCGAAAATCCACTTTATTTCACGAATTTCGAAATTTATATTATTAAAATATTAAAAATCCGAAACCCTAGAACCATGGCAGCCGCCGCCCCTAATTTCGAAGGCCAGAAATCACCGAATTTCAAATGCTAATATCTCCCAATCCGTTCAACGAAAATTAGCAAACTTGGTACCAAATCGAAGAGAATTCAGAGACCTTTCAATCTATACGGCTATGATCATCATTAGGGTCACGGATTTCGCGAATTTTGACCGGGAATGGGCTGCGTTTATGGGTTATTTGTGGGTCCTAGGGGGGTGCGAGTGGGGCCCGGGTCTCGGCGCAGAGGTGTCTCGAGGTGGCCGACGAGGTGGTGGCTTCTGATCGTGGTCCGGGTGCTTGTGGTGGGGTGCGACATGAAGGAGGGAGGAGCGAATTGGGTTCGGCCGTGAGAAACACGAGGGTGAGGAAGAAGGTGGCGTCCCTTTTTTTTATTATTATTTTATTATTTAATTATTTAATTACCCAATCTTTAAAAATTCATAACTCTTTCATATGAGGTCCGTTTGACGAACCGTAAATTGCGTTGGAATCACAAAATTAAGAGCTTCGCGATGGCGCAGACCGCAGTTGAAAAGGAGACAGTAAAATTTCAGCCAAAAATCTATGTGAGAATTCTAATTTTATTTATTTAATCAATTATTAATTATTTCTCGCGCTAAAAATAATGGTATTATCATATTGATTCAGTTCTGAAATGTTCTGTGTTGTTTTGAATTGTTGGTTGTTGCTTGTTGTATGTTTTGTTGTGCATGATACGCTAAATTCGCATTGGAATTTTATATATATTGTTGAATTCATTTGCAGTGAGAAAGTTAGATCTAAAACATATTTTATTCAGAATAAAATCATATTTATGCAAATCAAGTTATTATGATTTATTTCATGTTATAAAAAAAAAAAATATTTTATTTACTCTGTAATGAACAATAGAATGGGAACGACAAATAAAAACTTTTATTTTTATTTGTTGGCATAACAAAAGAAATTGATCGCCAAATAAAAAGTTTATTTTTATTTGTTGATATTAGAATTGAAAATGGACAATGAGTAAAATCTCATTTTTATTTGTTTATATTACAACAGAGATTGTTCAACAATAAAAAACCTTATTTTTATTTGTTTGTATAACAACAGAATTTGAACGACAAATATAATATTATTTTTTTAATTTGTTTATTTACAATAGAAATTGAACAATGAAATTTTTTTTTTTTTATGTGGATTTGTTTATATTAAAAAGGAATGATTAAAAAGAATAAATTTTTTATTATAAATTTGTTACATTAAGAATAGTGGATTAAAAAGTATATAATTCTAATATGAATTTGTTTCATTAAAAAAGAATGAAAATAAAAGATCACATTTTTATGTAAAAAAATAGTGATTTCAATAAAGAGTCATATTTTATTTGTCACCTTGATTTCAATAAAAGTTGTAACATTAAAAATCTCACTTTTTAACGTAATATTATTTCGATAAACGAAGTAACATTAAAACTTCATTTTTAAGGTAATAGTGATTTCAATAAAAGAAGCAATGTAAAAGATTATATTTTTATGTGTTGTTTGTTTTCAATAGAAAGATGTTGAATAAAAAGATTATATTTTTATTTTCATTTTGTCACAATGAAAAGTTCATAAGTTAAGATTACATTTTTATTGTAATTTTATCCATTGTAATAAATAGAAAAGATTACATTTATATGCAATGAAAGAATAAATAAAGAAGTTATTATTTTCATTGTAAAATAGAAAAGGTCACATTTTTACATTGTAAAATAGAAAAAGACATATTTTCTTTGCATAACAAAAGTTACATTTTTATATGTGCTTCATATATGAATTTGCACTGTATGACAAAAAATTGCATTTTTCTATGGTATAAAAATGTAAATTTACATTGCATGATTTAAATTACATTTTTCTAGGTAATTTAGAGATGAATAATAACGGTAGAATGAAAATTACATTTTTTTTCATGTAATTAAAATGTGAATTTGCGTTGTAGGATAAAAATTGCATTTTTCTATATAATTTAAATATGAATTTATGTCGTATGATAGGAATTACATTTTTCTATGTAATTAAAATATGAATTCCCATCGCATAATAAAAATTACATTTTTCTATGTAATTTAGAGGTGAATTAGAACAATAAAATAAAAATGATATTTTTCTTTGTAATTTATATATGAGTTATAACGGTATGATAAAAATGTAGAAATACATATTTGTTTACATTTTCTTATGTAAGTAAAAGAATAGAAATTGAAAATGCATTTATTTACATTTTCTTATATGAATAAAAGGAATAGAATTTAGAAATATATTTATTTACATTTTCTATAGTCGGTAAAAAATAGAATTGTTAATGTTGAATATTTTATCGTCATTTTGAATGCGGTAAAAATAGAATTGTTAATGTTGAATATTTTATCGTCATTTTGAATGCGGTAAAAATAGAATTGTTAATGTTGAATATTTTATCGTCATTTTGAATGCGGTAAAAATAGAATTGTTAATGTTGAATATTTTATCGTCATTTTGAATGCGGTAAAAATAGAATTGTTAATGTTGAATATTTTATCGTCATTTTGAATGCGGTAAAAATAGAATTGTTAATGTTGAATATTTTATCGTCATTTTGAACGCGGTGAAAATAGAATGGTTAATGTTGTCATTTTTATCGACATTCTTGGTGCGATAAAAATAGACAATGTTAGTGATTCATTTTTATCGACATTCTTGGTGCGATAAAAATAGACAATGTTAGTGATTCATTTTTATTGACATTTTTAGTGCGATAGAAATAGACAATGTTAGTGATTCATTTTTATCGACATTCTTGGTGCGATAAAAATAGACAATGTTAGTGATTCATTTTTATTGACATTTTTAGTGCGATAGAAATAGACAATGTTAGTGATTCATTTTATTCGACATTTTTGATGCGATAAAAATAGCGATGTTAATGGTACATTTCTATCGTCTTTTAGTTGCGATAAAAAAAAAAACAAGATAATGAGAATCTTTTTATTTACATTTTCCTTTGTAAATAAAAAAAAAAGAACAGAATAATGAGAATCTTTTTATTTACATTTTCTATGGTAATGAAAAAGAACAAAATAATGGGAATCCTTTTATTTACATTTTCTATTGTAAAGAAAAATAACAAAATTGTGTGAACCATCTTATTTACATTTTCTATTGTAAAGAAAAGTAAAAAGAGAGTTATATTTCTTATTTGCATTTTTAGATGCAAATAAAACATAGAAAGCAAATTATACTTTTATTTGTCATTGTTTTGTTAAATAAAGGTAAAAGAGTTAAAAAGACATTTTGTTTACCATTGATTTGTTAAATAAAAGTACAAGATATAAAAGAACATTTTTATTGACATTGTTTGTCAAATAAAAAGACAAATACATGAGATACACTTTTATTTGTGTTTTATGTACAAATAAAAGTACAAGATTAGAAACACACTTTTATTTACATTGTATTTGTTGAAATAGAATCGTTAACAAAATGAGTATATCACTTTCACTCATCTTGGTAGGAAACCCAATTTATGTGCAAATATAAGGATTACTTTTATTTGCATAATATACAGTAGAAATTGGTTAAACCTATTAACCAATCATGTATTTACTTATTTATATGAACTGTTGTTGGCTGGAAACCCCACACGGGTATTGGGACGATACTTGACTAACACAAATCTCAATGTTTAATTATATGTCTATCGATTGATCGACAGGCTGCGATGAGCGTTATTATTTCATTTTAATGCTCACACAGTTGACATTGTAACTCTGGTTGTTAATGGATGGATTGAGAATTATTTTCTTGTTATTACCCTATACATGGAATGTATGAAACCCATATGACCCAAATTATATGGTACATGGTTGAGTCGCATTCCAATGCAGAATTTCTTTTTAATAAAGAATTTTTATATAATAAAAGGATTTTTGTAAAATAAAAGATTTTGTATTATAAAGTATATTTTACATTCAGAATCTTTTATATATAGAATATTTCATTGATTATTTTAAAATGTGTTTTTTTTAGTAATGAATTAATATCTTTAAGATAAATCTTTTAATTAAGATTATTAGATTTTAACAATTATGTTGGTGATTGATATGTAGAAAGGATTTGTAGTGGACGATGTTTAAATAACATTTATCCTTTAATCCAATTTACATTGAAATTACTATTTGAAATTTATAAATCTATTTTATAAATTAAATCAAAATTGGAATATTAATACATCTTTTTAGAAAGATTAAAATTTAATTTATTTTATCTTTGATAAAATTAATGAGAACCTTTTAACATAAATAGTAATTTTTTATTTAAAAGGATATTCAAAGTTGGAATGTGGCGTATGGTTGATTTTAATTACAAATACGCGAGTTATTCAGAAAGACCGGGTCTAACCCATTCTGAATAATCATCACGACGATCAAGAGTCGAAGATGAAGACGGTGACTGAAGACCGGAGAGCTTCACATCGTTTGGTTGATGGTGACTGATATCTTGAATTGGGACTGATCCCCCAAGGCAAGGTAAAAGTGATGATCTTCCAGACGTACTGGAGATCGACGGGTGCGTTGTTTCGTTCAGACCCAGAACGGACTTGTAAATGGATAGCATGCCTGACATTGAAATTTATTTCATGTAATTAAATTGGTTTTTATTTAATATATAAATGCATGGTGGCGGAGGATTTATTCTCTTGCTTAACACCCTTTTGTATGTTAAATATTTACCGATCACATGATATGAGTTGTTGATGTGGTATGCCAAGTTGCACTTGATCAAGGCTTATTGTTGCAAAGCAGAGCCTTGTGGGATGATCAAAGCATAGTCTATTTAGGCATAGCTTTGTGTTACGTGACCTCACGAGCCTCACAGCCCGGTAGAGTCTAAAACGGGAGAAGGGAACGCAGGGAGTGCACACGTTTCTTTCTAGCTAGAAGTGGTGTCGGTGCTTAAACTGGCTGACATTTTACTTATGTGGTTGTTGGATTGTTCGAGGCCTCGGGTTATGCGGTCGCTACTGGCCGTAGGATAGGTCCAAAAGGACCGGGAAGCGTGTGTTCAGGAATAACTAATCCAGTCCATTGCACTAGTTGGACAGAGTACCAACACGGGGACGGACCGGCCCTGCAGGATCCAAGGGTTGGACAGAGTACCAATCCTGGGGCATTGCTAGAGTGTCTCGAATCGGTAAGGATCTCCTCCCTAGCCTTGACTCAGATGGAAACCCAAATTTCCAATACGACATCACGCGGTTTTGATTGTATACCTATATATGGCGACATAGTGGGATGGGGCACTCATGCCGTCTAGGATTACTACATTTACTTTGATGTACTTCAAATTGGTTGCACACTATTATTATATAATACCGTGTTTATCGTATCAAGCATCTTTTGATCATTATAAGGTAAAACCCTATCCTCCGGTTTGCGTTGCATTGTGTGATGGGACTTGGGTCTTATAATGGTTTCATTTTTCTAAAAAGCATTGCGTTATTTTGACGATTTACCTTAGTCATGCACTGGCAATCCATAGGAGAAAACCCGTTCCGCGAAAGTGGCGTGGTCCTGTGATTAGCCTTATTATATTATATAGGTTAAGTAGAATTCTCACACCAGTCCCATGACTGAGCTGTAGTTTTGTCCACTGGCAAACTCGGGTGCCCATATTTTCCACACGGGCAGTCGAGTAGCTATTTCTTTGCAGATATATTAAACAGGATTCTGGGTTGAAGCTTAAAGCTGTGTCCAGAGATAGAAAGTCTTCCGCTGTGTTCTTCCGTTGCAGTATATTACATTTTTGTATTTATCTTCCGCTGTAATTTTATTCCAATGTACTCTGATATGTATATTCTGTACTCTGATGTAACATCATATTATGATATGTTATAAAAGTCTTCTGTTGTTGTTTTAATATGTTGTATACCCAAAGTTAAAGTATTCGTAAATTTTCACTTTTTGGGTCAGACCTGTGTGGTTTATGGTCGATTCAAAGGGTGGGAATTTGCGGGTCTTTACAGTTGGTATCAGAGCCAGGTTAGCTCAAATCTTTGGGGTACAACTTGTTAGAACTGAACAGAAGACTCATCAGAGATTGGATTAGTAATATCCAATAAGAATACTCATTAGAGATAGGATCAGTAGTATCCTAGAATGAGTAAACTCGTTAGAGATGGGGTTAGTAATGCCCTAGAACGAGTTCAGAGTTACGAATTTATAATTAACGTATTTTTGATATTTATAATATATTTTGTGAAATATGATTTTTATATATATAAAGTTATAAATATTTTGAAAAGATAATCTACCATTAAAATTTAAAATTAAGATAGTTAATTTTACAATTTTTAGCTACGTTCCTTTTCGAGGACGAAAAGTTTTTAAGTGGGGGCGATTGTAACAACCCGCAAAATCAGAACCAATTTAAAATTTTTATTTTAGGAAATTTTAATGAATTTTGACAATATAAAATAATTTATTTAAATAATAATGATCTCAAATTTGATTTAAATCGAAGTTAGAATGAATGATTTAATTTTTATTATAAAAAGAGTTAGAAATAACGCGTAGTTTGAAAAGTCAAACTTGAACTTTGACTGACCGTACATGATGCAAAATTTAACGGATTTTAGTGAAACCAAAAATATTAGAATCTATTTAAAAATATCTTTCCAACGAATCCGAAAAATCGAAATTTCATAACGGGAATCAAAAGTTATGGCCAATTCAATTTTTAGAAGGTCGCTATGAAATTTATAAGGGCCAAGATGCTAAATTTTGCAGAATAAGGAATTAGGACCCGAAACCATCTCCATTGGTTTTAGAATGTTGTTTACATATAAAAATGACTATAAGAACTTATATTTTCGAGTTTCGGAAAAATTCCACTATTTTTGGTATTTTTAATATTAAATATATTGGCCTTAAAAATAGTCATTTTTCAAACGACCTCGGTTTTCAACGAAACCACTTTTGTTGGAACCGGAATGTCAAATTATTGCTAGGTTTCAATTTTCAGAATTTTTCGAATTAATATGTGAGCGTGGCGAAATAAAATGTGTTTTGACTATTTCAGTTAAATTTGAACGCCTTAAAAATAGCCATTTTTCAAACAGTCTCAGAATTCGACGAAAATAATTTTGTTGGATTCGTATCGTCATAAGAAAGCTAAAAATATTTTTTTTAGAATTTTCTGAGGTCGTATGTGGCCCCGGCATATTTAAATGTGTGGTAGAAATTAAATAATTAATTTAATATTGCATTTTAAATTAAAACCGAAAAAAAAACGTGTAGACATCAGAACTGGACCTTGGGACATAGCCCATCGCGTTCAGAAGGCCTCAAAACGTTAAGATCGACAGTAAGCAGGCCCAAATCCGAGAAAGTCCGAAAATCCACTTTATTTCACGAATTTCGAAATTTATATTATTAAAATATTAAAAATCCGAAACCCTAGAACCATGGCAGCCGCCGCCCCTAATTTCGAAGGCCAGAAATCACCGAATTTCAAATGCTAATATCTCCCAATCCGTTCAACGAAAATTAGCAAACTTGGTACCAAATCGAAGAGAATTCAGAGACCTTTCAATCTATACGGCTATGATCATCATTAGGGTCACGGATTTCGCGAATTTTGACCGGGAATGGGCTGCGTTTATGGGTTATTTGTGGGTCCTAGGGGGGTGCGAGTGGGGCCCGGGTCTCGGCGCAGAGGTGTCTCGAGGTGGCCGACGAGGTGGTGGCTTCTGATCGTGGTCCGGGTGCTTGTAGTGGGGTGCGACATGAAGGAGGGAGGAGCGAATTGGGTTCGGCCGTGAGAAACACGAGGGTGAGGAAGAAGGTGGCGTCCCTTTTTTTTATTATTATTTTATTATTTAATTATTTAATTACCCAATCTTTAAAAATTCATAACTCTTTCATATGAGGTCCGTTTGACGAACCGTAAATTGCGTTGGAATCACAAAATTAAGAGCTTCGCGATGGCGCAGACCGCAGTTGAAAAGGAGACAGTAAAATTTCAGCCAAAAATCTATGTGAGAATTCTAATTTTATTTATTTAATCAATTATTAATTATTTCTCGCGCTAAAAATAATGGTATTATCATATTGATTCAGTTCTGAAATGTTCTGTGTTGTTTTGAATTGTTGGTTGTTGCTTGTTGTATGTTTTGTTGTGCATGATACGCTAAATTCGCATTGGAATTTTATATATATTGTTGAATTCATTTGCAGTGAGAAAGTTAGATCTAAAACATATTTTATTCAGAATAAAATCATATTTATGCAAATCAAGTTATTATGATTTATTTCATGTTATAAAAAAAAAAATATTTTATTTACTCTGTAATGAACAATAGAATGGGAACGACAAATAAAAACTTTTATTTTTATTTGTTGGCATAACAAAAGAAATTGATCGCCAAATAAAAAGTTTATTTTTATTTGTTGATATTAGAATTGAAAATGGACAATGAGTAAAATCTCATTTTTATTTGTTTATATTACAACAGAGATTGTTCAACAATAAAAAACCTTATTTTTATTTGTTTGTATAACAACAGAATTTGAACGACAAATATAATATTATTTTTTTAATTTGTTTATTTACAATAGAAATTGAACAATGAAAAATATTTTTTTTTTTTATGTGGATTTGTTTATATTAAAAAGGAATGATTAAAAAGAATAAATTTTTTATTATAAATTTGTTACATTAAGAATAGTGGATTAAAAAGTATATAATTCTAATATGAATTTGTTTCATTAAAAAAGAATGAAAATAAAAGATCACATTTTTATGTAAAAAAATAGTGATTTCAATAAAGAGTCATATTTTATTTGTCACCTTGATTTCAATAAAAGTTGTAACATTAAAAATCTCACTTTTTAACGTAATATTATTTCGATAAACGAAGTAACATTAAAACTTCATTTTTAAGGTAATAGTGATTTCAATAAAAGAAGCAATGTAAAAGATTATATTTTTATGTGTTGTTTGTTTTCAATAGAAAGATGTTGAATAAAAAGATTATATTTTTATTTTCATTTTGTCACAATGAAAAGTTCATAAGTTAAGATTACATTTTTATTGTAATTTTATCCATTGTAATAAATAGAAAAGATTACATTTATATGCAATGAAAGAATAAATAAAGAAGTTATTATTTTCATTGTAAAATAGAAAAGGTCACATTTTTACATTGTAAAATAGAAAAAGACATATTTTCTTTGCATAACAAAAGTTACATTTTTATATGTGCTTCATATATGAATTTGCACTGTATGACAAAAAATTGCATTTTTCTATGGTATAAAAATGTAAATTTACATTGCATGATTTAAATTACATTTTTCTAGGTAATTTAGAGATGAATAATAACGGTAGAATGAAAATTACATTTTTTTCATGTAATTAAAATGTGAATTTGCGTTGTAGGATAAAAATTGCATTTTTCTATATAATTTAAATATGAATTTATGTCGTATGATAGGAATTACATTTTTCTATGTAATTAAAATATGAATTCCCATCGCATAATAAAAATTACATTTTTCTATGTAATTTAGAGGTGAATTAGAACAATAAAATAAAAATGATATTTTTCTTTGTAATTTATATATGAGTTATAACGGTATGATAAAAATGTAGAAATACATATTTGTTTACATTTTCTTATGTAAGTAAAAGAATAGAAATTGAAAATGCATTTATTTACATTTTCTTATATGAATAAAAGGAATAGAATTTAGAAATATATTTATTTACATTTTCTATAGTCGGTAAAAAATAGAATTGTTAATGTTGAATATTTTATCGTCATTTTGAATGCGGTAAAAATAGAATTGTTAATGTTGAATATTTTATCGTCATTTTGAATGCGGTAAAAATAGAATTGTTAATGTTGAATATTTTATCGTCATTTTGAATGCGGTAAAAATAGAATTGTTAATGTTGAATATTTTATCGTCATTTTGAATGCGGTAAAAATAGAATTGTTAATGTTGAATATTTTATCGTCATTTTGAATGCGGTAAAAATAGAATTGTTAATGTTGAATATTTTATCGTCATTTTGAACGCGGTGAAAATAGAATGGTTAATGTTGTCATTTTTATCGACATTCTTGGTGCGATAAAAATAGACAATGTTAGTGATTCATTTTTATCGACATTCTTGGTGCGATAAAAATAGACAATGTTAGTGATTCATTTTTATTGACATTTTTAGTGCGATAGAAATAGACAATGTTAGTGATTCATTTTTATCGACATTCTTGGTGCGATAAAAATAGACAATGTTAGTGATTCATTTTTATTGACATTTTTAGTGCGATAGAAATAGACAATGTTAGTGATTCATTTTATTCGACATTTTTGATGCGATAAAAATAGCGATGTTAATGGTACATTTCTATCGTCTTTTAGTTGCGATAAAAAAAAAAAACAAGATAATGAGAATCTTTTTATTTACATTTTCCTTTGTAAATAAAAAAAAAAGAACAGAATAATGAGAATCTTTTTATTTACATTTTCTATGGTAATGAAAAAGAACAAAATAATGGGAATCCTTTTATTTACATTTTCTATTGTAAAGAAAAATAACAAAATTGTGTGAACCATCTTATTTACATTTTCTATTGTAAAGAAAAGTAAAAAGAGAGTTATATTTCTTATTTGCATTTTTAGATGCAAATAAAACATAGAAAGCAAATTATACTTTTATTTGTCATTGTTTTGTTAAATAAAGGTAAAAGAGTTAAAAAGACATTTTGTTTACCATTGATTTGTTAAATAAAAGTACAAGATATAAAAGAACATTTTTATTGACATTGTTTGTCAAATAAAAAGACAAATACATGAGATACACTTTTATTTGTGTTTTATGTACAAATAAAAGTACAAGATTAGAAACACACTTTTATTTACATTGTATTTGTTGAAATAGAATCGTTAACAAAATGAGTATATCACTTTCACTCATCTTGGTAGGAAACCCAATTTATGTGCAAATATAAGGATTACTTTTATTTGCATAATATACAGTAGAAATTGGTTAAACCTATTAACCAATCATGTATTTACTTATTTATATGAACTGTTGTTGGCTGGAAACCCCACACGGGTATTGGGACGATACTTGACTAACACAAATCCCAATGTTTAATTATATGTCTATCGATTGATCGACAGGCTGCGATGAGCGTTATTATTTCATTTTAATGCTCACACAGTTGACATTGTAACTCTGGTTGTTAATGGATGGATTGAGAATTATTTTCTTGTTATTACCCTATACATGGAATGTATGAAACCCATATGACCCAAATTATATGGTACATGGTTGAGTCGCATTCCAATGCAGAATTTCTTTTTAATAAAGAATTTTTATATAATAAAAGGATTTTTGTAAAATAAAAGATTTTGTATTATAAAGTATATTTTACATTCAGAATCTTTTATATATAGAATATTTCATTGATTATTTTAAAATGTGTTTTTTTTAGTAATGAATTAATATCTTTAAGATAAATCTTTTAATTAAGATTATTAGATTTTAACAATTATGTTGGTGATTGATATGTAGAAAGGATTTGTAGTGGACGATGTTTAAATAACATTTATCCTTTAATCCAATTTACATTGAAATTACTATTTGAAATTTATAAATCTATTTTATAAATTAAATCAAAATTGGAATATTAATACATCTTTTTAGAAAGATTAAAATTTAATTTATTTTATCTTTGATAAAATTAATGAGAACCTTTTAACATAAATAGTAATTTTTTATTTAAAAGGATATTCAAAGTTGGAATGTGGCGTATGGTTGATTTTAATTACAAATACGCGAGTTATTCAGAAAGACCGGGTCTAACCCATTCTGAATAATCATCACGACGATCAAGAGTCGAAGATGAAGACGGTGACTGAAGACCGGAGAGCTTCACATCGTTTGGTTGATGGTGACTGATATCTTGAATTGGGACTGATCCCCCAAGGCAAGGTAAAAGTGATGATCTTCCAGACGTACTGGAGATCGACGGGTGCGTTGTTTCGTTCAGACCCAGAACGGACTTGTAAATGGATAGCATGCCTGACATTGAAATTTATTTCATGTAATTAAATTGGTTTTTATTTAATATATAAATGCATGGTGGCGGAGGATTTATTCTCTTGCTTAACACCCTTTTGTATGTTAAATATTTACCGATCACATGATATGAGTTGTTGATGTGGTATGCCAAGTTGCACTTGATCAAGGCTTATTGTTGCAAAGCAGAGCCTTGTGGGATGATCAAAGCATAGTCTATTTAGGCATAGCTTTGTGTTACGTGACCTCACGAGCCTCACAGCCCGGTAGAGTCTAAAACGGGAGAAGGGAACGCAGGGAGTGCACACGTTTCTTTCTAGCTAGAAGTGGTGTCAGTGCTTAAACTGGCTGACATTTTACTTATGTGGTTGTTGGATTGTTCGAGGCCTCGGGTTATGCGGTCGCTACTGGCCGTAGGATAGGTCCAAAAGGACCGGGAAGCGTGTGTTCAGGAATAACTAATCCAGTCCATTGCACTAGTTGGACAGAGTACCAACACGGGGACGGACCGGCCCTGCAGGATCCAAGGGTTGGACAGAGTACCAATCCTGGGGCATTGCTAGAGTGTCTCGAATCGGTAAGGATCTCCTCCCTAGCCTTGACTCAGATGGAAACCCAAATTTCCAATACGACATCACGCGGTTTTGATTGTATACCTATATATGGCGACATAGTGGGATGGGGCACTCATGCCGTCTAGGATTACTACATTTACTTTGATGTACTTCAAATTGGTTGCACACTATTATTATATAATACCGTGTTTATCGTATCAAGCATCTTTTGATCATTATAAGGTAAAACCCTATCCTCCGGTTTGCGTTGCATTGTGTGATGGGACTTGGGTCTTATAATGGTTTCATTTTTCTAAAAAGCATTGCGTTATTTTGACGATTTACCTTAGTCATGCACTGGCAATCCATAGGAGAAAACCCGTTCCGCGAAAGTGGCGTGGTCCTGTGATTAGCCTTATTATATTATATAGGTTAAGTAGAATTCTCACACCAGTCCCATGACTGACCTGTAGTTTTGTCCACTGGCAAACTCGGGTGCCCATATTTTCCACACGGGCAGTCGAGTAGCTATTTCTTTGCAGATATATTAAACAGGATTCTGGGTTGAAGCTTAAAGCTGTGTCCAGAGATAGAAAGTCTTCCGCTGTGTTCTTCCGTTGCAGTATATTACATTTTTGTATTTATCTTCCGCTGTAATTTTATTCCAATGTACTCTGATATGTATATTCTGTACTCTGATGTAACATCATATGATGATATGTTATAAAAGTCTTCTGTTGTTGTTTTAATATGTTGTATACCCAAAGTTAAAGTATTCGTAAATTTTCACTTTTTGGGTCAGACCTGTGTGGTTTATGGTCGATTCAAAGGGTGGGAATTTGCGGGTCTTTACACCCAGCTAGCACGGAATGGTCGTCAGAAGAAAAGAAAGAAGAGAATGAAATAACAAGGAACCTATAGAATGTCTCACAGCACATGGAACAAAATATAATAATAATAAAATCTTGACATAAAACAGGCGAGACAGTGCATAAGCTGAAAACTAAACCAACATAGCAGTGGAAATCCAAATACAGCTTATGATCCAACATCATTATTACAACTTAAACTGTCTCTAAAGAAAAAGAAAGCTAAAGTAGAAGATGCACTGCTAATGCCTAAGCAGTGATCCTCAACAACACAGGGAGAATATCTATATGTATCATACGTGGAAGCCTCCTGCTCGTCTCCGGATCAGCTACTCGTGCATACCCAGCTAACCTGTCTCTAGTCTGCTCGTGAGAGCACCCAAAGTAATAAGAAGAGACATAAAACTCTGGGCCAGACAAAAAGTCTTGTATGAGCGATAAGCAGCTAAACAGAACAATAACAGGTATACTAAACCATACCTGAACCTGGACCTGCAACCAAAGAGTTAGCACTACATACCGTACAATACTCTAAGGTGCCATTGAATAAATGGTGTAAAGATAACGGGGTGGGGGTGTGCATGTCATAATGATGGCAAACAAATAAATCATAGCAACCATCCTCACATCTCTCACTCAGTGCGTAAAGCATACGATGTCCACCACTATCAATCACTAGACCCATCGAAGTAGTGACGTAGTTCAACCTATACAACTACTGTTATTACCAAGCTTACCACATGAAGTCATGACCAAATCTTTACAAATGACCCCACTTCATTGGTCTATAGCTCTTTAGTTGTAACTAGGCCACTGTGGCCCTGAATCCGTTCACATACTCCCTACACATAGTGATCCAAAGTTACAAACATCGACAACCCCTTAGCACACGTCCCGCAGCAAAGCCCAACTCATGAAGTTCCTTCCTTGGTTCCCATCTGGATCCTGAGGTACAACTCCTCATTTGGACTTCCTTTGCATCTCTGGTTTAGGTCCACTAGGTGTTCGATCCTCCGGTTCGGTTCGGCTAACCCCCTCCTGCTTGGTTCGGTTCGAATGCTCCTTTCTAGTTCAGTTCGGGTGCTCGGATGCTCTTATTTGGTTCGGGTCGGATGCCCCTATCCGGTTCGGATCGGATGCCCCTATCCAGATGCTCCTATCCGAATGCTCCTATCCGGATGCTCCTATCCGAATGCTCCTATCCGGTTTGCTGTAAGTTTTTCCAGCAAGCTATTTTCGCCAAACGACGGCGTTTTCAACCATTCTAACTTTTCTATGCAATCACAAAACATACCATACAGTCATATCAACATGTATAATCATCCACAAACACTAAAACAACAATATGACATGTTTATATGGATCAAACATACCCAAAAACCCATGTTTTCCCTTAAGCATGTTTAGGCAAGACTAATAATAGAATTAACAAAACTTAACAAAATCAGCCCGAATTTCTAATAGAGGTATAAAACAATATTTTTGAATTTATAAATATTTTTTCAGAATTTATTAATGTACAAATTCGCTAATCTTCACCAATTACCCTTAATTAACCGTAATTAGTGCAAAACTATGCAAATCACTCACCTTAGCCACAAATAAAACCCCAAAACTGAAATGATTCTCTGTTTGGCGTTGTTCCCAACGCAACACAGTAGCTCTAACCTTGCTTTGGTGCTATTTCTCCTTAATTTGATGCAGTTTAAGCCAAAACTTGATTAGAAGGTGATCAGAAGTTGATTTGGATGTTGGAGGCCATTGTTAGGGTTCCAAGAATGAAAGTGGCGGCTGAAAGAAATGATTTCTAACCCTAATCAGGCCCTATACATCTCTAATCCCGAAATTCCCTTTGGGCCTAGCTGCTAATTACCCGGTTAAGCCCAATTAAGCTGTTTTTCACCATCTGAAACTTGTTTCAGTCATATCCCCCAAACGGTGAGTCCGTTTGGCTAATGTGACCACTCTACGGAATTGTAAACCATCATCCGATGCCAATGGAAGTTGTTTTAGATCAAAATTCCTTTTTGGTCAAAAGTTATGGTCAAAACAAGATCATCTAGGGGCAAAACTGTCATTTAAAAATCGTCAAAAATCATGAAAATGGGAAATGACCCCAATAGTCGTCTCCCAAAGTTACATGACCATACGACTTCGTATGTGAAAGAAATAAATATCCTACGATCCTGCGATGCGTAGAATGCAGGTCGTTACATAACACTTGTTCTTTAACCCAATTAACCATGAAGAAATAATTTGGAAATTATAAATCTTTTATTAAGATTTAAATGTGAATTTTCCAAGATAAAGTTTTCCAATTTAATATATTAAATTGGAATTGAATGGAATTCGATTTGGTAATAATCGAGATGAGCTCCAGTGAATGAAGACCGATACTGTATATGGAATTTAAAAGGCTTTGCCATTATTCCATTTATATTATTAGTCTGATATGGGAATTTATGTCGATTATTTACTTTTATGATTTCCGTGTAGATTCCATTTTAACGGAAGAAGATTTGGATTTATCGTGAACTGTGTTTTAAAAGACATTAGTTCCTTAACCCAGTTATTTATTTCTTAAAATTGGAATAATCATTAAGTAATGATTTTTGAGATTAAAAACTGAACTAGAGTTTTAATGAATCTTTAATTAGATAAAAATGTGAATATTTTATTAAAAGAATATTCTGAATTGGAATGAGGCGTAGGATGTGTTTTTATAGCACTTGTTTATAAAGTACGCCAGTTATTCGGAAAGACCGGGTTTAACCCATTCTGAATAATTGATACGACGACTAACAGTCGAAGAGATTGAAGACGGCGGAAGACCGACGATCTTCACATAGAATGGATGAGTTGCTACTAATGCCCATGATTTGAGTAGCTACCTTGAAGGGGCTACAGTGGTAGCCGTCCGGACATACTTGTTGATTGTTCGGATATGCGAGGGCCTCTCTTCCGTATTGGACATATGAGGAATAAGGTGCCTCCAGTTTCGTTCAGACCTAGAACAGACTTGTAAATGGATGGTATGTCTGACGTTGTATTCCTTTATGCTATATTCATTGACCTCTGCTAAATATATATATATATATATATATATATATATATATATATATATCTGTTGGTGGCGGAGAATTTATTCTCTTGCTTAACACCCTTCTCTAAGATGTATGTGCTCAGAGGTTATATATATTGGCAGAAATCAATGGTATGGTATGAATTGACAATGTGGCATGCTAAGATGCATGGATCAAGGCTTTTGTTGAAAAGCATAGCCTTGTGGATGATGATCAAAGCACAACTTTAATTAGCATAGACTTGTGTACACCGTTACTTTGTGAGCCTCACACCCCCGTATGACGGTGAACGATTTGTTTGATTAGTAGGTTTGATTAATATACTTTATTTATATATGGATTTGGTTGGCCGAGTTGTGCTGGGTGTGGTCGCTCCACACCTGGAGATTGGGATAGGTCATTTCAGCCGACCGAATCCCATGAGGATAGAACATACTGATGCTCATCCAAAGTGCGTAGTATATGTATTACGGTGTTTTCTCATACCGAGACGTAAGCCGTGGAGATACATTTGCGATAGATCTTTCGAATCTACAGCCATCATGATGGAAACCCAATTTTCCAATACGAGCTTTATGGTTTTAGTTGTATACCTATATGGTGACATAATATATTATGCCTCTTACATGATATATCATGCCATCTAGGATTGATACATTTACTTTCGAAATCGATTTCTACACTATGCACTTATAGTAATATTAACAGATGAATTTTGCGTATTAAGCATTTTTTATCATTATAAGGTAAAACTCTACCCTTCGGCTTGCATTGCATGGGACTTGAGTCTTACAATTGTAACAACCCGAATTTTAATAACGTGTTAAGACAAGAATCAAGGCAGAATTAAATCATAAAATCTGAATTAGGAGAAACGGGTTGCGCCATTGCGTTCGTCTCGGAAAAATACGCGAAATAGAGTCCGAAATTTCGTAAATCGGAGTCCGTATGACCGAGATATGGCCTCGTGAAGTTTCACGAAAAATTCAAATTCAAGGAGCTACGAAATCATGAAGTCAAAGGCAGTCAAGGCACACTGGAATTAAGCTCAAGGAAATGCGGCTTAGACGCGCGCATCGTGTCTCTTTGTAAGAGTATATCTTTGATCCCTGGTTCTCCTGTAGAGCTTACTTACAAGCTATCGCTTGGTGGATATCCCCTCGGTCCTGTTTCTGTTACAAACCCCGTAAGGAGTTCGTCTTGTTTATCTCCTCGATCTTATCTTGGGAACCTTAGATAGAACTCTATGGATGTAAACATGTATTTGAAACATGTTATGATTGATATGGTTGCAAATGGTTGCAAGTGGTTGCTCGTGGATGCGCGAATACACATTAGATACTAGATTGACGCGGTCACATTTCACGTTGCATATGCACGAGTATTTATACTTGTTTATGGATGAAATTGAATGTGTTATCATGCGGATGTTGCATATGAATGAATGTTTGTGCACGCATATAGTACTTATATGACTAGGACTATTTGCATACATGTTGGACTCATGGCACCAAACATATTTTGCATTAGAAAGATTACTCAGGCCTGATCATTAGCATTAGCTAAGGAGCATATACACACACGTTTTGCATATGTTCATATGGCATTAGGAATCGTCTAAGGACAATGGTTGCCTGTGGATGATGTTTTGAGTAGATGGATGATGGATGGTAGGATACGTTCTTCCTAACTTGGAGATTTCGGGGACGAAATCCTTAAAGGAGGGGAGAATGTAACAACCCGAATTTTAATAACGTGTTAAGACAAGAATCAAGGCAGAATTAAATCATAAAATCTGAATCAGGAGAAATGGGTTGCGCCATTGCGTTCATCTCGGAAAAATACGCGAAATAGAGTCCAAAATTTCGTAAATCGAAGTCCGTATGACCGAGATATGGCCTCGCGAAGTTTCACGAAAAATTCAAATTCAAAACAGATTCAAAATTTCAGAAAATCAGGGTAGGCGGGAAAAATCCCGCCCAGACCAGGTCGACCAGGGGGTCGACCTGGGTGTCGACCTGGGTGGGACCAGGTCGACTGGGGAGTCGACCCCAGGGTCGACCTGGGGGTCGACCTTCCTGGTCGGACCCAGGCAGCCTGGTGCACCTGTTTTGCTGTTTGACTCGGTTTTGGAGGCTTGTGACGATTTTTGAGGGCTTGGATCTATCCTAGGGTTAATCTAACGGCCTAAACTACTCCTAATCTCTATAAAAAGACCCCTAATCCTACCCTAAACCCTCACAAATCACTCTTGCAACGAAGTGCTGCCCAATTCTCTCTTGATCATGGCCTCCATTCCAAAATTCAAGGGCTTATGCTTGCAAACTAGATTCAAGACGAAGGTGCAAGCTTTCTACACCAAATCAAGAGTTTTTATCATCGTCTCAACATGGATTCTACGACAAAACGATTCATGCTCCTAGCCCTCTTGCCACGCTATGTAAGCTCTAGCTACTTCAAGATGTTAACGGTAGTTTAATCATGGCATGGAATAAAATGTGGTTAAACATGAATGCTATAACCTATGCGAGCCTAGTTTGCTCCTTTTTCATGAACATATGACTTTGGGTTATGTTTTAGCGACTAAACCATGCTATTCATGTTGCATTGGACTTAGTTTGCCATGCAAGATTGGACCTTTACTTGTAGTATGATAGCATGAACACTTAGAGCCACTTTGACTTGTGAAATAGTTGCATAAATTGGACTTTGGGGCTTATGCATGTAAATGAAACCAACTTATGATATCATGTTTATGTAAGGTCAAATCCCGTTATGATAATATGCAAGTTTGTGGCCAAATTTCCTATGATAATATGCAAGTTTGTGGCCAAATTTCCTATGATAATATGCAAGTTTGTGGCTAAATCCTTTATGACATTATGCATGCTTGTGGCCAATCCCCTTTTATGTTATGCATGTTTGGAGCCAACCCCTTTTGTGGCATCGTGCATGTTTTGGGGTCTACATGTAGCCATAGTATACCTACTATGTTGACTCGCTTTTACTCAAGTGAAAACACGATTTGGGGTAGGATAGACAAACATGAGAATGACGCGAAAAACTTGACTTGAGGTTACATGTGAACACGACATGTAAGTTGAACCAAAATGGGGACATGACACGTAGGGTAAACATGGGACTTGAAACTAGACACGTATGGGTTGTAAGTGTAATATAACACTAGACCAAACATGAAAGTGGCCAACTCGAGGTTGGGTTGAGTTTGTAGCATAAATCTACCCGGACCCGCCCGGCTTAACTAGTGGCTACAAACAATAGGATCCAATGTGAGAAGTTGGTCATGTCGCGCTTAAGACCCGAGGTTAGACTAGGTTGTGGTGTAAAACTACCCGGACCCGCCCGGCTTAACTAGTAACCACAACAAGGTCTAATGTGAGAGGTTGAGAGTGCATTAATTAAATTAATGCCACATGATAAGGTTAAGTAAATTTGACTAATGACACTTAACCGATATGAAACGAATGGGTAGGTTAAGTGGGACCGGGCTTGACTTCTTAATGACACTTAACCATACAAGACAATTAGGGGATGGGGTTAAGTAATTTACGCTTAACTAATCCGACTTGGTAATTAGATGAGGTTAAGTAATCCACACTTAACTAATCTAAACACGGTAAATTCGACGAGGTTAAGTAATCCATACTTAACTAATCTAACACGGTAAATAGATGGGGTTAAGTAACTTAGACTTAACTAATCTAAAACACGGTAATTAGATGGGGTTAAGTAACCTTCACTTAACTAATCTAAACACGGTAATCCGATGGGGTTAAGTTAAACACTTAACCAATCTAAACTTGGTAATTCAATGAGGTTAAGTAACCAATACTTAACCAACTTAACATGGTAATTTAATGGGGTTAAGTAACCAATACTTAACCAATTATACATGATGATTTGATGAGGTTAAGTAACCTATACTTAACCAATCTAATAGGTGGACCTGATAGGGTTAAGTCACAAGACCTTTTAAAATTAGGCTTAACCATTGTAATACGATTAGTGGATGGGGTTAAGCTAACCCATACTTAACTAATCCGACTCGATAATCTGACGGGATTAAGACGATCTATGCTTAATCAATCTAACATGATAATCTGATAGGGTTAAGACAAATAAATACTTAACCAATTTGACTTGATAGGGTTAAGTCATGAGCTTCTTGGTACACTTAACCAACTTGTAGGGCTAAGCCTTGAACTTGAGTACTTAGCCTATCTTGACATGATTCGTAGGCGGGTTAAGTCATGAACTTGGATAACAACACTTAACCCATTTGACAAAACCCTAGCTCAGGGGACTAGGTTGGAAATCGTAGTTAACAAGGATAGCGGAAAGAGGAGCTAAGTGGTAAACCTTAGTTAAGGGTAACTAAGTAATAATTCTTAGCCAAGGACATGGGACTAGTTCATAAATAGATGAGTAACCTGATACGGTAGGTCATCGCTTAGTATACGAGGAGGAGCAACTTATCTGACTTGGATAAAAAGCTCCAGCGAACTGGGTGGCAAAGCGGTAGCTTCGGGGTACGAGAGGGTACTCTTGGTATCCCTCTGTGAGGTGGCAGATGGTCCATGAAACCCGGCCTCACAGGGGTTAAGGTCTGCGGTAGAAGAGCCAAGAGTATGCCTTGGTTGCTATGCGAGCGACCTAAAGACTGGGATGGATTAGCGTGGAGTCGACGATACTTGATTTTGCCTTGGATAGCATGTCGCTGACTACGTACCATCTTTAGTCAATCGTGTACGTACGGAAAGGCAGGGAACTCCCAACAGACCATATACTTGCTATCGAGTTATGGGTGAGGTTGGCTATCTGGAAGTGGGCATCGATGGGCCGTAGTGTAGTTCTCATACATGATTTTTCTTGGATTGCCTTTCAGTAGTTGAGGGAGGGGTCACGTGGGACCATAGCCACGGGTACAAAAACAGACCTTGATATCTGCATCAGTAGACGACTTAAAGCTCCCGACCGAGTTCCGTATTTCTTGATTTGTCCTGGCATGGAACTCGGATGGCACATTGAGGAACATGTGCGTCTAGACATGGAAAACGGTTCACGATACATACGTGGGATAAAAGGGCGCGGTTGACGGGTGGCATAATCCCTAGTGGTCCTAGGTGGCCAAAGCCCAAACCGAGACACGGAAACGTTCATTAGGTAGCATAATCCCTAGTGGTACTAGGTGGCATAAATCCTAAGGGAACGTGCGATAGTTCATGGTAAGGAAACATAACAAGATCAAGGGTAGCAGTCCAAAATAACCTCAAGGATAAAACGTTCACATGGGAAAGCCCGTATGGCCTACGGCAAAGGACTGAACTTATATATGGAAATAAACATACGAGTTGGGGAAAACCTACATATGCTATATATATTAGGTTGACATGGACCATTACATTACATGGGACAAGGGACATTCATAATTAACACAGGACGCGGGTTGGGATACTAGTACGAGAGGTGCAGAGCAAATATACATGTTAGAACCATGAGAAATATACAGGATAGATACCTTGGGATAGTATACTTGATAGAAACCTGACGATGTGATACCTTGATTTATCATGACACCGTAGTTTATCATGATATCTTAGTTTACCTTGCTACAGTAGTTCAGCCTGTTACCCTGATTTAGTTTATCTATCTTGTCGTCATCCTTATGTTTACTTTCAGTTTATGCATGTCATGTTACCTTTACCTATTTTTATACTGGAAGTAGATAGGACTTACCAGGCTTTATGACTGACCCCGTTTTGTTTCGCCTCTTTGTCTTCCGTTTTCCCCCTGGTTTCAGGGAGGAAACACTGTTATCTTGTTCGGACTTCTTCTGCTTGAAGGTCATCACGCATGGCTTGGACTTTTCTTGGCTATGGCTACTTTACTGTTTTACTTGGGGAATAATTTATGAAATGGTTTTATGCTTCTTTATTATTGCAAGACAGGTCTTGATGTATTCTGATGTAAAAGGCTTTAGACCTTATTTTATAAGGTAATGAAATTTGTTTTACTTCCGCTGTTTTATATATGTTCTGTCTTGTAATATTGCTGTGCATGTTTACCTCGATAATGCTTCACCAACCCTAGTGCATTCCCTTTGTGAGTGACCCTAGCGGAGGTGGGGTGTTACATTTGGTATCAGAGCAGAAGGTTACCAGACTGGGCAAAAGTTTTTAAAACCTTCTGAAAAATATTTGAGAAACCGTTTACAAAGAAGCATTTTTCAAGAAAAGTTTTTAAAGGCTATTCCCCAAAGGCCATTAGCACTATCCTTCATTTCCTTGATTGAATTTCTTTTCCTTTCTTTCCACCATCTATAGTCACAGTAGTTTTAACTACGACTAATCTTTTCGTGCTACGAAGTGTTTTCCGTGCGATGGAGGTGGTTCTCGAGAGACCTGTTGCCGCGTTATAAGAAAGGATAGCAGGAACAAGGATAAGGGACACAAGCTTAAGGATAGGCAACTTGTTGGTATGGCTTAAGCCACAATGGAGGAAAAACGGGACGGATAGTTAAGAATTATGGGACAAGGACAAGATCATCGAGAGGGCAATTGTATACTCTCATTTCTAGCGTATCTCGCAAGGATGGTAACGATCTTGTTAAACGTTTAGCTTTTCCTCTCTATCATCCCGTCTAGACTTTGTTTTGATCATCGCATCATTTAAGTCTGCTTCGATAATTAAGTCTCTGCACCTTAGTACTAGCATGGTAGAAGATCCCACTTTAGTCCCAAAATCTGGTTGGAGAATCGGTCCATTTATTCATGACTTGCTTGGATTTGAGGACGTCTATGCCAAGTGTTGAGATTAGAAGCAATGCTTCTATTGTTGAGCTATGGATGGATTCTAGGGGTAAAGTGGTTATCCAGTAAGGGATGCCATTCTCGGTTTTGAAAAGAGGGTAGTCAGACTCTTGGCTTGCTTTGGTAATACCTTCGAAGTCTCGTATAACCTTTTGGGTTCTGTCATGGTTAGTTACCTAGAATCTCTTGATGTATTTATCGGAAATCTCTGATCCGATCGAATAACGTTCGCCAATAAGGCGGATGGTTCATTCCGCTTGAATATGGGTTATAGGAATCACCCTAGTAAGTGCACGTGGTAACATGGATTGGCATTGGTAAACGAGATCCAGAATTCACTAGTGAATTTTGGAGAGCTTGCATGAGTGCGTAGATATGGTTGAGCCAAGTATACTAGGGAAAGAATAAATGAAAGTGAAACGAGAGGCGACAGTGAAAAGAGTTCCGACTCATACCTTGGAAATAGGAATCAAGGAGCTACGAAATCATGAAGTCAAAGGCAGTCAAGGCACACTGGAATTAAGCTCAAGGAAATGCGGCTTAGACGCGTGCATCGTGTCTCTTTGTAAGAGTATATCGTTGATCCCTGGTTCTCCTGTAGAGCTTACTTACATGTTATCGCTTGGTGGATATCCCCTCGGTCCTGTTTCTGTTACAAACCCCGTAAGGAGTTTGTCTTGTTTATCTCCTCGATCTTATCTTGGGAACCTTAGATAGAACTCTATGGATGTAAACATGTATTTGAAACATGTTATGATCGATATGGTTGCAAATGGTTGCAAGCGGTTGCTCGTGGATGCGCGAATACACATTAGATACTAGATTGACGCAGTCACATTTCACGTTGCATATGCACGAGTATTTATACTTGTTTATGGATGAAATTGAATGTGTTATCATGCGGATGTTGCATATGAATGAATGTTTGTGCACGCATATAGTACTTATATGTCTAGGACTATTTGCATACATGTTGGACTCATGGCACCAAACATATTTTGCATTAGAAAGATTACTCAGGCCTGATCATTAGCATTAGCTAAGGAGCATATACACACACGTTTTGCATATGTTCATATGGCATTAGGAATCGTCTAAGGACAATGTTTGCCTGTGGATGATGTTTTGAGTAGATGGATGATGGATGGTAGGATACGTTCTTCCTAACTTGGAGATTTCGGGGACGAAATCCTTAAAGGAGGGGAGAATGTAACAACCCGAATTTTAATAACGTGTTAAGACAAGAATCAAGGCAGAATTAAATCATAAAATCTGAATCAGGAGAAACGGGTTGCGCCATTGCGTTCGTCTCGGAAAAATACGCGAAATAGAGTCCAAAATTTCGTAAATCGGAGTCCGTATGACCGAGATATGGCTTCGCGAAGTTTCACGAAAAATTCAAATTCAAAACAGATTCAAAATTTCAGAAAATCAGGGTAGGCGGGAAAAATCCCGCCCAGACCAGGTCGACCAGGGGGTCGACCTGGGTGTCGACCTGGGTGGGACCAGGTCGACTGGGGAGTCGACCCCAGGGTCGACCTGGGGGTCGACCTTCCTGGTCGGACCCAGGCAGCCTGGTGCACCTGTTTTGCTGTTTGACTCGGTTTTGGAGGCTTGTGACGATTTTTGAGGGCTTGGATCTATCCTAGGGTTAATCTAATGGCCTAAACTACCCCTAATCTCTATAAAAAGACCCCTAAGCCTACCCTAAACCCTCACAAATCACTCTTGCAACGAAGTGTTGCCCAATTCTCTCTTGATCATGGCCTCCATTCCCAAATTCAAGGGCTTATGCTTGCAAACTAGATTCAAGACGAAGGTGCAAGCTTTCTACACCAAATCAAGAGTTTTGATCATCGTCTCAACATGGATTCTACGACAAAACGATTCATGCTCCTAGCCCTCTTGCCACGCTATGTAAGCTCTAGCTACTTCGAGATGTTAACGGTAGTTTAATCATGGCATGGAATAAAATGTGGTTAAACATGAATGTTATAACCTATGCGAGCCTAGTTTGCTCCTTTTTCATGAACATATGACTTTGGGTTATGTTTTAGCGACTAAACCATGCTATTCATGTTGCATTGGACTTAGTTTGCCATGCAAGATTGGACCTTTACTTGTAGTATGATAGCATGAACACTTAGAGCCACTTTGACTTGTGAAATAGTTGCATAAATTGGACTTTGGGGCTTATGCATGTAAATGAAACCAACTTATGATATCATGTTTATGTATGGTCAAATCCCGTTATGATAATATGCAAGTTTGTGGCCAAATTTCCTATGATAATATGCAAGTTTGTGGCCAAATTTCCTATGATAATATGCAAGTTTGTGGCTAAATCCTTTATGACATTATGCATGCTTGTGGCCAATCCCCTTTTATGTTATGCATGTTTGGAGCCAACCCCTTTTGTGGCATCGTGCATGTTTTGGGGTCTACATGTAGCCATAGTATACCTACTATGTTGACTCGCTTTTACTCAATTGAAAACACGATTTGGGGTAGGATAGACAAACATGAGAATGACGCGAAAAACTTGACTTGAGGTTACATGTGAACACGACATGTAAGTTGAACCAAAATGGGGACATGACACGTAGGGTAAACATGGGACTTGAAACTAGACACATATGGCTTGTAAGTGTAATATAACACTAGACCAAACATGAAAGTGGCCAACTCGAGGTTGGGTTGAGTTTGTAGCATAAATCTACCTGGACCCGCCCGGCTTAACTAGTGGCTACAAACAATAGGATCCAATGTGAGAAGTTGGTCATGTCGCGCTTAAGACCCGAGGTTAGACTAGGTTGTGGTGTAAAACTACCCGGACCCACCCGGCTTAACTAGTAACCACAACAAGGTCTAATGTGAGAGGTTGAGAGTGCATTAATTAAATTAATGCCACATGATAAGGTTAAGTAAATTTGACTAATGACACTTAACCGATATGACACGAATGGGTAGGTTAAGTGGGACCGGGCTTGACTTCTTAATGACACTTAACCATACAAGACAATTAGGGGATGGGGTTAAGTAATTTACGCTTAACTAATCCGACTTGGTAATTAGATGGGGTTAAGTAATCCACACTTAACTAATCTGAACACGGTAAATTCGATGAGGTTAAGTAATCCATACTTAACTAATCTAACACGGTAATTAGATGGGGTTAAGTAACTTAGACTTAACTAATCTAAAACACGGTAATTAGATGGGGTTAAGTAACCTTCACTTAACTAATCTAAACACGGTAATCCGATGGGGTTAAGTTAAACACTTAACCAATCTAAACTTGGTAATTCAATGAGGTTAAGTAAACAATACTTAACCAACTTAACATGTTAATTTAATGGGGTTAAGTAACCAATACTTAACCAATTATACATGATGATTTGATGAGTTTAAGTAACCTATACTTAACCAATATAATAGGTGGACCTGATAGGTTTAAGTCACAAGACCTTTTAAAATTAGGCTTAACCATTGTAATACGATTAGTGGATGGGGTTAAGCTAACCCATACTTAACCAATCCGACTCGATAATCTGATGGGATTAAGATGATCTATGCTTAATCAATCTAACATGATAATCTGATAGGGTTAAGACAAATAAATACTTAACCAATTTGACTTGATAGGGTTAAGTCATGAGCTTCTTGGTACACTTAACCAACTTCTAGGGCTAAGCCTTGAACTTGAGTACTTAGCCAATCTTGACATGATTCGTAGGCGGGTTAAGTCATGAACTTGGATAACAACACTTAACCCATTTGACAAAACCCTAGCTCAGGGGACTAGGTTGGAAATCGTAGTTAACAAGGATAGCGGAAAGAGGAGCTAAGTGGTAAACCTTAGTTAAGGGTAACTAAGTAATAATTCTTAGCCAAGTACATGGGACTAGTTCATAAATAGATGAGTAACCTGATACGGTCGGTCATCGCTTAGTATACGAGGAGGAGCAACTTATCTGACTTGGATAAAAAGCTCCAGCGAACTGGGTGGCGAAGCGGTAGCTTCGGGGTACGAGAGGGTACTCTTGGTATCCCTCTGTGAGGTGGCAGATGGTCCATGAAACCCGGCCTCACAGGGGTTAAGGTCTACGGTAGAAGAGCCAAGAGTATGCCTTGGTTGCTATGCGAGCGACCTAAAGACTGGGATGGATTAGCGTGGAGTCGACGATACTTGATTTTGCCCTAGATAGCATGTCGCCGACTACCTACCATCTTTAGTCAATCGTGTACGTACGGAAAGGCAGGGAACTCCCAACAGACCATATACTTGTTATCGAGTTATGGGTGAGGTTGGCTATCTGGAAGTGGGCATCGATGGGCCGTAGTGTAGTTATCATACATGATTTTTCTTGGATTGCCTTTCAGTAGTTGAGGGAGGGGTCACGTGGGACCATAGCCACGGGTACAAAAACAGACCTTGATATCTGCATCAGCAGACGACTTAAAGCTCCCGACCGAGTTCCGTATTTCTTGATTTGTCCTGGCACGGAACTCGGATGGCACATTGAGGAACATGTGCGTCTAGACATGGAAAACAGTTCACGATACATACGTGGGATAAAAGGGCGCGGTTGACTGGTGGCATAATCCCTAGTGGTCCTAGGTGGCCAAAGCCCAAACCGAGACACGGAAACGTTCATTAGGTAGCATAATCCCTAGTGGTCCTAAGTCGCATAAATCCTAAGGGAACGCGCGATAGTTCATGGTAAGGAAACATAACAAGATCAAGGGTAGCAATCCAAAATAACCTCAAGGATAAAACGTTCACATGGGAAAGCCCGTATGGCCTACGGCAAAGGACTGAACTTATATATGGAAAGAAACATACGAGTTGGGGAAAACCTACATATGCTATATATATTAGGTTGACATGGACCATTACATGACATGGGGCAAGGGACATTCATAATTAACACAGGACACGGGTTGGGATACTAGTACGAGAGGTGCAGAGCAAATATACATGTTAGAACCATGAGAAATATACAGGATAGATACCTTGGGATAGTATACTTGATAGAAACCTGACGATGTGATACCTTGATTTATCATGACACCGTAGTTTATCATGATATCTTAGTTTACCTTGCTACAGTAGTTCAGCCTGTTACCCTGGTTTAGTTTATCTATCTTGTCGTCATCCTTATGTTTACTTTCAGTTTATGCATGTCATGTTACCTTTACCTGTTTTTATACTGGAAGTAGATAGGACTTACCAGTCTTTATGACTGACCCCGTTTTGTTTCGCCTCTTCGTCTTCCGTTTTCCCCCCTAGGTTTCAGGGAGGAAACACTGTTATCTAGTTCGGACTTCTTCTGCTTGAAGGTCATCACGCATAGCTTGGACTTTTCTTGGCTATGGCTATTTTACTGTTTTACTTGGGGAATAATTTATGAAATGGTTTTATGCTTCTTTATTATTGCAAGACAGGTCTTGATGTATTCTGATGTAAAAGGCTTTAGACCTTATTTTATAAGGTAATGAAATTTGTTTTACTTCCGCTGTTTTATATATGTTCTGTCTTGTAATATTTCTGTGCATGTTTACCTCGATAATGCTTCACCAAACCTAGTGCATTCCCTTTGTGAGTGACCCTAGTGAAGGTGGGGTGTTACAACAATGGTTTCATTTTTTTAAAAAGCATTGCGCTGTTTATTTTTGGTATTCTTGGGTTAAACCCGTTCCGTGCAATACGACGTGGTCCCTTGATTTACCTAACTTTAAAAATCAAATTAATAACTGTTTTGAGTTCTCATACCGGTCCCATGACTAACCTGGAGTTTATTGTTTTAACCTAAACTCCAGGGGCCCATAATTTCCACATGGGCTGCTGGTAGTTTTGGTTTTGCTGATATTATGTTTACATGATCCTGTTCTACAGCTGAAGCGATATTCGGAAAGCTCTGTGTCCGTGTATTTATTTCAGTTGTATTTTGAATTATTTTTTCGTTTCTATTTAAATGTAATTTAAATCTATGATATTATAGTATTTTCTATTGTATAATTATTCATACTCTGGAATATTCTTGTACTCTGATGTAAATTGTTGTAATAAGCAAACGAAATGTTCTTTTGTTTGTGTTCTGATGTGTGTTGTTCTCAAAACAATCCGGGCTTTCCTTTACGGGGAAGTTTGGGTCGTCACATTTGGTATCAGAGCTTTGGTTTATAGAGCTCGAGAGAAAGACACATTAGAACCGAATGGTAGAATTCATTAGAGATAGGATCAGTAGCATCCTATAAGAATGACTCATTAGAGATAGGATCAACAGTATCCTAGAATGAGTCCGAAGAGTGTTATTTTTAAAATAAAAATGATAACAAATTTAGTTTTGAAAATTTTATCTTAGGATACGTATTTGAAATATTATTACATTTTAATTTTGACAATCGAGTATATGAAGATTTTGCATATACGCCTAGCTAGCGTGAATATGAAGTCTCAAATATACTGGATAGATATAGAATCACGCTGTAGTTGTCCGAACATAATTCTGATGATTGACGCGTCATCATCAGTATTTATGTTCGAGTATTCTAAAGTGGGATATCTATATATGTCCATTGACTGGTGTGAGAACCAAAACTAGATAGGGTATATTGTTGTGATTTGCACTAAAAAATTGATTTTTGACTATATATAAATGTTATATAAATTTGAAAAGTTAATCACCTAATTGATTACTTGTTGTGATGTTTGATAATTAGTTTAACTAATTAAAATATTGGAATGATAAATTTAGCTAAATTGAATTTATTATCGAACTGAATTGGAAATTGATTAGAATTGAAAATTGAGTTGGTTAATTAAACGACTTCCAGCTCCGTTCCTTTTCGAGGACGAAAAGATTTTAAGTGGGGAAGATTATAACAACCCGCAATTTCTGGACCAATTTAAAATTTTATTTTAGCAATTTTAACAGATTTTGAATAATTAAAATGGTTTATTTTAGATAATAACAACGAAAATTTAATTTTAAATGAAGCTGCGATGTATAAATTTATAATTTATATATTACGAGCCTGAAATGGCGCGATAGTTTCAAATTTTGATTTTAAATTTTGAAAAGTATATAAAATCGAATATAAGTCAGAATCGGACGAAACCGGAAACGTTGGGAGCGTATTGACGATATCTTTCTAATGAATGTAAGAAATTGAAATTTCAATTTAAAAATTGTAAGTTATGTCCAAATCAAAATCTCAGAAAAACACGGGAAAGTTTATATATATAATATATATGGCCCAAAAAGCTACTTTTTGCATATGAATGAATTTGGACTTGAAACCACTTCCATTGAGTTCAAAATGATGTTTCTGAATTCGAAAAGTATAAACATCGATATATTCTTGATTCGGAAATTATTCATTTAAATATGTATTTTTAATATTAAATATATAAGCCTTAAAAATGGAAATTTTACAAACGACCTCCGAATTCGACGAAACCACTTTCTTTGGATCCGGAATATTAAATTATTGCTAGATTCCAAAATTTGTGATTTTTGGAGCTAGTATGTGGTCGTTATTAATTTTTCAGTAAAAATAGTCAATTTTTAGACTTTAAAAATTCATTATTTATTCATATGGACTTAGAATTCAACGAAACCAGTTTCTTTGGATTCATAATGTCGAGAAATAGTTGTGTTTCAATTTTCATCGAAGTTGGAATCCGTAGGTGATCACACGGTTTTTAGAACCATGGAAAGGACCAAAATTTAATAAAATAATATACATAAGGGGTCATAATTATAAAATAAAACCTAATTAAAAGACACAAGGGTTAAACTACAATTTCCTAACCTCTATATATTATCATAAACCCACCTATAACCCTAATCCTTATTCTTCATTTTCATGGCGGCGACTCTCCTCCTCTCTCAAAATTCTTTTGCAAAAAAGACCCTAAACGCTAAATAATTTATATCTCCCAAACCATAAGGAGTTAGACCATGATATTAAAAGGGTTTCTAGATATTCGACAGAGCTACCTACACCCAAAAACTGGGGGTCATTGGACGTCGAAGGCAAGAGATAGATCAGTTGAACGGAAAACATCCAATTTCGGTTATCTGCTCACTGCGGGCCCCATGAGGAAAATTAGGTCGAGCAACTTCAGGGAGTGGTGAAGGGAAGCATACGGTTCTTTTGGCGGTGGTAGCATTTTCCCAGGTGGTCGGAATGTCAATTCGATTGGAGGGGTGCTGAAAACAAGACAGTCGCAAAGATGAGCAATTTCCCATCGATCCGTGCATTTTCAGGCGAAGTGACCTGAAGGAAAGTTGTTCGGGAGGTCGAGATCTAGCTACTGACAAAAATTGGTTCCATTTGGAGCATCGAGGTGGTTGCATCACTAAGATGAGCGGAAACTACATTTTTCCGTTCAACTATAGATCGTGGGCCCCACGTGGCGAATTGGAGGGGAGACCACCCAACGTGGAAGGAGGGGGAGAAGCCGGAGAGAATGGCACTGGTTTCGTGCAATTCCGACTTACGGTTTGGCCGTGGCGAGAATTTTTAGTTGAGGGTGTCGTTTGGAGAAGAAGGTGAATAGTGATTTTATTATATAAATAATATTCCATGTTTGTATATTAATATCTTTTTGCCACGAACTCGGAATCATGCAAAACTGGATCCGCCGCGATCGTGGCGACGAGACCTTCGAGTGGACACCAATTTCGTCCAATTTGGAGCAATGTGAAATTTGGGTAAAATTTACAAATTCGAGAATTGTTTTAATTAATTTCTTAACTTCGCAAGTTAATAACTTTTTGTTACGACATCGAATTTGCATGAAAGTGAATCCGTTGTGTGATCGTTGAGTCAAGAGCTTCGAGCGAGTACTAATTTTGTCAAATTTGAAGCATGTTAGATTTTGGGCCAAAATTGGATCTGGACCGTCAATTAAAGAATGACGGAGTGGAAATCGAAGGTGAGAACTCTTTCTCACTCAACCTTTTTGAACAGTTATTTATTTATATAATTAAATGTAAATTAATTGTTTGTAATTGAAATCTGTGTTGATGAATTTTATCTGTTACACGGATGTTTGTGGAATTGGATGTTATGTCATGTTTGTTGATTTGGAAGTATTTAACATATTTAAATAATGTAATTATTTTTATGATAATTTAAAAAATGTTACACTTCCATTTACAAGTTACCTGACTTGTTTATGTTGATTGGGACGATAATTTTTACACATCGCCCAAGTGCACAACTAATAATACATTATTTTTTTGGTTGTTTATTGGTTGAAACCCCACAGGTCATGGGATGATACTTTAATCACACGTCTCCCTTGTGATTAGTTATAAGCATTATTTATTTATTGAACGCATATACAATTGTAGGATGCACTTTGGATGATTTGGATGTTTTAATGATTATTTATCATTAGTTAGTATACGTGCGATGTATGAAAATGCATATAATTAAATTATATGGAAATTGTTTGGGTCTCATTCCAATTTAGAAATTAATGAATGTTTTTAAAATAATTTTCAGTTCAAGAATCAAAATATGGGTTTTGATATTTTTAAATAATATCTTAAGTGAATTAAAGCCGAGTTAAGTAGCTTTGCGTCATTTTTACTCGAACGGATGTTTTAAATGATTTTATTTATTTTATAATAAATATTAAAATGATTAGATTTCAAAATTAGACATTTTGAAATATTAATTTAATATTATTATTTTAATTTAATAATAATCTGGAAAGTTCAATTTTTATTAGAAATTAAAATTTGCACTTTTGACACGAGGTTAGGTTACATTTGTGGTGGAAGTCTGCCCGGACCCGACCGGCATATCCAGCAGCCACAAATGTTGAATCTAATGTGAGATGTCTAAGTGCACAAATACGAAACGGGCCATGCACGAGGTTAAGCCCAACTTATGGGATAAGTCTGCCCGGAACCGATCGATATATCCAGCATCCACAAGTTGTAGGCCTAATGTGAGAGGTCTGACCCATTTTAACCATAAATGAATATGATAAAGAATTGGACCACCTAGCCCATTATAAGTAGCAACGCTATTTTATTGCGAACGGGTTTATCGATTTATTTTATTCATTTTATAATGAATATCGAAAAGAAGTATTTTCAAAATCTAATATTTTGAAAATAATATTATTTTAATATATAGAATATTCAATTTTAATTTAAAATTGAAATAAAAGTTAGAATCATTTCTAAACGAATTTATAAATGTTTTAAAATACGATTTAAAGGAAATCGACGAAATATATATACAATTATATATATATATATATATATATATATATATATATAATGCCCTGAATAGAACGCACCGCGCAGCGACTATTTGCGAATTTCGACCATTAACTTCAAATTGACACTACGGGAGATCCGACCGTCGGATTCTCCTAAAACCAGAACCGTTGGGTTCGTATCGAAAAGAGCTTTCCAATGAATATAACAGATTTGAAATCTAACAGTTAGATTTGGAGATATGTCCAAATCAATTTTAGAAAAGATCACTATGGATGTAGTTCGGTGGCCGTTGTTGGAAACCGACTGTACGAGCGATGATATAATTATTAAAAATATGGGAAAATTGTCTAAAATCATAACAAATGGTTTGAAATTTTTTTTTATGAAAAATTCCAGTTTTGTAAACATAATTTTTTTTCAAAATGAACTAGTTATTAATTAGTATAAAAATTTAATTATTTTTAGAAATAAATAAACTGGATTTAAAAATGGTTTTAAAATAACCAAAATTTTCCAATATATTTTTCTATATATTAGAACGGGTTTGAATGGAAATTATCGTCGGAATATGTCGATATTGGATTCCGTTATTATACGAATATTGTGACGGAATTTGGAAGATATATATATATATATATATATATATATATATATATATATATATTGTTATTCCCAATACAATATTTGTTGGTTTCAGAATTTGATATTGAATATAAGCCGGTATAATTTCTATTTAGAACCTTATATTTAACGTCAAATTGGATTTTGGGTTTGTCGTGAATGGTATCTTTAATAACACTGTTCTTAAACCCAATTTAAAGAAGAATAAATCTTTTATTTAAGATTTAGGAAATTTTTACCAATTAATTAATATTTAATTGGAATTGGATAAAGAATTGGATTTTTGGGTTTACTGTGAACGGTATTTTAAATAACACTTGTTCTTTAACCCAATTAACCATGAAGTAATAATTTGGAAATTATAAATCTTTTATTAAGATTTAAATGGGAATTTTCCAAGATAAAGTTTTCTAATTTAATATATTAAATTGGAATTGAATGGAATTCGATTTGATAATAATCGAGATGAGCTCCTATGAATGAAGACCGATACTATATATGGAATTTAAAAGGATTTGCCGTTATTCCATTTATATTATTAGTCTAATACGGGAATTTATATCGATTATTTACTGTAATGATTTTCGTGTAGATTCCATTTTAATGGAAGAAGATTTGGATTTATCGTGAACCGTGTTTTAAAAGACATTAGTTCCTTAACCCATTTATTTATTTCTTAAAATTGGAATAATCATTAAGTAATGATTTTTGAGATTAAAAACTGAACTAGAGTTTTAATTAATCTTTAATTAGATAAAAATGTGAATATTTTATTAAAAGAATATTCTGAATTGGAAAGAGGCATAGGATGTGTTTTTATAGCATTTGTTTATAAAGTACGCCAGTTATTCGGAAAGACCGGGTTCAACCCATTCTGAATAATTGATACAACGACCAACAATCGAAGAGATTGAAGACGGCGCAAGACCGACGATCTTCACATCGAATGGATGAGTTGCTATGGATGCCCATGATTGGAGTAGCTACCTTGAAGGGGCTACGGTGGTAGCCGTCCGGACGTACTTGTTGATTGTTCGGATATGCGAGGGCCTCTCTTCTGTATTGGACATACAAGGAATAAGGTGCCTCCAGTTTCATTCAGACCTAGAACGGACTTGTAAATGTTGGTATGTCTGACGTTGTATTCCTTTATGCTGTATTCGTTGACCTCTGCTAAATATATATATATATATATATATATATATATATATCTGTTGGTGGCGGAGAATTTATTCTCTTGCTTAACACCCTTCTCTGAGATGTATGTGCTCAGAGGTTATATATATTGGCAGAAATCAATGGTATGGTATGAATTGACAATGTGGCATGCTAAGATTCATGGATCAAGGCTTTTGTTGAAACGCAGAGCCTTGTGGATGATGATCAAAGCACAACTTTAATTAGCATAGCTTTGTGTACAATGTTGCTTCGCGAGCCTCACACCCCGGTATGATGGTGAACGGTTTTTTGATTAGTAGGTTTGATCAATATACTTTATTTATATATGGATTTGGTCGGTCGAGTTGTGTTGGGTGTGGTCGCTCCACACCTGGAGATTGGGATAGGTCATTTTAGCCGACCGAATCCCATGAGGATAGAACATACTGATGCTCATCCAAAGTGCGTAGTATATGTATTACGGTGTTTTCTCATACCGAGACGTAAGCCGTGGAGATACATTTGCGATAGATCTTTCGAATCTACAGCCATCATGATGGAAACCCAATTTTCCAATACGAGCTTTATGGTTTTAGTTGTATACCTATATGGTGACATAATATATTATGCCTCTTACATGATATATCATGCCATCTAGGATTGATACATTTACTTTCGAAATCGATTTCTACACTATGCACTTATAGTAATATTAAAAGATGAATTTCGCATATTAAGCATTTTTTATCATTATAAGGTAAAACTCTACCCTTCGGCTTGCGTTCCATGGGACTTGAGTCTTACAATGGTTTCATTTTTCTAAAAAGCACTGCGCTGTTTATTTTTGGTATTCTTGGGGTTAAACCCGTTCCATGTAATACGAAGTGGTCCCTTGATTCACCTAACTTTAAAAATCAAATTATTAACTGTTTTGAGTTCTCATACCAGTCCCATGACTGACCTGGAGTTTATTGTTTTAACCTAAACTCTGGGTGTCCATAATTTCCACATGGGCAACTAGTAGTTTTGGTTTTGCAGATATTATGTTCACAGGATCCTAGTCTACAGCTGAAGCGTTATTCAGAAAGCTCTATGTCCGTGTATTTCTTTCGGTTGAATTTTGTATTATTTTTCCACTACTATTTAAATGTAATTTAAATATCTGATATTGTAGTATTTTCTGTTGTATAATTATTCATACTCTGGAATATTCTTGTACTCTGATGTAAGTTGTTGTAATAAGCGAACGAAATGTTCTTCTGTTTGTGTTCTGATGTGTGTTGTTCTAAAAACAATCTGGGCTTTCCTTTACAGGGAAGTTTGGGTCGTCACAAGAAATTTGTAATCTTACAATAATTAATCATTATGGATCCGATAATTTTTTTTTTGTCAAAATTGGAGATTGTTTGCAAAATGGTTATTTTCCAACATTCAATTTAAATAGATAATATATAATTTAATTTCAAAATATTCAAATGCTTTGGAGAACAAATTATAATTATCGTATATACCCAAAAAGTATCTTACATAACTTCACGATAATCTATACTGGAATTTAAGCTCAATACTTCCATTTTCAAGCTAAATCGATATTCAATTTATTCTAAAATCCCTTTGTTTTATTAAATAAATCATTAGGGTTTATAAAAGATTCCATATCGACTTTTTGAAAATTTGTTTGGACATAATTCACAATCTATATGATGAAATCTCGAATTTTTTCTTTCATTAGAAAAATATATTTCAATAGTTTCGAACGTTTTTTTTTTAACAAATTCTGACTTATATTAGATCCTATACATTCATTTAAAGTTCAAAACAAAATATTTCGCGCCATTGCGAGCTCGTTTTTAATTATATTATAGATTATACATTCAAACCTTAAATTAAATAAATTTCAAGTCGTCAGTTCTAAAAATAAATCATTTTAAATACTTAAATTAATTAAATCTTCCTTTATAAAAGTTGGGTCGTTAAAATTAGAATAATTAATTTATTTAAAAATGATAGTAATTATTATAAGAGTTGAGTAACTTCAATTCGAATTATATAAGTTATTTAATATAACTGAATGTTGGAAGCAGTAATTTGACTATTGAAATTACTTGAATAGGTGAATCTGAATTTTTAATATGAAATTAAATCGATTTCGAAGCTTACGTAAAATTCTAATTGAATAGAAGCGATAATACTAATTTATTATCGAGGAATTAAAATGTTTGGAAATCTATTAAATGATAACTCAGTTTTATTAACACATGAAAATAGTGTTTTTGCAAATAGTCTCAGAATTTGACGAAACTAGTTTAATTCTGGAATATTGAATTATAGCAGATGTTAAGTTTTATGGCGATTGGAGCTACGGTGAAGTCATGTGAACTTAAACTGTTTGACGGAAATATAAGTGAATATAATATTAAAATATCTAAAAGTATATAACCTATAAATAAACATTAACTTTAACCTAATCCTACATCTTCTTCTTTTCTTGGGTTGTAAAAAGTAAATGGTTGTTCCATTTAAAAATTTCAACCGATAAAATCAAGATAATTACTCAACAAAATGGAATGATTTTAGACTCATTGAACTCCTATGTTCGATAGCTTCGACTAGGTATACTTCTTTTTGGGCTCGATCAACTTTGCTGGAGCGTGACTTTTGAGTAGCGGTTAGGGTTAAGTTCGAATTGGGTTTGGCATTATCAAAGGAGATTTTGAGGGTGCAACCGAACTCAGCGTGATGCACGGAGTAGAACTGTGTTGCTCTAACGTTGATTGGTTGTCTCTAGTGAAAAGCGACATGGGGCTTTTCGTGTTTGAAGCAGAAGGTTGGGTCATCAGAGGGGGGTTTCGAACCGGAGATGCGGGTGTCCATCCGGTGGAGATTGGTTGACTGAGTTGTTGGGTGGTGGATGCGACGTCGATTGGTGAGCGGAGAAGGAGATAGAGGCACTCAATGGTGAGGTCAAGGGTTAGAAATGTGTACAAGGGTTGGTAGTTGCGTTTTTGAATCTAGCAAGATGGAGTGTGTCCCGTGAATGGAGGGTGAGATTTTAAAGTAATTAAATTAAGTTAATTGTATCATAAATCATGTATTGACTTGTAAACACAATAATTAGTTCATATGAAGTCGGATTGACACGCCATAAGTTGCATTAGGTTCATATAGACGATTACTACACATACACGGTGGATAACATTCCGAGAAGTTTGGGTTTTTGTCTAATTTCAAATGTTTGTTTGAAATTATATAAAACAATGTGAAATTGTCGTTTGGAATAGTTGTGAGTTTAACTCATGCTTTTTGATATATTATTGTACCATATAATAATATTGATTGTTATTTACATATTTATATGTGTAATTGGTTGTTTGGATGATTTGCTACATAATCAATTGGTTTGTGGTTGAATATATGCGTCCATGGAGCGGATGACCTTTGACACTACCTGCTTTATCGTGGAAGATTCATGTTATATGAATTAGCTTAGTTGAATTGTATTACATGTATAAGCACTAATATATGAGCTATGGTGCAGGCTGTAAAGACCCGAACTTCCCTGTCTCCAAGGAGAAGGGAAAGAACAGATTGCTTTTAGGCAAGACGAATCAGAACACGAACAGGAACATTTCATTGCTTATTACAACAATTCCATTAGAATACAAGAATATACAGAGTATGAATAAATATTATACATCAGAAAAATATCAGAGATTTAAATTACATTACATAGCAGCGGAAAATAATACAAAACACAACTGAAGGTGATATACGGATACAGAGCTTTCCGGATATTGTTCCAGCTGTAAACTAGGATCCGGTGAATATAAATCTGCAAAACCAAAACATCTAGTTGCCCGTGTGGAAAATGGGGGCACCCAAAGTTTAGGTTAAAAGAATAAACTCCAGGTCAGTCATGTGACTGGTGTGAGAACTAAAACAATTATTAATCTTTATTTTAAAGTTCGGTAAATCAAGGGACCACGCGGTATAACATGGAATGGGTTTCCTCCCAAGAATACCAGTCTATAAAACAACAGCGCAATGCTAAATAAAGAACAATGAAGCTATTATAAGACTCAGGTCTCATCACATAATGCAACGTAAGCCGGAGGATAGAGTTTTTACCTTATAATAGCCAAGAATGCTTGGTACGTAAAATTTCATCTTTTATTATTACTATAAGTGTATAGTGTCAAAACAATTTCAATCGTAAGTATCAATCATAAACGACATAAGTGCCCAATACCACTATGTCGCCATATATAGGTTTACAATTAAAACCGCAAATTGTCGTATTGGAAGTTAGATTCCATCTGTGAACCAAGGCAAGGGATCGTCCTTACCGCTTCGAGACAATCGAGCCTACCATATCCCAGGACCCAGACTCTGGTGGGCCCTTGGATCATCAGGGCCGGTCCACTCGATGTGGATTAAAGTGCCTGAACACTGCGTTTCCCCGCCCTATGGGGCGTAAATGAGCCAAATGACTCCATCAACCCCGGATCGACCGATATAACAGAGGCGCCTCCTATCCATCATCCACATAAGTAAAATGCCAGGGCATGCAAAATGCTGACACCACTCCTAGCTAGAAAGAAACGCATGTCCTCCCTGAGGTCCTCTCCTGTTTCTGGTTCACACCGGGGTGTGAGGCTCGTGAATTAACGCTACACAAAGCTACACCACAAAGGCCGTGCTTTGATCATCAACCACAAGACTCTTCTTTTCAACAGAAACCTTGATCATTTGCATCTCAGCTTGCCACATAGGCAATTCACGTTATGCAACCAATGTCTATCAATCACATAGAATGAAATCTGATGTCAGACACACATCCATTTACAAGTCCGTTCTGGGTCTGAATGAAACCGGACGCACCTTATTCCTCCCCCATATGTCCAATACAGGGGAGAGGCCCTCACATATTCGTCGATCTCCAAGTACGTCTGGACGATCACCACTTATTACCTCGCCTTCGGTATACAGCCTAATCAAGACATAAGTAATCATCCAATCGATGTGAAGACCTCCGGTCTTCAACCACCGTCTTCATCCTCGACACATCGTCGAATCATTTATTCAGAATGGGATAAACCCGGTCTTTCTAGATAACTCGTGTATATAATAAACAAGTGCCATAAAAACATAACATACGCCTCATTCCAATCCAGAATGTTCCTTTATTCAAATATTCTTATACTTTGGGAAAGTTTCCCATTAATTTTATCAAAGATAAATTCTTTAAATTTATTCTTTAATCTTCCTTTAGATATCATTTCAATCTAATTAAAGATGATTTAAACTCCACTTGGTTTTAATATTCCCAAAAATCAATATTAACGATTGTTTAACTTGGGAAATCATATCCTGTCTTTAACTGGGTTAAAGAACCAATGTCCTTTAAAACACGGTTCACGATAAACCCAAAATCACATTCCATTCCATCAGCTTTTAACCGTAAATTAGCAAGTGAACAATTCCCTAAGTATTAACCCCGAAGGCCGAAACCAACATCAGATCAATACCTAGGAAACCATTCAACTTAATTAATCTCCAGTTAGTTTCTGATTTTATTAACTCCATTGGGTCTAAGAATAGTATTATTAAAGATACCATTCACGACAACCCAAATCACATTCAACTAATTATGGAATCTTCATGGAAAAACAAATCAATATATAATCGATATCAATTTCCATATCCGACCAATAATATAAGTGGAATAACAGCAACGCCTCTTAAATTCCATATGTATTAACAGTCTTCCTCCATAGAAGTTCACTTCAATTATTATCAAATCGAATTCCATTCAATTCCAATTTAATATATTAAATTAGGACCTTGGAAAATTCTCATTAAATCTAAATAAAAAGATTTATAAATCCCAAATCACATTTCACTGTAAATCGGGTTAAAGAACGAATGTCGTTAAAAACACAGTTCACAATAAACCCAATTCAAATTAGCCTCTAACCATGAATTCGTAAGAGAACAATCCCCTAAGTATTAACCTCGAAGGCTGAAATCAACATCATATCAATACCCAGGAAACCATTCAACTTAACTAATCTCTAGTTAGTTTCTGATTTTCTTAACTCCATTCGATTCAAGAACAGTGTTATTAAAGATACCATTCATGACGAACCAAAATCCAATTTGATATTAAATACAAGGCTCTGAATAGAAAATATATCGGCTTATATTCAATATCAAATTCTGGAATCAACAAATATCATTTTGGAACAACGACATATCTATATCTTCCAAATTCCTCCACTATCCGTATAATCGCGGAATCCATTATCGAAATATTCCGAAGATAATTTCGATTTAAATCCATTCCAATTCATATATTGGAAATCTTGTTTATTTTTAAAACCATTTCAAATCCAATTTATATATTTTAAAAATATTGGATTTTTAATTCTAATTCAAAACTAGTTCATTTCGACAAAAATATATATTTAACTTTTCAAATATGGGATTTTTCATCCCAATTCTTTCCAAATCATTTATTATGGTTTTACACAAATTATCGAAATTTTTAATTATTTTATCACGGCCTGTACAGTCGTTTTCCATAAACGGCCATCGAACTGCACTTACAGCGGCCTTTTCCAAATTTGATTTGGACATAATTCCAAATCCAACCGTTAGATTTCTAATTTCTCATAATCGTTAGAAAGCTCTTTTCGATATGAACCCAACTGTTCCGGTTTTAGGAGAATCCGACGGTCGGATCTCCCGTAATGTCCATTGGAAGTCAGTGGTCTAAATTTGCGAACTGCCACCGCGCGACGCGTTCTATTCAGGCCATTATATATTATATATAATATATATAATACTAATTTATTGATTTCCATTTAAAACGTATTTTATAAATCGTTTTGAATTCGTTTTCAAAATGATTTCAACATCATATTCAATTTCTAATCAAAATTGAATATTCCATATCATCGATATATAAATGATCATATTTTCAAAACATTAGATTATAAAATCAATTCTTTTTCGATATTCATTATAAAAATGAATAAAATCGATATTAATATCGTTCAGATCAAAATGGCGTTAATGTAATCAACATGGCTTTATATATTTAAATATTTCGTGTCTATCCCAAACCGATATCAAAATCAAATTTTGATCTTTTACTGAATATTATTTTAAAATATTCGTTATTTTAAAATATTGTTATTTTAAAATATTTATTCTTTCTGAACTAGAATCAGACACAGTCAATTACCATATAATTTGATTTATATGGATTTCATCCACACATGTACATAACAACAATCAAACACTGTCAACCATCATCCAAAGTGCATTCTACACTGCATAAACATCAAAGATAATTGTTCAACGCTTATAACAATTTGTCAATCAATCGACCGACATACAACTAATTATTGGGATTAGTGTATGTCCAATATCATCCCAATACCCGCGTGGGGTTTTCAAACAACAGACACAAATTTATTTGTGCAGTTGGGCGATGCGTAAAATTTATCGTCCCAATCAATCTCAGTCAAATGGGTGTACATAAACAAACCATTCGATTTGTAAATGAATATTCATCTTCATATACATGTTAAAAAAACTATATTTTTAACGATAAATTATTTTATTAAATACATGAATATTTTTCTACAGTCCATTTATACAATAAAAGGATATTTTTATTTTTCTAACTTATTTTAGAAAATTTCGGCGGCATAACGGCACGAAACTAGAAACGGGATAAGGTCTAGCCTTATCCCCAGTCTAATAATGGCCCGCGCCATACATATACCAATCTAATCAATTCCATTTCACCCAAACAACCAAATTCAAACCAATAATCCAATCAACTACACAACCAAACAAACAAGTCGTCCATGGTCTGTGGACGACGGGGAACAGTTCATATACGCAGTTACATAATAAATAACTATATAAAGAAAATTATAGTGAGGAGTTCTCAACTTTGGGATCCACTCCTCCATTCTCTATTTCTGAAATTCAGGACAGTCAGGATTTGCCCGTACTTCCAACGTAGTCTTCTCCAGCTGTTCATATTAAAATCACATTTTTAATATGATGTTCTGTACATTAAAAATCATATTTTTATGCTGCTATTCCATATATAAAAATCTAATTTTTATATCGCTATTTCGATTTTAAATATCATATTTTTATTTCGTTATCTTCATAATAAAAACCAAATTTTTATTTTGATGTTTACATCATAAAAATCATATTTTTAATACTCTACCAATATAAAAATCATATTTTTATTCTTTCTATAACATAAAAATCATATTTTTATTCTTTCTATAATATAAAAATCATATTTTTACTTATCATAAAAATCATAACGTCCTTCACATAATAAAGATCATATTTTTATTTTGAAAAAATATATATAAAGAACACATTTTTAACTCCATAAAGGAATAATAAAAATATATAAACGCTTACAATCGGTGTTGTGTGGCGAAGGAGGCTCGGGGAGCGATGGTGGTCGATGATGGCACCCACATTGGCAGGGGGTTTTGCGGTTTGGTGATTTGGCAAGGGGGTGCGGATTTTGGGCTTTAAACGGTGAGAGGGACGAAGTGGCAGAGGGAGGATGGTCAGAGAAGGAGGGGAAAGGGGCGGCGGACCTCAGGTGGTCGGCTAGGGCATAATGGGTGCGGGTTTCAGGCGATTTGGGCTGAAGTGTTCGGAATTGGGGAGGAGAGAGAAGGGGCGAGGCATAGGAGGGGGCGCCGAAGCTTGGGGGCTCCACCAGTAGTGTCGCGACAGAAAGAAGGGGGGAGGGTAGATGTCGATGGTGGCGGTTCACTCGTGGAGGAGGGCGTCAGCTGAAAAAGGAGATCGGGGGTTCTCTTTTTTTTCCTTTCTTTTTTTTGAACGTTGACTTTAAAGAAGGAAAGGGGGGAGATATATAAATAATATATTTAATTTAATTTTCTATAAAAAAGCAACCTTTTATTTCGAACCCTAAACTGAACCCACCGACCGTTGTCCATAACTAATTACCCCCACTCTGAACACAATGGGATATGTATCGTAAGCTGTTTCGATCATTTCGATTAGTTTCCATCAAAATCAAAATATAAATCTACATATTGAATTTGAACGCACATTTTAATTTACCGGGGCCACTTACCGACCCTAAAAATTCCCGAAAAATATTTTCTAGCTTCGTATTGACGATACGGTTCTAAAAAAACTAATTTCGTCAAATTTGGAGACCTTTTGAAAAATGGTCATTTCTGGTCGATCCAAATTGACGGAAACTGACAAAACACGTTTTCCTTCGCCGCGCTCACATAATGATTCAAAAAACTACGAATTTTGGAATCTAGCAATAAATTGACATCCCGGATCCAACAAATGTGGTTTCATCGAAAACGGATGTCATTTGCAAAATTTCCATTTTCAAGGGCTATATTTTCCATAGCGACTATTCTGAATTTTCAATTAGGCATAACTTTTTATTCCCGCTATGAAATTTCAATTTTTCGGATTCGTTGGAGAGATATTTTCAAATATATCCTAATAATTTTGGTTTCACTAAATTCCTGTTTATTTTGAATCCTGTACATCCATTTGAAATTTGAAATCGAATTTTCAAACTACCGCGCCAATTTCAATTCCTTTTATAATAAAAAGAATTATTTATATTCTAACGTCGATTCAAATAAATATATACGTTCTAATTCTATACAAAATAAATTTTTGTCGTTTTTACTTAAAATAACTCATTTTAAATAGTAAAAATTCATTAAAATTGCCAAAGTAAAAATTTTAAATTGGTCCCCCACTTAAAATCTTTTCTTCTTCGAAAAGGAACGGAGCTGAAAGTTGTTTTACAAACCAACTCAACTTTAATTATTTTCATTATGGCTTAAGTTCATCAACTTTTCAGCTTCTAAGAATTTTTCAAATTCTTCAAAAATTTGGCTAACACCCTAAATTTTCGAAAAATTTCGCCATAACCTCCCCTGTACGGGAGCACCGAGAAATCCCGAAATCGCCATACAGGCCTCTCCAATCCAAAAAGAAAAAGAAATGCGGCTAGCCAATCGGCTCATAAAATCATCAAAAACCCCAAGAAATACAATAAACATGTACCTATTTGTCGGGCAAACAATTTTATTCTTCTGCTCTAGCCTCTTTGCAATGACCTGTTCAATGGATACACATGTATATGCATGCAATTTCAAACAATTTTCAGTTCAGTTCAATATTTGATACAATTTGGTTATATGTACCGTTCATTCACATAATGGTTTAAATAAATAATCACATAACACAATCATCAATCAATTAGTTGATTAGCTTTTCAAATTCATAACTTTGATATATAGTCAAAAAATCACAATTTTGATCCCAAATCACAACAATAAGCCCTATCTAGTTTTTGGTTCTCACACCAGTCAATTGGAAATATATAAAAATCCCACTTTCGAATACTCGAACATAAATACTGATGATGTCCGAACATCATCAGAATTATCCCCGAGCGACTAGAGTGTGATTCTGTATCTATCGAATATATTTGAGGCTTCAAATACACGTGGATTAGACGTATATTAAAATCTCTATATACTTGATTGTCCAAATCGATTTGAAATAAATATTCAAATACATATAAACAGGTTTAAATTTTCAAAACAAAATTTGTTTTCATTTTTATTTTGAAAAATTTCACTCTTCACACTCGTTCTAGGAAACTACTGATCCTATCTCTAACGAGGCATTCTCATTGGATATTACTAATCCAATCTCTGATGAATTCTTTCGTTCGGTTCTAATGTATCTTGTCCTCGAGCTCTGTAAACCAGAGCTCTGATACCACTGTAAAGACTCGAACTTCCCCGTCTCCGAGGAGAAGGGAAAGAATGGATTGCTTTGAGGACAAGACGAATCAAAACACGAACAAAAGAACATTTCATTGCTTATTACAACAATTCCATCAAAATACAAGAATATACAGAGTATGAATAAATATTATACATTAGAAGAATATCAAAGATTTAAATTACATTACATAGCAGCGGAAAATAATACAAAACAAAACTGAAGGTGATATACGGATACAGAGATTTCCCGATATCGTTCCAACTGTAAACCAAGATCCAGTGAATATAAATCTGCAAAAACAAAACTATTAGCTGCCATTATGGAAAATAGGGGTACCCGGAGTTTAGGTTAAAACAATAAACTTCAAGTCAGTCATGTGACTGGTGTGAGAACTAAAATAGTTATTAATCATTATTTTAAAGTTCGGTAAATCAAGGGACCATGCCGTATAACACGAAATGGGTTTCCTCCCAAGAATACCAGGGCATAAACAATAGCGTAATGCTAAATAAAGAACAATGAAGCTATTATAAGACTCAAGTCCCATCGCACAATGCAACGCAAGCCAAAGGATAGAGTTTTTATCTTATAATAGCCAAGAATGCTTGGTACGTAAAATTTCATCTTTTATTATTACTATAAGTGTATAGTGTCAAAACAATTTCAATCAAAAGTATCAATCATAGACGGCATAAGTGCCCCATACCACTATGTCGCCATATATAGGTTTAAAATTAAAACCGCAAAATGTCATATAGGAAGTTGGATTCCATCTGTGAACCAAGGCAAGGGATCGTCCTTATCGCTTCGAGACAATCTAGCCTACCATGTCATAGGACCCAGACTCAGGTGGGCCCTTAGATCGTCAGCGCTGTTCCACTAGATGTGGATTAAAATGCCTGAACACTATGTTTCCCCGCCCTATGGGGCGTAAATGAGCCAAATGACTCCATCGGCACCGGATCGACCGATATAACAGAGGCGCCTCCTATCCATCGTCCACATTAGTAAAATGCCAGGGCATGCAGAATGCTGACACCACTCCTAGCTAGAAAGAAATGCATGCCCTCCCTGAGGTCCTCTCCCGTTTCTGGTCCACATCGGGGTGTGAGGCTCGCGAATTAACGCTACACAAAGCTATGCCACAAAGGCCGTGCTTTGATCATCAACCACAAGACTCTGCTTTCCAATAGAAACCTTGATCATTTGCATCTCAGCATGCCACACAGGCAATTCACGCTATGCAACCAATGTCTATCAATCACACAGAATGAAATCCGATGTCAGACACACATCCATTTACAAGTCCGCTCAGGGTCTGAACGAAACCGGAGGCACCTTATTCCTCCCCCATATGTCCAATACAGGGGAGAGGCCCTCGCATATCCGTCGATCTCCAAGTACGCCTAGACAATAACCACTTATTACCTCGCCTTGGGTGTACAGCCCAATCAAGACATCGGTAATCATGCAAACGATGTGAAGACCTCCGGTCTTCAACCACCGTCTTCATCCTCGACACATCGTCGAATCAATTATTCAGAATGGGATAAACCCGGTCTTTCTGAATAACTCGCGTACATAATAAACAAGTGCTATAAAAACACAACATATGCCTCATTCCAATCCAGAATATTCCTTTATTCAAATATTCTTATACTTTGGGAAATGTTCCCATTAATTTTATTAAAATAAATTCTTTAAATTATTCTTTAATCTTCCTTTAGATATCATTTCAATCTAATTAAAGATGCATTAAAACTCCACATGGTTTTATTCTTCCCAAAAATCAATATTAACGATTGTTTAACTTGGGAAATCATATCCTGTCTTTAACTGGGTTAAAGAACCAATGTCTTTAAAACACGGTTCACGATAAGCCCAAAATCACATTCCATTCCATCAGCTTTTAACCGTAAATTAGCAAGTGAACAATTCCCTAAGTATTAACGCCGAAGGCTGAAACCAACAACAGATCAATACCCAGGAAACCATTCAACTTAACTAATGTCCAGTTAGTTTCTGATTTTCTTAACTCCATTGGGTCTAAGAATAGTATTATTAAAGATACCATTCACAACAACCCAAATCACATTCCATTAATTGTGGAATCTTTACGGAAAAACAAATCAATATATAATCGATATCAATTTCCATATCCGACCAATAATATAAATGGAATAATGGCAATACCTCTTAAATTCCATATGTATTAACAGTCTTCCTCCACAGAAGTTCACTTCGATTATTATCAAATCGAATTCCATTCAATTCCAATTTAATATTTTAAATTGGAAAACGTTACCTTGGTAAATTCCCGTTAAATCTAAATAAAAAGATTTATAAATCCCAAATGACATTTCACTGTAAATGAGATTAAAGAACGAATATCGTTAAAAACACAGTTCACAATAAACCCGATTCACATTGGCCTCTATTAGTAAGAGAACAATCCCCTAAGTATTAACCCCGAAGGCTGAAACCAACATCAGATCAATAACCAGGAAACCATTCAACTTAACTAATCTCCAGTTAGTTTCTGATTTTCTTAACTCCATTCGGTTCAAGAACAGTGTTATTAAAGATAACATTCACGACGAACCCAAAATCCAATTTGATATTAAATACAAGGCTCTGAATAGAAAATATATCGGCTTATATTCAATATCAAATTCTAGAATCAACAAATATCGTATTGGAATAACGATATATCTATATCTTCCAAATTCCTCCACAATATCCGTATAATCACGGAATCCATTATCGAAATATTCCGAAGATTATTTCTATTTAAATCCATTCCAATTCATATATTGGAAATCCTGGTTGTTCCTAAAACCATTTCAAATCCAATTTATTTATTTATAAAATATTGGATTTTTAATTCTAATTCAAAACTAGTTCATTTCGACAAAAATATATTTTTAACTTTTCAAGTATGGGATTTTTCATCCTATTTCTTTCCAAATCATTTGTTATGATTTTACACAAATTACTGATATTTTTAATAATTTTATCAAGGCCTGTACAGTCGATTTCCATAAACGGCCATCGAACTGCACTTACAACGACCTTTTCCAAATTTGATTTGGACATAATTCCAAATCCAACCGTTAGATTTCTAATTTCTCATATTCGTTAGAAAGCTCTTTTCGATATGAACCCAACCATTCCGGTTTTCGGAGAATCCGACGGTCGGATCTCCCGTAATGTCCATTCGAAGTCAATGGTCGAAATTCGCGAACTGCCGCAGCGCGGCGCGTTCTATTCAGGCGATTATATTATATATAATATATATAACATATATAATATTTATTTCGTCGATTTCCATTTAATACGTATTTTATAAATCGTTTTAAATTCGTTTTCAAAATGATTTCAACTTCATATTCAATTTCTAATTAAAATTGAATATTCCATATCATCAATATATAAATGATCATATTTTCAAAACATTATATTTTGAAATCAATTCTTTTTCGATATTCATTATAAAAATGAATAAAATCGATATTAATATCATTTACGTCAAAATGGCGTTAATTTAATCAGCATGGCATTATATATTTAAATATTTTCGTGTCCATCCTAAATCAGGCATCAAAATCAAATTTTGATCTTTTACTGAATATTACTTTAAAATATTCGTTATTTTAAAATATCGTTATTTTAAAATATTTATTCTTTCTGAACTGGAATTAGACACAGTCAATTACCATATAATTTGTTTTATATGAATTTCATACACACATGTACATAACAACAATCAAACACAGGCAACCATCATTCAAAGTGCATTCTACACTGCATAAGCATCAAAGATAAATGTTCAACGCTTATAATAGTCTGTCAATCAATCAACCGACATACAACTAATTATTGGGATTAGTGTATGTCCAATATCATCCCAATACCCGTGTGGGGTTTTCAAACAACAGATACAGATTTATTTGTGCAGTTGGGCGATGTGTAAAATTTATCGTCCCAATCAATATCAGTCCAATAGGTGTACATAAACAAACCGTTCGATTTGTAAATGAATATTCATCTTCATATACATGTTAAAAAAACTATATTTTTAACGATAAATTATTTTATTCAATACATGAATATTTTTCTACAGTCCATTTATACAATAAAATGATATTTTTATTTTTCTAACTTATTTTAGAAAATTTTGAAGGTATAATGGCATGATACTAGAAACGGGATAAGGTCTGGCCTTATCCCCAGTCTAATAATGGCCCGTGCCATACACATAACAATCTAATCAATTCCATTTCACCTAAATAACCAAATTCAAACTAGTAATCCAATCAATTACACAACCAAAAAAACAAGTAGTCCATGGTCTGTGGACGACGGGGAACAGTTCATATATGCAGTTACATAATAAATAACTATATAAAAAAATTATAGTGAGGAGTTCTCACCTTTGGAATCCACTCCTCCATTCTCTATTTCTGAAATTCAGAACAGTCTGGATTTGCCCGTACATCCAATGTAGTCTTCTCCACGCTATTCATATTAAAATCACATTTTTAATATGATGTTCTATATATTAAAAATCATATTTTTATGATGCTATTCCGTATATAAAAATCTAATTTTTATATCGCTATTTCGATTATAAAAATCATATTTTTATTTCGTTATCTTCATAATAAAAACCAAATTTTTATTTCGATGTTTACATCATAAAAATCATATTTTTAATACTCTACCAATATAAAAATCACATTTTTATTCTTTCTATAATATAAAAATCATATTTTTATTCTTTCTATAATATAAAAATCATATTTTTGTTCTTTCTACAATATAAAAATCATATTTTTGTTCTTTCTACAATATAGAAATCATATTTTTACTTTCTATAATATAAATATCATATTTTTACTTATCATAAAAATCATAATGTCCTTCACATGATAAAGACCATATTTTTATTTCAAAAAAATATATATAAAGAACACATTTTTAACTCGATAAAGGAATAATAAAAAAATATAAACACTTACAATCGGTGTCGTGTGGCAAAGGAGGCTCGGGGAGCGATGGTGGTCGACGATGGCACCCACATTGGCCCATGGGGGGGGGGTTGCAGTTTGGTGATTTGGCTAGAGGGTGCGGATTTTGGGCCTTAAACGGTGAGAGGGACGAAGTGGCAGAGGGAGGATGGTCGAAGATGGAGGGGAAAGCGGCGACGGACCTCAGGTGGCCAGCTAGGGCACGGTGGGTGCTAGTTTCAGGCGATTTGGGCTGAAGTGTTCGGAATTGGGGAGGATAGAGAAGGGGCGAGGCACATGAGTGGGCGCCGAAGCTTGGGGCCTCCACCAGTAGCGTCGCGGCGGAAAGAAGGGGCTAGCTGTCGATAGCGGCGGTTCACTCAGGGAGGAGGGCGTCGACTGAAAAAAGGGATCAGGAGTTCTCTTTTTTTCCTTTCTTTTTTTTGAACGTTGACTTTAAATAAGGAAAGGGGGGACATATAAATAATATATTTAATTTAATTTTCTATAAAAAGTAACATTTTATTTCGAACCCCAAACTAAACCCACCGATTGTCGTCTATAACTAATTACCCCCATTCCGAACACAATGGGATATGTATCGTAAGCTGTTTCGATCGTTTTGATAAGTTTCTGTCAAAATCAAAATATAAATCTATATATTGAATTTGAACGCACATTTTAATTACCAAGGCCACATACGGACTCTAAAAATATTTTCTAGCTTCGTATTGACAATACGGTTCTAAAAAAGCTAATTTTGTCAAATTTGGAGACCGTTTGAAAAATGTTCATTTTCTGGTCGATCCAAATTGACGGAAACTGACAAAACACGTTTTCCTTCGACACGCTCACATAATGATTCGAAAAATTACGAATTTTGGAATCTAGCAATAACTTGACATCCCAGATCCAACAAAAGTGGTTTCGTCGAAAACGGAGGTCATTTACAAAATTTCCATTTTTAAGGGCTATATTTTCCATAGCGACTATTCTGAATTTTCAACTGGGCATAACTTTTTCTTCCCGCTATGAAATTTCAATTTTTTGGATTCGTTGGAAAGATATTTTCAAATAGATCCTAACATTTTTGGTTTCGCTAAAATCCAGTTTATTTTGAATCCTATACATCCATTTGAAATTTGAAATCGAATTTTCAAACTACCACGTCATTTTCAATTCCTTTTATAATTAAAAGAAATATTTATATTCTAACATCGATTCAAATAAATATATATGTTCTAATTCTATTCAAAATAAATTTCTCGTCGTTATTATTTAAAATAACTCATTTTAAATAGTCAAAATTCATTAAAATTGCCAAAGTAAAAATTTTAAATTGGCTCGGATTTTCCGGGTTGTTACACAGGGGGACAGATTGAACGGATCCAACAGGATTCCACAATATGATTTTTACAGTATTTATAATATTATATTCATATGATGTTATATGAATTGATTGGATGGGACCTGATTGTGGTCCCCATTAGTTATACAATTTTTTTTATATATGGAATTGTGGTGAAGTGAATATTATACTTTATATAATATATTCAGTTTGTTTATTTCACATATTTTTTGTGTGTCTGGCATAACTGAAACGAATTGGGAAACTATACGGGTGGAATGGGAATTTGAAAATTGCAAGGTAATGGTTTGAAATACAAAAGAGACTTTTAAACCTTTTTAATTCTTTTACTCAAAGTTATTTTTACTATATATATTATTAAATTGATATAGACTTTTTTATAAGATTTAGAAATGATTTTGGATTATAAAGCACCTGTTATAATAAATGATTTAGAAATCACTAGTATTTTACCTTATTTAATATTTATGGATATTACGTCTTTGAACGAATGTTTTAAAGATAAGTATAAGTTAAATGGTTTTGGGTTTGTCGTGACAATGTGTTAATTACATTCGTTTTTAACCCTCGTAGATTTTATCAATGAAGTTAATATAATTTAATCTTTAAATGAATGTTTTAAGATAATTATAAAAGGAATTGTTTTGGGTTTGTTATAAACAGTGTTTTAGCAACACTTGTTTTTAAACTTTGGGATTATAATTAAACTGGAATATACGGTTTAACAAGTTTGGATATACTTAGATATTTAATAATTGATTTTAAAGATAGAAACAAGTATTAGATTTAAGGTAAAGATATTGAAGTAGATGTTATAACTTATAAAAGAGAAGAGATTTTTATTAAATAATGGTTTTAACCTCTTTGATTATATCTTACAGAAAGTAAAATATGGAAATGAATTATGGATTACTTATAGCGAAGGGATTAGTATATAAATACCTTTTGAAGTATTGGATGATATAAAGGAATAGGGTAGAACATATACCATTTGTGTTGTAACGACCCAGATTTCTCCAGGACCTCACCGATCGTAAAATCGACCAAGACTGCTCAATACCCGGATACGTTTACTTTGGGAATACAATACATCTGAACAAATAACAGAAGACTTTTATAAACATTGTAATAATGTTACATCAGAGTATAGAATATCAGAGTACATTGGATAAATAATACAGCGGAAGATTAAATTACAACAAAATTAATATACTACAGCGGAACAATTAAATTAACACAGTGGAAGACTATCAATGCTCTAGACACAGCTTTAAGCTTCGATCCAGAATCCTGCTCAAAAGATAAATATCTGAAAAACAAGCTACTCGACTGTCCTTGTGGAAAAGAGGGCACCCGAGTTTGCAAAGTGAAACAAACTATGGGTCAGTCATGGGACTGGTATGAGAAATCTTTACTTAACTTAACTAATAATAAGGCTAATCACATGACCACGCCGCTAATGCTGAACGGGTTTACTCCATTGGATTGCCAGTGCATAAATAAAATAAATCGTTTAAAAACAACGCAATGCCTTTTAGAAAAATGAAACCATTATAAGACTCAAGTCCCATCACACAATGCAACGCATGCCAGAAGATAGATTTTTACCTTATAATGGTCAAAAATGATTGATACGTGGAAAATAATATTTTTAATATTATTATTATGTCTAATTAGTATTAAAATACTTCAAAGTAAATGTATCAATCCTAGACAGCATAATACCCCATCCTACTATGTCGCCATAATCAAAAATGCAATGTCGTATTGGAAATTGAGTTTCCATCAAGAGTCAAGGATAGGAACGATCTCCTTACCGATTCGAGACACTCTAGCAATGTCTCAAGATTCCCCGCAGCGAACCCTTGGATACAATAGGGTCGGTTTACAAATAATGCTAGTAGATTAGTTATGCCTGAACACACGCTCTCTGATCCTATTGGACCTATAAATTGGCCATTGGCAACCAATAAAAAAAATCCGAGGCCTCGAAATCCATCATCCATATAAGTAAATGTCAGGGGGTGTAAAACCCTGATACCACTTCTAGCTAGAAAGAAACGTGCGCACTCCCTGTGTTCCCTTGCTCCATTTCTGACTCTTATCAGGGTATGAGGCTCGCGAAGTAACGCTATACACAAAGCTACACCTAAATAGGTCGTGCTTTGACCATCAACCACAAGGCTCTGCTTTTCAACAAAAGCCTCGATCATTTGCAATCTTGGCATGCCACATTGACAATTCAGACCATGCGATCGATAACTACCAATATATAACCTCTGAGCTCGTGCATCTCAGAGAAGGGTATTAAGAAAGAGAATAAATTCTTCGCCACCACAGATATATAATAAATAGAAATCAATTTAATTACACGGAATGAAATTCAATGTCAGACACACATCCATTTACAAGTCTGTTCTGGGTCTGAGCGAAACCGGAGACACCTTACTCCTCGTCCCGTATGTCCAATATGGAAGTGAAGTGCTCGCATATCTGGACAATCAACAAGTAAGTCCGGACAAACTACCACTTTTAACCCTTTACTGGTAGCTAGCCAATGTCGGGCATCAGTAGTCATCCATTCGATGTGAAGATCGCCGGTCTTCATCCACCGTCTTCAATGTCTTTGAGTTTAGTCATCGTAGTAATTAATCAGAATAGGTTAAACCCAGTCTTTCCGAATAACTTGCGTATTTTTATAATTAAAAATCAGTGCTATAAAGACACATCATGCGCCTCATTCCAATTCAGAATATCCTTCTAATAAAATATTCATATTACTAGGGGGAAAGGTTCCCATTAAATTTATCAAAGATAAATCCTTTTAAATCTATTCTTAAATCTTCTTTTTAAAGATTCAACAAACTCCAAATTGATTTTTAATATCAAAAATCATTACTTTATGATTATTTAATTTAACAAAAATTAATCTTATCTTTAACTGGGTTAAAGAACTAATGTCATTTAAATACATTGTTCACGATAAACCCAAAATCATCTTCCATTAAATATGGAATTTTCACAGAAATCAAATTGATATATAACCGGTATAAATTCCCGTATCGGAGTAATAATATAAATGGAATAACGGCAAAGCCTTTAAAATCCCATTTATTATAACTGTCTTCTTTTACAGAAGCCTATCTCGATTATTATCAAATCGAATTTCCATTCAATTCCAATTTAATATATTAAATTGGAAAACTTAACTTTAGAAATTTTCTTTTTAAATCTTAATAAAGCGATTTATAAATTCTAAATCATATTTTCATTGTTAATTGGGTTAAAGAACAAATGTCGTTTAAAACACAGTTCACAATAAACCCAATTCACATATGATTTTATTCTAATTACTAAATATAATTTGAAACTCTAATAATCTTAAATAAAAGATTTATCCTTTCATACGGGGTTTAAGAACAGTGTTATTTAAGACACCATCCACGACAACCCAAATCCCGTTGTTTTATTTAATTTCAATTAAATATGGATTAATTGGAAGACTTCATTAAATCTTAATTTAAAAGATTTATTCTAGTAAATAACTAGTTCATTTCTATAAAAATATATTTTTATCTGTTGTCCATCCAAAAACGGACATAGAAATCATCATTTTATTCTTCGTTAAATATTATTTTAAAATATTCATTATTTAAAATATTCTTTATATAGAAAGATTTTTTTATGTATAAATATTCTTTACATTGCAATATTCTTTATTTATAAGAAATCCTAAATCGGAATGCGACTCAATCATTTACCATATAATTACGGTTATATGGATTTCATACATTGTATGTATATGACAACAAATGATAAATAATCATCAACCCATCCAATCAACATCCATAGTGAAGTTCACAACTTTGTGAGCATTAAAATGAAATAATAATGCTCATCGCAGCCTGTTAATCTATCGATCGACATACAACTAAATATTGGGACTAGTGTATGTCAAGTATCATCCCAATACCCATGTGGGGTTTTTCAGCCAACAACAGTTCATATAATAGATAATTGGTTAATCAATTTAACCAATTCTAATTCTGCTAACATACTGATGATAATGAACACAACATGTTATTTAATTCCTAATGCCAAATAAAAATGTAATTTACTCGCATAATTTTCCTACATGTTTCTAATGTCTTGTAACACCCCACGTCCATTAATGTCACTCTCAAAGTGAATGAATTAACTTTCATGGAGCATTATTAGTGTATAGAACAGAATATAACTAGACAGATACATATATTGGTACTTGAAAATTTCAAACAACTTTTATTGCAGTGGAGAAATAGTTTGATTACAACAACTTCATAAACCAACAGTAAAACCAAGTACACTTAATATCCATCTTGACAAATTGTTTTCTGAGTACATAAAGTAAAAAAGCATAACCCCAACACAAGAAGCCATAAAAGAGATGAGCTGAACTTTACTTTCAGCAATCTAAGCACTTCCAAAAGAGAGAGAAAGAGATCCAAGATCAAGCTCCACTAGTACTAGTCCCACCCTGAGAACCTTGGGGGGGGGGGGGGAAGGAAGAAAAGAGGCAAAAACAAGGGGGTCAGACATAAAGTCTGGTGAGTACAAAAACTTTAACAATATAATTATTAAAGTAATTATGATAAGGCATAAATTGGTAAAACAAGGAATGACTGTGAAACATATGGGCATGAAAAAGCAAACAAGAGGAATATTCTGGCGTTAATCCCGTCCTTAATCACTATAGGATAATTACTATACTGCACCATCACTAGTCACCCTAAAAGTTTATCCCGCCTACTGAACGTAATAATGATAATGGTAGGTTCGTGTACCCCTAGTTGCCTTCATAGCTGTCGCCTGCCCCTATCTCCACTAGTTGTACATACTACCCCCATGCGATCGGCTCCCTAACTCGTAGATACCCGTGCTGGTCCCACAGTGGGGTGTATCACTCTCCAAAGTGGCTACCTGATACCACTAAAGATGCACGGCTTATATCTACACGATGCAACAACGTCTTACCTACCAGCCCGGGCCCACGCACGCACATGACCCCGTTGGACTTGCGTTGCCACCGCTAACTCGTTTTGACCTTTTACAATCAAACCCAGTAAGCGTATCCCGTCCTCGATCTAACTCAAGCTCACAAAGATACTTAATGGGTTACTAGTTTGAAAAGAGCCCCATACTTGACACAAGCTTTCCACCTATGCTTGGTCCCCACTAGAATTTCCCACTTAACCCCTTCTTATTCATGTCTTTTACATGTTTTCAACTTGGTTAAGTGTTTCTAATCGTATTTCACATGTCACCCAGGCCATCCACTTAACCCCCATGTCCCACCACATGTTTATCTGGTTAAGTGTTACTTAATTCATTAGAACTATAACCTTATAAAGACCTCCCACATTAGACTACCGTTTGCGGTTGCTGGATTTGCTGGGTGGGTCCGGGCAGTCTTATACTGCAAACGAGCCTAACCTCGTGTCTTTACAATTGTTACGCATTTAATTTGTGCCTTTGACCTCTCACATTAGACTACCATTTGTGGTTGCTGGATTTGCCGGGCGGGTCCGGGCAGTCTTATACCACAAACGAGTCTAACCTTGTGTCTTAGGCGGTTAATTATTACACATAATTATTTAACCCCAAATTGGATTAATATCCCTATTCAAATTTTTCAATAAATTCCAAATTAATTTATGTCCATAATTGTCACCTAAATTATTGTCCATAAATTCCAAGTATACAAATTATACTAATTAATGTCTCAAATTAACTATAAGCCTTTTTAAGCCATTTTATGCAAATTCACAATATTAATATTTAATATTATCCCATCATCCCCACGCTATTCGTACGTTTTAATATGACATATGTTAGACTGGCAAATAGTCTAACTTATAAAAATTAAACCAACATCACATCTTGTATAACACATAAAATAGATCTAAGAATCATGACATAAGTTTGCATAGCCAATAACTTGCATAGGCAATGGGTATACCTAAATTTGTATAAACTATCATGGATCTAAATATAGATCTAAACACAAAGATGTGAACTTCCACATATTGATATGGTTTTCTTATAACTTGCATATGAATTTCATTCAAACTAGCATACGATTCACATACAAAACTAGCATAGGCAATGGGCATATTGAACATAAATTCGCATAACTATGTACTACCACGGATCTAAATATAGATCTAAACATAAAGATGTGAACTTGCATATGGATCTAAACATGTAAATTAATGCCACATAAACTAACATATGTATATACATGATTCACATATGAACTTGTATATAATCCACCTACAGACTTGCATACGATTCATAAACTAGCATATGATTTAACATCCCAAACTTGCATAAGATTCATATACATATGATTTAACATCCAAACTTGCATAAGACGAATCAAGTTAATCATGTACAATTTAACATATGAAATAGATCCACAATAAAAAAAAACTGTCAATGACAACATCACATGATTCAAAGGCATATTATCATAATCCCAATTATAACTTATCACAATTAAATTAATTAATTATTTTGTGAAAGAAACTATACTCACAAACAAAAGAACGGTCTTGTTTTTCTGGGATCTATATTCTGAAACTAAATGGCTTGCCTTTGATGTAGACTAATTGTTATTCTAATTTAGATTTAGACTTGATTTTGATTCTTGCTTCTATCTTGCTTTTGAGTTGAAAGAGAACGGCGGCTACTCTAGGTTCCCCATTGACGGCATGGCGGCTCTTGGTATGAATTAGTGTGATTAGGGTTGAGGGTTTGGGAGTGTTTTTATAGAATTTTAATTTAATAAGAACCATCGGATTAACCTAGGAATAACCAAAACCATTCAGATAGCAACCTAAGCCCTAGTGACTTAGCAATGACTCACTGTTCGGATCAGAACACTCCAGAAATCTATGCAGGTTTTTAGCCCGACATGGGCGCATTTGGAAGGTGCGCCAGTGCATTTTTGTACTGGCGCACTTCACAAGTGCGCTAGTGCATTCTGGTCTGTTTCCGTTTTTTCTGCCTAACTTCGTTCGTCCATATCTCCTTCATACGGTGTCCGTTTTATGCAAACTCGGAATCTATCTCAAGCAGAATTCCGAGATGAACGCAATGGCGTAACCCGTTTCCCTTAATTCTCATATTTGAAATTAAGTATTCTTTAATTCGTTAATTTTAATATTTAAAATCATGGGGTGTTACATTCTCCCCTCCTCAAAGGATTTCACCCCCGAAATCTCCAAGTTAAGGAGAATGTGTATCCTAATATCCAATCATTCATCTACTCAACCATCAAACACAGGCATCCATTGTCCTTACAAGATTTCTAATGCCGTATGAACATGCAAAAAGTGTGTGTATATGTTCCTTATCTAATGCAAAATTAGGCGGTATACTGATTCAGTTGACCTCCTTAATGCAAATCATGATAGTGCCATGCGTCCATTATGTATGCGAAAGAATCCTAACGATACATATTATTTCTACATGCATGCACAACCATTCATCAAAATGCATCATCCATATGATTGCCCAACCATTATACATCCATAAATTTAGATATGCACACACATTTATATGCAATATGAAGGTGATTGAGCCGATCTAGTGCCTAATGTGTGTGTACATGCATCCACGAGCAACCACTAGCAACCACTTGCATCCATTTGCATCCACTAAACATAACATGTCTTAAACACATGTTTGCAACCATAGGGTTCTTCCTAACTAAAGATCGAAGATGTCATCGCAAAGATAATACTAAATGATAGGAAAAGTATCAACAAAGCAGGAGGAAAAGGAGAAAATAAAAACATACCTTCAAAAAGGAAAGGGTACAGTGTATGCATCTTGTCTTCCGTTTCCCAAGTCGCGTCTCCTTATTCATCTCCACATTGCACCTTGACCAACTTGACCTCTTTGTTGCATAGCTTTTTCACCTCCAATCCAAGAATGTGTATAGGAGCTCATCTAACCGTGGCATTGCGCTTTACTTCCACTTCTTTGAGCGTCCTCGGCTCCATCACTTACGATGTATCATGTAAACACTTACGCAAATGCGAAACGTGAAACACGTCATGAACACCACTGAGCTTTTCTGGAAACTCTACTCTATACACCATCTGCCCAATCCTCTCTGTAATTGGAAAGGGTCCTATGAACCTCGGTGCCAACTTCCCTACTGATCAAAATCGGACTATGTTTCTCAATGGTGACACCTTAATAAAAACCATGTCCCCAATATTGAACTCAAGATCGGTTCGTCTCTTATCAGCATATGACTTCTGTCGGTCCTGTGCCGTCTTCATTCGCCGTCAAACCAGGTCTATCTTTTCCGAAGTCTCCCTAATCATGTCGGGGCCAAGCAAAACCTTGTCCGTGGATTCCCACCAACAAGTAGGTGATCGGCACGGTCGTCCATAAAGAGCCTCAAAAGGTGCCATGCCAATGCTAGCCTGAAAGGTGTTATTATAGGCGAACTCCACTAATGGAAGATGTTCTTCCCATGTTCCTCCAAAGTCTAGGATGCATAGCCTCAAAAGGTCTTCTAGAATCCGATTTACTCTCTCGGTCTGGCCGTCCATCTAAGGGTGATAAGCGGTGCTTAAGCGTAATTGTGTTCCAACCGCCTTTTGTAAGCTTTTCCAAAATTCGGTTGTGAAAATGGGATCTCTATCGCTCACAATACTATAGGGTATGCTGTGTAGACGAACTATCTCTCGAAGGTAAACAGATGCTAACCATGCGGCGGTCCTTCTACTTTTAACGGTAATAAAATGGGCATTTTTGGTAAGTCTGTCTACAATTACCGAAATCCCCGTATTACCCTTCCTTGATCTTGGAAACCCATCTACAAAATCCATGGAAACACTTTCCCATTTCCACAGCGGAATCTCTAAAGGGTGGAGCAAACCACTGGGCTTCTTTTGCTCCACCTTGACTTGCTGGCACACTAAGCATCTAGAAATGAACTCAGCCACGTCATTCTTCATTCTGGCCCAAAAGAAAACTCGCTTCGTATCCCTATACATCTTGTCACTACCGGGATGTATGGTCATCTTAGAGCGATGTGAGTCTTCAAGAATTGCCTTCATCAAGATCTTGTCTTATGGTACGCAAAGTCTCCCACCTCTACGCAACCAGCCTCTCTGATCTATAACATATCTATTAAGATGACTCGAAGACTCCCCTCCTATGAGCTTGCCTACTATCTCAACCAACTGTGGGTCATCCCGCTGTGCCTCTTCAAGTCGACCAAAAGTGTAGGTTGCACCTCTAACGATGCCAACAACCCGGGTACATAATCGACAGAGGGTCTGAAGTCAAAGGTAGATATATACTCCAAACTCTGCCGCTCTACGAACAAAGGACTTAAAGTCAACTTCTTTCTACTTAAGGCGTCGGCTACAACGTTACCCTTCCAGGGGTGTATGCAATCTCAAAATCGTAGGATGCCAAAAAATCCATCCACCTCTGTTGCCTCAAGTTTAGATCTTTCTGAGAGAACAATTACTTTAGCAACTTATGGTCTGTATACAACTCAAACCTCTCGCCAAGCAAATAATGACACCACGACTTAAGCGCAAAAACTATGGCAGCCAACTCTAAGTCGTGGGTAGGGTAATTTTTCTCATGAGCTTTCAACTGCCTTCCACCATAGCATATCACCCTTCCTTCTTGCATTAAAAATGCGCCAAGCCCTGTCCCGCAAGCATCGGTATATACTGTGAATGGCTTACTACCGTCTGGCAAAACTAAAACTTGAGCTGTCGTCAAAGCCCTCTTCAGACGTTGGAAAGCATCGTCTCAGTCAACATCCCAAGCAAAAGTCAAGTTCTTCTTCGTTAACCGAGTGAGTGGGGCTGATATCTTCGCGAAGTCCTTAATGAATTTCCTTAATAACCAGCCAACCCTAAAAAGCTTCTTACTTCTATTGTGTTCTCAGGAATTTTCCAATCTTGGATTGCCACCACCTTTGAGGGATCCATAGCTATCCCTTCCTTAGAGACCACGAGTCCTAAAACCTCACTTCTTTTCTTCAAAAATGGCACTTAGAGAACTTAGCTTTAAGTTGATGTGCTCGTAGGGTCTCTAAGACTTCCCTAAGATGTAGGGCATGCTCTTCTTCACTTCTAGAGAAAACCAAGATATCGTCCACAGTGACTACCACAAACTTGTTTAGAAACTCCCTAAACACCCTACTCATTAAGTCAACAAAGTATGTGGGTGCATTCGTCAAACCAAAAGGCATGACGAGCCATTCGAAGAAACCGTCAGGAGTTCAAAATGCAGTCTTACCTATGTTGTCTTCAGCCACCCTTAGCTGATGAAACCCTGTAGCCAAATCCAGTGGCGAGAAAACCGAAGCACCCACCAACTGATCGAATAAATCATCTATCCTCGGCAATGGGTGTATGTTCCTCTTTGTTAGCTTATTCAGCTCTATATAGTCCACGCACAATCTAAATGAACCATCGGCTTTTGTAGCAAAAACGACTGGAGCACCCCACTCCGAAATACTTCTTCTTATAAACCCCTTCTCAAGCAATTCTTTCACTTAATTACCGAGTTCTTTTCTCTCTCTCGGAGCCATGTGGCGCACTGGTAATGCAACCGGCTTTGCATTATCTACTAGGTATATTCGAAAGTCTATCTCGCGCCTCGGGAGTAAACTTTGAACTTCATCGAAGTCGCCACTGTATTCACGGACCACACGAACAGATTCCAAATCATCATTGGATGCGTCAAGGGATTCTAGGTAGCTAAGCATTACCGGACCTCTAGGGTCACAAGAAATATCGAGGGTCTTTCCACAATGAGTCAGCAATCTAACTACCCTTCTTTCACGATCTAGGATGGCACCGTATCTAGCTAGCCAATCCATGCCTAGAATCAAGCCATAGCCCATGAAGCCAAGAACGAAGGCGTTGCATTCAAACCCAACGCCCAAGATAGACACTCTTGAATCCCGACAAATCATTGAAAGATGAGCCGAACCACCAATAGGATTTGAGACTACTATGGGATCCATAACTAGACTAGTATTTAGGTACAGTGTTTCAACTAACGAAGGAGATACAAACGAGTGTGAAGCGCCAGAGTCAAACAAAGTACGAACAGGATGATCAAACAGAAAAACTAAACTTTCAATGGAAATGTTTCTACCTCTCTCCTGTCCTGGTGCCATGAGAGCATGAACCTGCCCTTTTGCCTGTCATGGTGCCATGAGAGCCTGAATATGCCCTCCTGAAGTGGACCCTGTCCTTTGCCCTTGCCCCTGTTTCCTCTGGCAGTCTTTAATTAGATGTCCTGCCTCTCCACAGTGGAACCAACCGGTCTTCTTCTTTTTCCTACTGTCCTTGCTTAGATGGCCTGGTGTCCCATAATTAAAGCCCCTTTTCTTTCCCTTGCCATTGTTATCCTTACCTCTTTCTTGTTTTGCTGTTGTGATTTCTTTTGATCCCCTTTCTTCTCCGGTGCCTTATTAGCATTAGCACCTTTCTCCTCTTCATGCATAAGCGCCGTGCCAACCAATCTCTCAAAGGTAGCCCCTATCGGAATGTGGGTCATAGCCAACTCGTGTAGCAGCTCATTCAAGCCTTTAACGAACCTCAGAGCCTTCTTCTCGGGTGTGTTCACCAAGTCTAAGCCAAATCTCGCCAATTAATTGAACTTGTTGACGTACTCCTTTACTGACAAATTTCCTTGCTTCAACGCTAAGAACCTCTCCATATATAAATTTTCTTCTACTCGTGAGAGAAATTTCATCTCGAACCTACGCCTAAATTCCATCCATGTCTCCATTGGACGCTCTCCATTCGTGACCTCCCACCAAAATGAGGCTTCGTCCTTCATTAACCAAGCAGCCAATTGGACCTTCCTTCCATCTTCTACCTCGAAGATACCAAGTAAATCTTCCACCTCCTTAAGCCAATTTTGAGCTTCAACAAACATTTCTAATCCGTGAAAAGGTTTCCCACGCATTGCCCAAAAATCTTTGCATATCTTTGAAAAAGTATCAATGCGAGGCGGGGGAGGAGGAGGAGCGACTGCAGTTGGGGGAGGAGGAACATTTGCTGGGCCTGCGGCAGTGGCCCTAGCCTCCAGATAACTTCTAAATCATCCTGGTATCGGTATGCCCTCGGGTATCTCAGGTTCCTCAGACATGCAGAAAAAGAAAAGGAAGAGATTCAACATTGAGAAACGAAGAAAAGATATATGGCTCTTGGGGTTATGTTTTTCTAAAACAATTTTTTCTCTTGAAAATACTTATTTTTGAAAGTATTTCTTTATAAAATGCTTTTGAAAAACAGGTTTTCAAAATTCATATCTGTTATGGTAACCTTCAGCTCTGATACCATGTGTAACACCCCACGTCCATTAATGTCACTCTCAAAGGGAATGCATTAACTTTCATGGAGCATTATTAGTGTATAGAACAGAATATAACAAGACAGATACATATATTGGTACTTGAAAATTTTAAAACAACTGTTATTGCAGTGGAGAAATAGTTTGATTAAAACAACTTCATAAACCAACAGTAAAACCAAGTACACTTAATATCCCTCTTAACAAATTGTTTTCTGAGTACATAAAGTAAAAAGTATAACCCCAACACAAGTAGCCATAAAAGAGATGAGGTGAACTTTACTTTCAGCAATCCTAGCACTTCCAAAAGAGAGAGAAAGAGATCCAAGATCAAGCTCCACTAGTACTAGTCCCACCCTGAGAACCTGGTGGGAGGAGGGGGGAGGAAGAAAAGAGGCGAAAACAAGGGGGTCAGACAAAAAGTCTGGCGAGTACAATAATTTTAACAATATAATTATTAAAGTAATTAGGATAAGGCATAAATTGGTAAAACAAGGAATGACTGTGAAACAAGTGGGCATGACAAAGCAAACAAGAGGAATATTGTGGCGTTAATCTCGTTCCTAATCACTATAGGATAATTACTATACCGCACCATTACTAGTCACACTAAAAGTTGATCTCGCCAACTGAACGTAATAATGATAATGGTAGTTTCGTGTACCCCTAGTTGCCTTCATAAGTGCCGCCTGCCCCTATCTCCACTAGTTGTACACACTACCCCCATGCGATCGTCACCCTAACACATAGATACCCATGCTGGTCCCACCGTAGGGTGTATCACTCCCCAAAGTGGCAACCCGATACCACTAAAGATGCACGGCTTATATATACACGATGCAACAACGTCTTACCTACCAGCCCAGGCCCACGCACGCACATGACCCTGTTGGACTTGTGTTGCCACTGCTAACCCGTTTTGACCCCTTACAATGAAACCCAGTAAGCGTGTCCCGTCCTCGATCTGACTCGAGCTAACAAAGATACTTAATGGGTTACTGGTTTGAAAAGGGTCCCCATACTTGACACAAGCTTTCCACCTATGCTTGGTCCCCACTAGAATTTCCCACTTAACCCCTTCTTATTCATGTCTTCTTACATGTTTTCAACTTGGTTAAGTGTTTCTAATCGTATTTCACATGCCACCCAGGCCACCCACTTAACCCCTATGTCCCGCCACATGTTTATCTGGTTAAGTGTTACTTAATTCATTAGAACTGTAACCTTATAAAGATCTCCCACATTAGACTACCGTTTGTGGTTGCTGGATTTGCCGGGCGGGTCCCGGCAGTCTTATACTGCAAACGAGCCTAACCTCATGTCTTTACAATTGTTACGCATTTAATTTGTGCCTTTGACCTCTCACATTAGACTACCGTTTGTGGTTGCTGGATTTTCCAGGCGGGATCGGGCAGTCTTACACCACAAACGAGTCTAACCTCGTGTCTTAGGCGGTTAATCATTACACATAATTATTTAACCCCAAATTGGATTAATATTCCTATTCAAATTTGTAAAAAATTCCAAATTAATTTATGTCCATAATTGTCACCTAAATTATATCCATAAATTCTAGGTATACAAATTATACCAATTAATGTCTCAAATTAACTATAAGCCTTTTTAAGCCATTTTATGCCAATTGACATTATCAATATTTAATATTATCCCATCGTGCCCACGCTATTCATACATTTTAATATGACATATGTTAGACTGGAAAATAGTCTAACTTATAAAAAGAAAAGCAACATCACATCTTGCATAACACATAAAATAGTTCTAAGAATCATGACATAAGTTTGCATAGCCAATAACTTGCATAGGCAATAAGTATACATAAATTTGTATAAACTATCATGGATCTAAATATAGATCTAAACATAAAGATGTGAACTTGCACATATGGATATGGTTTTCCTATAACTTGTATATGAAATTCATTCAAACTAGCATATGATTCACATACAAAACTAGCATAGACAATGGGCATATAGAACATAAATTTGCATAACTATATACAACCACGGATCTAAATATAGATCTATACATAAAGATTTGAACTTGCATATGGACCTAAACATGTAAATTAATGTCACATAAACTAGCATATGTATATACATGATTCACATATGAACTTGTATATAATCCACCTACAGACTTGCATACGATTCATAAACTAGCATATGATTTAACATTCCAAACTTGCATAAGATTCATATACATATGATTTAACATCCCAAACTTGCATAAGATGAATCAAGTTAATCATGTACAATTTAACATATGAAATAGATCCACAATAAAAAACTGTCAACGACAACATCACATGATTCAAAGTCGTATTCTCGTAATCCCAATTATAACTTATCACAATTAAATTAATTAATTATTTTGTGAAAGAAATCATACTCACAAACAAAATAACGGTCTTGTTTTTCTGAGATCTGTATTCTGAAACTGAATTGCTCGCCTTTGATGTTGACTAATTGTTATTCTAATTTAGATTTAGATTTGATTTTGATTCTTGCTTCTATCTTGCTTTTGAGTTGAAAGAGAACAGCGGCTACTCTAGGTTCCCCATTGATGGCATGGTGGCTCTTGGTATGAATTAGTGTGATTAGGGTTTGAGAGTATTTTTATAGAAGTTTAATTTAATAAGAGCCATCGGATTAACCTAGGAATAACCAAAACCATTCAGATAGCCACCTAAGCCCTAGTGAGTCAGCAATGACTCACTGTTCGGGTCACAACACTCCAGAAATCTGTGCAGGTTTTTAGCCAGACATGGGCGCACTTGGCAGGTGCGCCAGTGCTAAGTGCATTTTTGTACTGGCGCACTTCGCAAGTGCGCTAGTGCATTCTGGTCTGTTTCCGGTTTTTCTGCCAAACTTCGTTCGTCCATATCTCCTTCATACGGTGTCTGTTTTACGCAAACTCAGACTCTATCTCAAGCAGAATTCCGAGACGAACACAATGGCGTAACCCCTTTCCCTTAATTCTCACATTTGAAATTAAGTATTCTTTAATTCGTCAATTTAAATATTTAAAATTACGAGGTGTTACATGTTTAATAAAATGTAATTTATTTATATGACATTATTGCTGATGACTAATGAAAAGATAATTTTCAATTTCTTTTATTTGAATGCAAATATTCTTAACTTTAACACATAAAGAAATAATCTTAACTTATTTTTCAATGTCTAACCCAACACATAAAAATGTTTATTTTAAATTGCATACAAATTCTAACGTATGCATTAACATATAAAGATGTCACTTTAACTTACCTACACATTCTAATGTATGTGTGGCAATAAATTGATTCTTTATTAATCATACAATTTCTAATGTATGTTTTGCAAATAAAGTTGATTCTTATATTTGCATACACATTATATTTCAACAAAATGTATAAAAAGTGATATATTCATTTTGTCGACAATTCTATTTAACAAAAATGCTATTTGTGTTTACCGCTTTTATTTAACCAAAAATGTAATTTTAGTTTTTAACCATCTTATTTTGACAAAACATACATTTTTGTTTCAACTAATATATTTCGACAAAAATGAATATTTTGGTTCAACTAATCTATTTGGCCAAGAATGTATATTTTGACAAAAATGTGTATTTTATCCAACTCATCTATTTTGACAGAAGTGTATATTTTGAAAAAAAAAATGGTTTGCTTTAACTAATCTATTTTGAAAAAAATGAATATTTTGACAAAATGTATATTTTGATTCAACTTACCTATTTCAACAAAACAATAAAGATAATGACTTTGTTTTATTGACAAATTTATTTCAACCAAACAGTAAGAATGATAACTTTGTTTTGTAGACAATTCTAATTCAACAAAACAAATGAAAGTGACATGCTTGTTTTGTCGACAATTCTAATTCAACAAAACAAATGAAAGTAACATGTTTGTTTTGTCAACAATTCTAATTCAACAAAACAAACGAAAGTAACATGTTTGTTTTGTCAAATCTAATGCGACAAAAATGATAATGTTTGTTTTAACCATTATAATTTGACAAAAGTGACCAATTTGTTTTAACTATGATAACTTGACAAAAGCGACAAATTGGATTTTAACTTTGATAATTTGACAAAAGTGACAATTTTAGTTCTAACTTTTATAATTTGATAAAAGTGTATATTTTGTTTAACAATTCAAATTTGACGAAAATGAATGTTTTTATTTAACCATACTAATTGACAAAAATGAATGTTTTTGTTTAACTATTCTATATTGACAATGAAAACATTTCTTTTGAAATCTATTATTTATTGTAATAAAACATATTTTTTATTTTACTCTTTTTGTTTTTGTTGAACAAAATGACAACAAAAATGAAATTTTTTAATAATAGTCTTTTTATTCCAATCTTTTATTGCTAATCTTTTTGTGTTAAATTTGTTTCAATAACATGTTTTGACACAAATGACAATTTTTATTCCAATTTACATGCTTTGACAAAAAGGTTATTTTTATTTCAACTAACACGTTTTGATAAAAAGGTTATTCTTATATCAACTATCATGTTTTGATAAAAGGGTTATTTTTATTTCAACTATCATGTTTTGATAAAAGGGTTATTTTTATTTCAACTAAAATGAAGTGAACAAGAATATATTTTTGTTACAACCAAAATGAGATGAACAAAAGTATATTTTTGTTACAACAAAATGAGAATGATAAATGTGTCATTTTTGTTTGCAACAAAATCATATTAACAAATGTATATTTTTATTGCAACAAAAATGATTATGGAGAATGTATCATTTTTGTATGCAACAAAATCATATTAACAAATGTATATTTTTATTACAACAAAAATGGTAATGGAGAATGTGTCATTTTCGTTTGTAACAAAAACCATATGAAAATAAGTTTCATTTTTGTTACAACAAAAATAACATGAAAATAAGATCCATTTTTGCTACAACAAAAATGACATGAATAAAGGTTTTCATTTTTATTACCACAAAAGGGATATAAATAAAGGTCTCATTTTTATTACAACAAAATGACATGAAATAAAAGTGTATTCTCTTTTTCAATACAAATCATATGAACAAAAATCAAATTTTGTTTTCAAGCAAAAATTCATATGAACAAAATTATATTTTTGTTTTCTAATAAAAATCATATCAACAAAAATTCTTTTTTTGTTCCTATTTTTTTCAACACCATTATTTCATCGAGTCAGCAGATCTATATAATAACATCAATCAACAAAACAAATCATGAATAACAATAGTAGAATTTCATACATGATTTCAGATATTTCTATGACGCAATAAAAAATCATTTTTATTAATTTAAAAAGGAGATCTCACATCGATTTGCATGAATTTTCAAAGTGCTCCATTTCAGATTTGGTTTAATCCATCATCTAGATCTGGTCAACACGATTCCAACGCAACCGGAATTTCTGAATTTCGATTTCGTACGAAGAAGTTATGTCAATTTGAATATCAATTACATTTATATGATAATTAAATAATAATTATAATAATTATTTTCCACTAATCCACCTTTTAACATTAATCTTTCTTCCTCTTCGTTGTTGTTAAAACCGAACACAAAACTCCACTTCCTCTTCCTCCTGCGCGCCCGAACTCTAAAGCCCCGGACCACCATCAAACCGTACCACGACAACGCCGCTACCATGCTCCATCACCGCCCCACCCTGGTGAAATTCTGTAACACCCCGTAATTTTATAACATTAAAATTCACAAATTAAAGTATACTTAATTTTTAGAAAAGAATTAAGTGAAATGGGTTGTGCAGAGAAATATATATATATATTGATATATATATATATATAAATTAAAAATTAAATAAATAAATATGCGAAAAAGTTCAAAACAGCGAATTAGGAGGGGGAATAACCCAACCGGCCCATTTTTGAGGTCGACCTGAGCCCCGCTGGGTCGACTAGGGGTTAATCCAGGGTGTTTGGCTGTCAACCCGTGGGCCGATTCGCTCAAATGCAGATTTTGCATTTGATTGTTTCTCATGGTTTATGGTTAATCTAATGGTCCTAAATAACTTCCTACACCTATAAATACATCCTAATGCTAACCCTAACCCTAATTAAAATTGAATAGTTACCATCGCCATGGAAATCAATGGAGCCGCCGCCAACTAAGAAAGAAGAAAAGCAAATTCAATTCTAATTCTCTCAACCCTAAAGCAAAGCAAAACTCTCTCTTTTCTTCTATAAATTGTGAGTATGATTATCTTAACAAGATTATTATCCTTTTAATTAGGTTGAGTTATGAATGAATTATGAGTAGATGATGTGAATTATCATATATGTTGTTGTAAACCCCTTTTGCTATCATGTATATTGTAAATCCAATGTTATGTGATGATGATATCTTACATGTTGTAAATCATGCTATGATGATGTTATGTATGTTGAAAGTTTCTATGCTAAGTTATGATGAATCATACATGTTAAAAAGGCCATGATGTTAACATCTATGCTAGTTAGTTCATATTAATTAAATCATCATGTTTGGGTTATGTTGATCTATATGACAAGTCACATATGCAAGTTAGATTGATTAGAAAAGTTATGAACATATGCCAAGACATCTATTATGACATCTAGAATTATGTTATGACATATGTGATATCCTATGTTAGTTCACACCATCATTATGTTGCCTAAAAACCCCAATGCAAGTTTATGTATAGATTTGGGCTATGATCATATCATGTAAATTGAGACATTTAACAAGTTGACACCTTTTGATCTTTAACATGTGTAGTTTATGCAAGTTTCACCCCTATTATGATTAGATTTATTTTAGTTGTCTATATGTTGTGATAATTTATCTTTGTGCTAGGTGTTAGACTATACAAGTCTAGCCTATATTATGCGTTGAATAAGCGAACGTATAAACGTGGGGTAGGGGTAATATTAAGGATTTAATATTAAAAAGTTGGGGTGCAATTGATATGATTTTGCATGCCATAAGTGGATGGCCATAATTGAGTCAATTATGGACATCATTAAAAGTTGACTTAATTAATAATTTGAATAGGGAATTATTAAAACTGGGGTAAAAGATTTTAAGTGTTAATCAATGCTTAGGACACGAGGTTGGACTCGTTTGTAACGTAAACCTGCCCGGACCCGCCCGTCAAATCCAGTGGTCACAAATGTCAGCCCAATGTGAGAGTTCCTAGGCCTAAACTAAAGCATAACGGTTGTAAAGACACGAGGTTAGACTCTTTTATGGTGTAAAACTACCCGGACCCGCCCGGCAAATCCAGCTGCCATAAATGCCAGTCTAATGTGAGAGGTCTTTATGAGGTTATGGTCTGAATGAACTAAGAAATACTTAACCAGATAAACATGTAAGGTGGGACATGGGAGTTAAGTAGGTGCCTTGGGTGGCATGAGGAATATAGGGGGTGCCCTTAGTGGCATGTGAAATACGATTAGTAAGACTTAACCAAACACACATGTAAATGAACATGACTAAGAGGGTTAAGTGGGATATATTAATGACAAGCTTAGTTGGGTAGCTTGTGGGTGCCCATTTCAACCAGTATCCCAAACGTATCTTTGTGGGCTCGACCCAAGTCGAGGACGGGACACGCATACTGGGCTTGACTATAAGAGGCCAAAACGGGGAGCAGTGGCAACGCAAGTCCAACGGGTTTCATATGCGTGTGTGGACCCGGGCTGGTAGGTAAGACGTTGTTGCATCGTGTAGGTATAAGCCGTGCATTCTAAGTTGTATCGGGTTGCCACTTTAGGGGAGTGATACACCCCACTGTGGGGCTAGCACGGGTATCTACGAGTAGGGAGCCGATCGAAATTGGGTAGTGGGGTACACCTAGTGGAGATAGGGGAAGACGACACCTATGTAGTCAGCTAGGAGTACACGAAGTTAATTATAAAATTTCTAAGAGGGTAGTGGGGTACACCTAGTGGAGATAGGGGCAGACGGCACCTATGTAGTCAGCTAGGGGTACGCAAGGCTATTTATATAGTTTCTGTGTGTAGCATGCAGGATAAACCTTTAGGGTGACTGGTGCGGTGCAAGGTAGTAATTGGAATGGTGCAGTGTAGTAATGTGCGGTGCAGTGTAGTAATGTGCGGTGCAGTATAATAATTATTCGTTAGTAATTAGGTATGCCTTTACCGTTATCTTTAACGTTATCTTAAACGTTATCCTTATCTGTTCATTCCATACCTAATAGTTCATAGACATTTACTTGTCTTCCAGCTTATGCCTTAGTCTAGTTATTTTGATAATAGTATTGTTAGAATTGTCATACTCGCCAGACTTTATGTCTGACCCCCTCCATTTCTATCCTTTTCCCCCTCCAGGTCCTCAGGTTGGACCCAGCTCAAGTGGAGTTTGATTGGATTGCTTCATCTCTTTGGAAAGTTTGGACCCTTGAAGTAAAGTCCAGCTTGTTATCTTCTTTAATGGCTATTTGTGTAATGGGATTATGTATTTTGTTTTTATGAAGATGGATAATGTACTTGACTCTGATTAATGGTTTTGTGATGTAATAAACATGTTTCCGCTGCAATAAAAATGAAGTTTTAGTTTTCAAATACTGCTTATTATCTGTCTTGTTGTAATTTTTCTGTTCTATATTCACTTATAACCTCCATGGAAGTTAATGCATTCCCTTTGTGAGTGACATTAATGGACGTGGGGTGTTACACGTGGTATCAGAGCTTAAGGTTACCAGAACAGATAAAAATACTTTAGAAAAATAGTTATTTTTGGAACAAGTGTTTTCAAAAACATGTTTTAATGAGAAATTTAAAGAGAAAAGTTTTTAAGAAAAACATAATCCCCAACAGCCACATATCTTTATCTTTCGAATTCTCCATTTTGAATCTTTCCTTTTTCGTTTCAGCGTGGCTGAAGATCATAATCTACCCGACGGTGTAACAATACCAGGATGGTATAGGAGGCTATTGGAGGCTAGGGCCGCTGCAGGTCCAGCCAATGTTCCTCCACCACCAGTTGCACCCGTTCCTCCTCCTCGCGTAGATACTTTTGCAAAGACGTGCAAGGAATTCAAGGCTATGGGTGGAAAACCATTTCAAGGGCCAGAAACGTTTGTGGAAGCTAGAGATTGGCTTAAGGAGGTGGAAGAATTGCTAGAAATCTTTGAAGTAGAAGAAGGGAGAAGAGTTCGTTTAGCAGCTTGGTTGATGAAGGGAGAGGCCTCGTTTTGGTGGGAGGTCACTAATGGGGAGCATCCTGTTGACTCTTGGGCGAATTTCAGACGTAGGTTCGAGGCGAAGTTTCTCTCAAGGGCGGAAGAAAATCTATATATGGAAAGGTTCTTGACATTGAAGCAAGGAAGCTCATCAGTGAAAGAATATGTCAATAAATTTAATCAGTTAGCAAGGTTTGGCTTGGACTTGGTAAACACGCCGGAGAAGAAGCCTCTAAGGTTCGTGAATGGCTTGAATGAACCATTGCAAGGGTTGGCTATGACCCACATCCCGATGGGGGCCACCTTTGAGAAGTTAGTAGAAATGGCGCTCATGCATGAGGAGAAAAGCGCTAAAGCTGATAAGGCACCCGAGAAGAAGGGGGATCAGAAGAAAACACAACAGCAAAACAAGAAGGGTGGAAAAGACAATAATGGCAAGGGAAAGAAGAAGTGCTTTAACTGTGGAACCCCAGGCCATCTCAGCAAGGATTGCCGAAAGAAAAAGAAGATAGGTTGTTTACATTGTGGCGATGCGGGATATTTAGTGAAGGACTGCCCAAAGAAGGGGCAGAGGGCAGGAGCTACCTCGGGAGGACAGGTGCATGCTCTTATGGCACCAGGGCAGGCTAGGGGACAAGTTCAGGCTCTCGCGGTCCCACCGCTGCAAGAACGACGTAGAACTATTTATGTTGAAAGCTTAGATTTTCTGTTTGATCATCATGTCCGTACCTTATTCGATTCGGGTGCATCACATTCGTTTATCTCTACATTATTAGTTGAATCACTGCACTTAAACACCAGTTTAGTAGAGGATCCCTTAGTTGTTTCGAATCCAATAGGGGGCTCAGCTTATTTGTCCATGATGTGTTTGGATTTGAAAATTTCCATACTTAGCGTTGAATTTAGATGTGATGCTTATGTGTTGGGCTTCACGGGCTATGGGCTAATTTTAGGAATGGATTGGTTATCCAGAAATGGGGCCGTTCTTGATTGTGAAAGGAGAGTAGTTAGGCTCGTGACTCGCCTTGGCAACACTCTCGAAATCTTCTGTAATCCCATAAATTCGGTTATGCTAAGTTATCTAGAATCGCTTGACGCGTCTGAGGAATTTAGGGCATGTGGTCTCTAGGGAAGGGAGATATGTTAAGGCGGATGGGTCCCTTAGACTATGTGTAGACTATAGAGAACTTAATAAACTTACTAAGAAGAATAGACACCCACTGCCGAGGATTAACGATCTCTTCGATCAGTTAGTTGGCGCCTCAGTGTTTTCGCAGTTGGACTTAGCCACTGGGTTCCATCAGTTGAGAGTGGCTGAGGATAGCATAGACAAGACTGCCTTTAGGACTCCGGACGGTTTCTATGAATGGCTAGTGATGCCCTTCGGTTTGACAAACGCCCCAGCATATTTTGTTGAATTGATGAGTAGGGTGTTTAGGGAGTACCTTAACAAATTCCTTTGTAGATGACATCTTGATCTTTTCTAAGGAAGAAGAAGAGCATGCCCTACATCTTAGGGAATTGTTGGAGACCCTACGAGCGCATAGCCTTAAGGATAAATTTTCTAAGTGTCACTTCTGGAGGAAGGAAGTACGGTTCTTGGGGCATGTGGTTTCCAAAGAAGGGATAGCCGTGGATCCCGCGAAGGTGGTGGCCATCCAAGATTGGAAGGTCCCTAAAAATGCTACCGAAGTGAGAAGTTTCTTGGGGTTGGCTGGCTACTATAGGAAGTTTATCAAAGACTTCGCAAAGATATCAGCTCCATTGACACGCTTGACGAAGAAGAACCTAGTTTTCACATGGGACGTAGATTGTGATGGTGCGTTCCAACGTTTGAAGAGAGCTTTGACTTCAGCCCCAGTCTTAGTATTGCCAGACGAGAGTAAGCCATTTACCGTTTATACTGATGCTTGTGGGACAGGACAAGGCGCAGTCTTAATGCAAGAGGGTAGGGTAATAGCCTATGGTGGAAGGCAGTTGAGAGCGCATGAGAAAAATTATCCTACACATGACCTAGAATTGGCCGCTATTTTTTTCGCGCTTAAGTCTTGGCGTCATTATCTTCTTGGCGAGAAATTCGAATTATTCACTGACCACAAGTCTTTAAAATACCTATTCTCTCAAAAGGACTTGAACTTAAGGCAGCAAAGGTGGATGGAGTTCTTAGCGTCCTACGACTTCGAAATAGCCTATACCCCTGGCAAGGGTAACGTGGTGGCAGACGCCTTAAGTAGAAAAAGATTATCCTTAAGTCCTTTGTTTGATGAGCGGCGAAGTTTAGAATTCATTTCGATGTTTGACTTTAGACCTTCCGTTGACTTCGTACCCGGTTTGCTAGCATCCTTGGAGGTCAGACCTACACTTTTGGGACGGATTGGCGAGGCACAGCGAGACAACCCGCAGTTGGTTGAGTTAGTAGAAAAACTCAAAGGAGGGGAGTCATCAAGCCATCTCCGTAGGTATGCCCTAGACGATAAGGGTTGGTTACGTAGGGATGGTAGACTTTGTGTACCAAAAGACGATGACCTAAGGAAGACTATTCTTGACGAAGCACATCATTCGAAGATGACCATTCATCCCGGCGGGGACAAGATGTACAAAGACATGAAGGGACTTTACTTTTGGGCCGGCACGAAGAAAGATGTGGCCGAGTATGTCGTTAGATGCTTGGTGTGCCAACAAGTAAAAGCGGAGCAAAAGAAACCCGGTGGGTTGCTTCACCCATTGGAGGTTCCACTATGGAAGTGGGAAAGTGTCTCGATGGATTTTGTGGATGGGTTACAGTGATCAAGGAAGGGTAATACGGGAATTTGGGTTATAGTAGATAGACTTACTAAAAGCGCCCATTTCATTCCCGTAAAGAGTAAGAGGACTGCTCCATGGTTAGCCTCCGTATACGTTCGAGAAATAGTTCGTTTGCACGGTGTTCCTTCTAGCATAGTGAGCGACCGCGATCCTATTTTCACTAGCGAATTTTGGAGAAGTTTGCAAGAGGCGGTAGGGACTCAGTTATGTTTGAGCACCGCATATCATCCTCAGACGGACGGCCAGACCGAGAGGGTGAATCGCATTCTAGAGGATCTTTTGTGGCTATGTATCCTAGACTTTGGGGGTACATGGGAAGAGCATCTTCCACTGGTGGAGTTCGCATATAATAACAGATTTCAGTCTAGCATTGGTATGGCACCATTCGAAGCTCTTTATGGACGGCCGTGTCGTTCGCCTACATGTTGGTGGGAATCTACGGATAAGATCTTACTTGGGCCCGATATGATTAGGGAGACTTCGGAGAAGATCGACTTGATTCGAAGGAGGATGAAAGCAGCACAGGATAGGCAGAAATATTATGCAGATAAGAGGAGGACAGATCTCGAGTTTGAAGTTGGGGACATGGTCTTTGTCAAAGTGTCTCCATTACGGAACGTTGTTCGCTTTGGGTCCGTTGGGAAATTAGCACCAAGGTTTGTAGGGCCGTTTCCTATTAAGGAGAAAATTGGACAGATGGCGTATAGATTGGAGTTGCCCGAGAGACTTAGTGGTGTACACGACGTATTCCATGTGTCACATATGAGGAAGTGCTTGCACGAGACCGCGGAAGTGGTAGAGCCGAGCTTTCTTAGAGAGGTGGAGATAGAGCATGATGCGATAATTCGACGAGCTCCTATGCGCATTCTTGGGTCGGAGATCAAGAGGTTAAGGAATTGAGAGGTCATACTAGTCAAAGTGCAATGGGGAGATGATGAGAGCAACGCTACTTGGGAGACAGAAGAGAAGATGCGTTCACGATACCCTTTTCTTTTTGAGGGTATGTCTTTTAATTTCTCCGTTATCGCTTAGCTTGTACTTATCTTATCTTTAGTATATCCTCTCACTAGTATCTTTGACCTTTAGTTAGGATAATCCTATGGTTGAAACATGTGTTTGAGACATGTTATGTATGGTGGATGCAAAGTGGATGCAAGTGTTTGCTAGTGGTTGCTCGTGAATGCATATACACACACTGTGCATATAAACATTAAAGCATTAGAAGTCTTTTAAGGACAATGGATGCTGGTGTTTGATGGTTGAGTAGATGGACGATTAGATGGTAGGATATACATTCTTCTTGACTTGGAGATTTCGGGGACGAAATCCTTTAAGGAGGGGAGAATGTAACACCCCATAATTTTATAACATTAAAATTCACAAATTAAAGTATACTTAATTTTTAGAAAAGAATTAAGTGAAATGGGCCGTGCAGAGAAATATATATATATATATATTGATATATATATATATATATATATATATATAAAATTAAAAATTAAATAAATAAATATGCGAAAAAGTTCAAAACAGCGAAATGGGAGGGGGAATAACCGAACCGGCCCTTTTTTGAGGTCGACCCGAGCCTTGCTGGGTTGACTAGAGGTTAATCCAGGGTGTTTGGCTGTCAACCCGTGGGCCGATTCGCTCAAATGCAGATTTTGCATTTGATTGGTTCTCATGGTTCAGGGTTAATCTAATGGTCCTAAATAACTTCCTACACCTATAAATACATCCTAATGCTAACCCTAACCCTAATTAAAATAGAACAGTTACCGTCGCCATGGAAATCAATGGAGCCGCCGCCAACTAAGAAAAAAGAAAAGCAAATTCAATTCTAATTCTCTCAACCCTAAAGCAAAGCAAAACTCTCTCTTTTCTTCTCTAAATTGTGAGTATGATGATCTTAACAAGATTATTATCCTTTTAATTAGGTTGAGTTATGAATGGATTATGAGTAGATGATGTGAATTATCATATATGTTGTTGTAAACTCCTTTTGCTATCATGTATATTGTAAATCCAATGTTATGTGATGATGATATCTTACATGTTGTAAATCATGCTATGATGATGTTATGTATGTTGAAAGTTTCTATGCTAAGTTGTGATGAATCATACATGTTAAAAAGGCCATGATGTTACCATCTATGCTAGTTAGTTCATATTAATTAAATCATCATGTTTGGGTTATGTTGATCTATATGACAAGTCACATATGCAAGTTAGATTGATTAGAAAAGTTATGAACATATGCCAAGACATCTATTATGACATCTAGAATTATGCTATGACATATGTGATATCCTATGCTAGTTCACACCATCATTATGTTGCCTAAAAACCCCATATGCAAGTTTATGTATAGATTTGGGCTATGATCATATCATGTAAATTGAGACATTTAACAAGTTGACACCTTTTGATCCTTAACATGTGTAGTATATGCAAGTTTCACCCCTATTATGATTAGATTTATTTTAATTGTCTATATGTTGTGATAATTTATCTTTGTGCTAGGTGTTAGACTATACAAGTCTAGCCTATATTATGTGTTGAATAAGCGAACATATAAACGTGGGGTAGGGGTAATATTAAGGATTTAATATTAAAAAGTTAGAGTGCAATTGATATGATTTTGCATGCCATAAGTGGATGGCCATAATTGAGTCAATTATGGACATCATTAAAAGTTGACTTAATTAATAATTTGAATAGGGAATTATTAAAACTGGGGTAAAAGATTTTAAGTGTTAATCAATGCTTAGGACACGAGGTTGGACTCGTTTGTGACGTAAACCTGCCCGGACCCGCCCGACAAATCCAGTGGTCACAAATGTCAGCCCAATGTGAGAGGTCCTAGGCCTAAACTAAAGCATAACGGTTGTAAAGACACGAGGTTAGACTCTTTTATGGTGTAAGACTGCCCGGACCCGCCCGGCAAATCCAGCTGGCATAATGCCAGTCTAATGTGAGAGGTCTTTATGTGGTTATGGTCTAAATGAATTAAGAAATATTTAACCAGATAAACATGTAAGGTGGGACATGGGGGTTAAGTAGGTGCCTTGGGTGGCATGAGGAATATAGGGGGTGCCCTTAGTGGCATGTGAAATACGATTAGTAAGACTTAACCAAACACAAATGTAAATGAACATGACTAAGAGGGTTTAGTGGAATATATTAATGACAAGCTTAGGTGGGTAGCTTGTGAGGGCCCATTTCAACCAGTATCCCAAACGTATCTTTGTGGGCTCGACCCAAGTCAAGGACGGGACACGCATACTGGGCTTGACTATAAGAGGCCAAAACGGGGAGCGGTGGCAACGCAAGTCCAACGGGTTTCATATGCGTGTGTGGACCCAGGCTGGTAGGTAAGACGTTGTTGCATCGTGTAGGTATAAGCCGTGCATTCTCAGTTGTATCGGGTTGCCACTTTAGGGGAGTGATACACCCCACTGTGGGGCCAGCATGGGTATCTACGAGTAGGGAGCCGATCGAAATTGGGTAGTGGGGTACACCTAGTGGAGATAGGGGCAGACGACACCTATGTAGTCAGCTAGGAGTACACGAAGTTACTTATAAAATTTCTAAGAGGGTAGTGGGGTACACCTAATGGAGATAGGGGCAGACGGCACCTATGTAGTCAGCTAGGGGTACGCAAGGCTATTTATATAGTTTCTGTGTGAAGCATGCGGGATAAACCTTTAGGGTGACTGGTGCGGTGCAGTGTAGTAATTGGCGCAGTGCAGTGTAGTAATGTGCGGTGCAGTGTAGCAATGTGCGGTGCAGTATAGTAATTATTCGTTAGTAATTAGGTATGCCTTTACCGTTATCTTAAACGTTATCCTTATCTGTTCATTCCATACCTAATAGTTCACAGACATTTACTTGTCTTCCAGCTTATGCCTTAGTCTAGTTATTTTGATAATAGTATTGTTAGAATTGTCATACTCGCCAGACTTTATGTCTGACCCCCTCCATTTCTATCCTTTTCCCCCTCCAGGTCCTCAGGTTGGACCCTGCTCAAGTGGAGTTTGATTGGATTGCTTCATCTCTTTGGAAAGTTTGGACCCTTGAAGTAAAGTCCAGCTTGTTATCTTCTTTAATGGCTATTTGTGTAATGGGATTATGTATTTTGTTTTTATGAAGATGGATAATGTACTTGACTCTGATTAATGGTTTTGTGATGTAATAAACATGTTTCCGCTGCAATAAAAATGAAGTTTTAGTTTTCAAGTACTGCTTATTATCTGTCTTGTTGTAATTTTTCTGTTCTATATTCACTTATAACCTCCATGGAAGTTAATGCATTCCCTTTGTGAGTGACATTCATGGACGTGGGGTGTTACACGCACCTCCCTATGCCAAGAAAAACCGCCGTGAACGCCCCCTCTTCGAGGCCAAATTCTGCTCGACTCTGCCCCCTAGATCCGATCATCACAATACCACTTTGAAGAGCTCGGGATGTACTTCGATTTGGTGTTTGGAGTTTTGATTTTCATTAAGTCGGAAGAAATTAGTGAATGAAATTGGGAGCGTGGTGGCCATTGAATCTGAAAGTGGCGGCTACGTTATTGAAATTAGGGTTTAGGTGATGTATATTTATAATATAATAATATTATTTAATTTCAAATTTGCAAATAAACCCATTAGTCCATACGGACTCCAAATTAAACCCAACGAGAGTTGTCCCTAGGCAAATACTTACGTTCCGGACGCAATGGGCTAGGTGCCGTCAGCCCAATCGATTATCTCCAGCTTGTTTTCTTTAATTTAATATATAAATCATTTAATTATTTAACTTGATTGTACATTTAAATTTACCGGGGCCACATACGGACTCTAAAAATTCCAGAAAAATTATTGTTAGTTATGTTTTGATGATACGGTTCTAACAAGACTAATTTTGTTGAATTCCGAGACCATTTAAAAAATGGCCATTTTCTGGTCGATTCGATTTGACTGAAACTGACACAACACATTTTCTTTTGCCACGCTCACATATTAATGCTAAAAATTATGAAAATTGAAACTTAGCAATAATTTGACATTCTGGTTCCAACAAAAGTGGTTTCATCGAAAACGGAGGTCGTTCGAAAAATAGCTATTTTTAATATTAAAAAATATATATATAAATTCTACAGCGACTATTCCGAATTTTAAACTGGACATAACTTTTGATTCTCACTGTGAAATTTTGATTTTTTGGATTCGTTGGAAAGATATTTTTAAATAAATTCTAATATTTTTGGTTTTACTAAAATCCGATTTATTTTGCATCATGTACAGTCAGTCAAACTTCAAATTCAAATTTTCAAACTACCGCGCTATTTCTAACTCCTTTTATAATTAAAATAAAAAAATTCGTTCTAACTTCGATTTAAATAAAATTTTGGTCATTATTATTTAAAATAAATTATTTTAAATATTCAAAATCCATTAAAATTGCTAAAATACAAAATTTAAATTTGTTCTGAAAATTCGGGTTGTTACAATCTCCCCCACTTAAAAACTTTTCATCCTCGAAAAGGAACGAAGCTAAAAGTTGTTTAATTAACTAACTCAACTTTCATTATTTTTATTGGTTTCAATAATTTGATTAGTTGAACTAATAATCACACAACACAATCATCAATCAATTAGTTAATTAGCTTTAAAAAAATATATAACTTTTATATATTCAAAAATCATATTTTCTAAGATCGAATTATATATATAATCACAAATACGTGAATTATAAATTTGTCATTCTGAACTCATTCTAGGGCATCTAATGAGTTTTCTCATTCTAGGATATTGCTGATCCTATCTCTAATGAGTATTCTTTTATATGATATTTCTACTCCTACCTCTGATGAGTCTTTTGTTACATTTTGACGAGTTGTATCCCAAAGATTTGAGCTAACTAGAGCTCTGATACCAAATGTAACGACCCAGATTTTGCTAGGACCTAATCGATCGTAAAATCGATCAAGACCGCTCAAAACCCGAATACGTTAACTTTGGAAATACAATACATCAGAACTAATAACAGAAGACTTTTATAAACATTATAATAATGTTACATCAGAGTACATAATATCAGAGTACATTGGATAAATAATACAGCGGAATATTAAATTACAACAAAATTAATGTACTACAGCGGAATAATTAAATTAACACAACGAAAGACTACCAATGCTCTGGACATAGCTTTAAGCTTCGATCCAGAATCCTGCTCGAAAGATAATTATCTGCAAAACAAGCTGCTCGACTGCCCGTGTGGAAAAGAGGGCATCCGAGTTTGCAAAGTGAAATAAACTACGGGTCAGTCATGGGACTGGTATGAGAAATATTTACTCAACTTAACTAATAATAAGGCTAATCACAGGACCACGCCGCTAATGCGAAACGGGTTTACTCCATTGGATTTCCAGTGCATAAATAAAGTAAATCGTTTAAAAACAATGCAATGCTTTTTAGAAAAATGAAACCATTACAAGACTCAAGTCCTATCACACAATGCAACGTAAGCCGAAGGATAGAGTTTTACCTTATAATGGTAAAAAATGCTTGATATCTGGAAAATAATATTTTTAATATTATTATTAGTGTCTAATCAGTATTAAAATACTTCAAAGTAAATGTATAAATCCTAGGCGGCATAGTACCCCATCCTACTATGTCACCATATATAGGTCTACAATCAAAACCGCAATGTCGTATTGGAAATTGGGTTTCCATCAAGAGTCAATGATAGGAACGATCTCCTTACCGATTTGAGACACTCTAGCAATGTCTCGCTATTCCCCGCGCGAACCCTTGGATACAGCAGGGCCGGTCCACAAATAACGCAAGTGGATTAATTATGTCTGTACACACGCTTTTCGATCCTATTGGACCTATAAATTGGCCATTGGTGACCAATAAAAAAATCCGAGGCTTCGAAATCCATCATCCATATAAGTAAATGTCAGGGCGTGTAAAACCCTGATACCACTTCTAGCTAGAAAGAAATGTGCGCACTCCCTGCGTTCCCTTGCTTCGTTTCGGACTCTTACCGGGGTGTGGGGCTCGCGAAGTAACGCTATTCACAAAGCTACACCTAAATAGGCCGTGCTTTGATCATCATCCACAAGGCTCTGCTTTTCAACAAAAGCCTCGATCATTTGCAATCTTGGCATGCCACATTGACAATTCACGCCATGCGATCGATAACTACCAATGCATAACCTCTAAGCTCATGTGTCTCAGAGAAGGGTGTTAAGCAAGAGAATAAATTCTCCACCACCACAGATATATATTAAATAGAAATCAATTTAATTACATGGAATGAAATTCAATGTCACACGCACATCCATTTACAAAACCGGAGACACCTTATTCCTTGTCCCGTATGTCCAATACGGAAGTGAGGTGCTCGCATATCCAGACAATCAACAAGTACGTCCGGACAAACTATCACTTTTAACCCTTTACTGGTAGCTAGCCAATGCCAGGCATCAGTAGTCGTCTATTCGATGTGAAGATCGCCGGTCTTCATCCACCATCTTCAATGTCTTCGACTTTAATCGTCGTAGTAATTATTTAGAATGGGTTAAACCCAGTCTTTCTGAATAACTTGCATATTTTTATAATTAAAAATGAAGTGCTATGAAGGCACATCATACGCCTCGTTCCATTTCAGAATATCCTTCTAATAAAATATTCATATTATTAGGGGGAAAGGTTCCCATTAAATTTATCAAAGATAAATCCTTTTAAATCTATTCTTAAATCTTCTTTTTAAAGATTCAACAAACTCCAATTTGATTTTTAATATCAAAAATCATTACTTTATGATTATTTAGTTTAAGAAAAATTAATCTTATCTTTAACTGGGTTAAAGAACTAATGTCATTTAAAAACATTGTTCACGATAAACCCAAAATCATCTTCCATTAAATATGGATCAAATTGATATATAACCGATATAAATTCCCGTATCGGACTAATAATATAAATGGAATAACGACAAAGCCTTTTAAATCCAATTTATAGTAACTGTCTTCTTTTACAGAAGCATATCTTGATTATTATCAAATCGAATTTCCATTCAATTCCAATTTAATATATTAAATTGGAAAACTTAACTTTAGAAAATTTCTTTTTAAATCTTTATAAAAAGATTTATAAATTCTAAATCATATTTTCATTGTTAATTGGGTTAAAGAACAAATGTCGTTTAAAACACAGTTCACAATAAACCCAATTCACATATCATTTTATTCTAATTACTAAATATAATTTGAAACTCTAATAATCTTAAATAAAAGATTTGTCCTTTCATACGGGGTTTAAGAACAGCATTATTTAAGACACCATCCACGACAACCCAAATCCAATTCTTTTATTTAAGTCCAATTAAATATTGATTAATTGGAAGACTTCATTAAATCTTAATTTAAAAGATTTATTCTAGTAAATAACTAGTTCGTTTATATAAAAATATATTTTTATCTGCTGTCCATCCAAAAACAGACATAGAAATCATCATATTATTCTTCGTTGAATATTATTTTAAAATATTCGTTATTTAAAAATATTCTTTATATAGAAAGTTTTTTTTATGTAAAAATATTCTTTACATTACAATATTCTTTATTTAAAAGAAATCCTGAATCGGAATGCGACTCAATCAGTTACCATATAATTTCGGTTATACGAATTTCATACATTGTTAGTATATGACAACAAATGATAAATAATCATCAAACCATCCAATCAACATCCAGAGTGAAGTTCACAACTGTGTGAGCATTAAAATGAAATAATAACGCTCATCGCAGCCTGCCAATCTATCGATCGACATACAAATAAATATTGGGACTAGTGTATGTCAAGTATCATCCCAATACCCGTGTGGGATTTTCATCCAACAACAGTTCATATAAATAGATGATTGATTAATGAATTTAACCAATTTCTAATTCTGCTAACATATTTATGATAATGAACATAACATGTTATTTTATTCCTAACGTCGAATAAAAATGTAATTTACTCGCATAATTTTCCTACATGTTTCTAATGTCTAATAAAATGTAATTTATTTATATGACATTATTGATGATGACAAATGAAAAGATAATTTTCAGTTTCTTTCATTTGAATGCAAATATTCTTAACTTTAACACATAAAGAAATAATCTTATTTGTATATTTTTCGATGTATAACTTAACACATATAAATGTTTATTTTAAATTGCATACAAATTCTAATGTATGCATTAACATATAAAGATGTCACTTTAACTTACCTACGCATTCTAATGTATGTGTGGCAATAAATTGATTCTTTATTAATCATACAATTTCTAATGTATGTTTTGCAAATAAAGATGATTCTTATATTTGCATACACATTATATTTCAACAAAATATATAAAAAGTGATATATATTCATTTTGTCGACAATTCTATTTAATAAAAATGTTGTTTGTGTTTACCTGTTTTATTTAACCAAGAATGTAATTTTTTCTTTTAACCATCTTATTTTGACAAAATGTACATTTTTGTTTCAACTAATATATTTCGACAAAAATGAATATTTTGGTTCAATTAATCTATTTGGCCAAGAACGTATATTTTGACAAATTTTTTTATTTTGATCCAACTCATATATTTTGACAGAAGTGTATATTTTGACAAAAATATATGGTTTGCTTTAACTAATCTATTTTGACAAAATGTATATTTTGATTCAACTAACCTACTTCAACAAAACAATAAAGATAATGATTTTGTATTGTTGACAAATTTATTTCAACAAAATAATAAGAATGATAACTTTGTTTTGTCGACAATTCTAAATCAACAAAACAAATGAAAGTGACATGTTTGTTTTGTCGACAATTCTAATTCAACAAAACAAATGAAAGTAACATGTTTGTTTTCTCGAAAATTCTAATTCAACAAAACAAATGAATGTAACATATTTGTTTTGTCGACAATTCTAATTCAATAAAAAAATGAAAGTAACATGTTTGTTTTGTCAAATCTAATGTGACAAAAATGATAATGTTTGTTTTAACCATTATAATTTGACAAAAGTGACCAATTTGTTTTAACTATGATAATTTGACAAAAGCAACAAATTGGATTTTAACTTTGATAATTTGACAAAAGTGACAATTTTAGTTCTAACTTTTGTAATTTGATAAAAGTGTACAGTTTGTTCAACAATTCAAATTTGACGAAAATGAATGTTTTTATTTTAACTATACTAATTGACAAAAATGAATGTTTTTGTTTAACTATTCTATGTTGATAATGAAAACATTTCTTTTGAAAACTATTCTTTTTATTGTAATAAAACATATTTTTTATTTTACTCTTTTTGTTTTTGTTGAACAAAATGACAACAAAAATGAAATCTTTTTATTCCAATCTTTTATTTCTAATCTTTTTATTCTAATCTTTTTAACACAAATGTTAAATTTGTTTCAATAACATGTTTTGACACAAATGTTAATTTTTATTTCAATTTACATGCTTTGACAAAAATGTTATTTTTATTTCAACTAACACGTTTTGATAAAAAGGTTATTCTTATTTCGACTATCATGTTTTGATAAAAGGGTTATTTTTATTTCAACTATCATGTTTGATAAAAGGGTTATTTTTATTTCAACTAAAATGAAGTGAACAAGAATATATTTTTGTTACAACCAAAATGAGTTGAACAAAAGTATATTTTTGTTACAATAAAATGAGAATGATAAATGTATCATTTTTGTTTGCAACAAAATCATATTAAAAAATGTATATTTTTATTACAACAAAAATAATAATGGAGAATGTGTCATTTTTGTTTGCAACAAAATCATATTAACAAATGTATATTTTTATTACAACAAAAATGATAATGGAGAATGTGTCATTTTTGTTTGCAACAAAAATCATATGAAAATAAGTTTCATTTTTGTTACAACAAAAATAACATGAAAATAAGATCCATTTTTGCTACAACGAAAATAACATGAATAAAGGTTTTCATTTTTATTACCACAAAAGGGATATAAATAAAGGTCTCATTTTTATTACAACAAAATGACAAGAAATAAAAGTGTATTCTCTTTTTCAATATAAATCATATGAACAAAAATCTAATTTTGTTTTCAAGCGAAAATTCATATGAACAAAATTATATTTTTGTTTTCTAATAAAAATCATATCAACAAAAATTCTATTTTTGTTCCTATTATTTTCAACACCA